>CM060918.1:925154902-925654902 GCA_030737875.1 Allium sativum | reverse complement strand
ATTGACATAAGATGTCTCTACATAAAAGGTTGTGTTTTGGGTGTTAGCCAAAGCTAGGTCAAGACAAGACTAGATATGGATCTTGGAACACCATTATATATATACGTATGTATACATACATACATACATACATACATACATACATACATACATATATATATATATATATATATATATATATATATATATATAGAGAGAGAGAGAGAGAGAGAGAGAGAGATGTTAATTTGAGTGGGAGCGTATTTTAGTTTAAATTATACTTATATGTTAATATAAATTTTAATTGTCAAAAATTTATATTTATATTAAATAAATGTTACAGAATCAGTTATTATTTATTATCTACTATGAATATTTATCAAACAACTCCGATAATTTAAAATTAATCCTTAAGAAGGATAAATTGAATTAAATCAAATTTCTTGAATAACATTGAAATTTGAGGATTGTCCTCAAACAAATTAAAATGCAATTGTTTTAACAAATGTAGAGGATCTAAAATGAAAGTTGAAGTATGACGTCAACCGAAAAAGATATAAATGTTATAATAATCAACTTATATCCATAAATGAAAGCACTAAGAAGAAGACAATGATGAAAATCAAGTGAAAAACAAGAAGAAAGTATTAAAATCACACACAATCGTTTATAGTGGTTTAACGTTAACAAGCATACATCCACTTTCCAAATTTTCACTCTTCGAATTGATTTTTTGATATTATAGTAATTCAGATTGGTGAAATACGGAGTACAAGAAATAGTTGAAATTCTTATAAGCTAAAAAGCCCTAAATTCTTTAAATCCAACTTGTTTTTATACATGGGGGTAAGCACGGATCGATCAGAAGATCAATGAAGGAGGTAGAGTTAGTGGGATGGCCACATTCGAAAAATTCAGATCAGATCACTTGAGGTTGGAGTTCGGATTGGTGCCGGTCCAACTAATCCAGATCGGCACCGGTCTGAATTAACTCAACCACGAGTGATCAAGATAAGTTTATTTTCACTCCATGATGTTGACTTCAATTTGTCTTCCAATCCAAGGTACTTTCAAACATGAAAACTTGAAGTCCATTCGATTAGGAAGATCCAAAGTACACCATTTGATTCAAGGTATACCATTCAGGAAGATTCAAAGCATATCACTTGGTAATATCCTAATTTCATCAAGTTTAGGTCGATTTTAATTCCCTCTATTTAAATCGATATATTCCATCTATTTGGGTCGATCCAGATTTCGTTTAATCTGGCCGATCCAGATTCTATCTAGTATGCTAATCCATTCTTAGTCAATTTTGAGAGGTCATTTTTTTTATTTCGCTCGAGAGTTATCTTGTGTTTTCATCTATACTTTTTATATATTTTTGGATCAATCTTGGGCTAACTACCTCGATATTTATCGAATCTGGCTTGTCCAATTTATTGAACATAGCTAGGCCAAAAGTCCAAGTGACATGTATATGACAAATTAACGAATTATTCGTGGTGCAACTAAGAAATGTATTTTACATAATTACTCTAGTTATAATACAGAATTTTGTTTGATTTTCTTATACACATATACAATTCATACTACTATGAGTTGCGATCTTTCTCGAAATGCATGTGTTTTGCATTTTATATACCATAGTGCCTTATAAATGCGATTTTGACTAATTCTGTCTCTTTATACAAGCGCTACGGTATGTTCTTCGCACGTGATGATG
The DNA here is from genome assembly GCA_030737875.1 of Allium sativum. NCBI lineage: Eukaryota > Viridiplantae > Streptophyta > Magnoliopsida > Asparagales > Amaryllidaceae > Allium > Allium sativum. Next base: position 925,653,197 of record CM060918.1, on the reverse strand, counting down.
ATGTATGATTCACAAGTGAATTTTATTTTATAAATTGTATATGATTACCACATTCAAGAGAATACTTTACACAAATATTTAACCATATTTTTACATTGAAATCATATATAGTTAGTTTAAATTTTTATTATTAAGTTACAACATCTAATTTTTTGTTAGTTTGAATTTTATTTATATAATTAACTGATAAGCAACAAATGCGTAAATAATGTTTTTTTCTTGGATTATATTTTTAAACATGAAGATACATTTTTAATTTGTAAAAAAGTTTAACTATTAGATCCTATTTTTAAGCATGAATTGATATTTTAAAATTGTAAAGAAGTTTAACTATTAGATTCTATTTTTGAGGGATGTTGAATTTATAATATATGTAGAGGGGTATTTATGGTAGTCCATACCGATACCAAAAAAGAAAGTGATACCAAGTGTATTACATCTATTAATAAAGATATGGAACTAGGCTACATCTTTGTGGAGTTTTAATTAATAAAAGCAGGTTTTTCCTTTATAAATTAATCAATGTTAAATGCACAATAAACGAATAGAACACACTTTAACTAAATTAATCTAGGTTCATTAGTTCACCAACTATCATGTTATCTAGCATTTGAACCTAAGTGATGGTCTGATGGAATTGGACTACGGAATGATAAAGAAATGAATCAAGAGATCAGTAGAATATCCAAGAAAAACATTAAATATAAAATAATCAATATCAATTAGCACTAATCAATTATTAGATCTCCGTTGATTGATCCATGAATCTGGTACCATCTGTATAAAACTTGACATGGATTTATTTTGCTTCTACTATGCTACTACATGTAAGTTTGAAAAAAAAAACAATTTGTTTGATGATGGGAACAATGAATTAATTTTTTGTAGATATAATGCCAGAAGTCATATCTAAAGATTTCTAACTTTAGTATTCTTCTAGGTAGGATGGTTCATTTTGGAGCTTTTGGAGCACTGCTATTAGAACAGCTTATTGTGGGTGTTGGTCTAGTCCAGATCCTTAGGCATGACACTTTTGAATGGGATAGCTACCCGTGACTATCATATTTTTTAGTGCTAATTTACAGATAGATTTTGGATCCCATCAGGCAATGTTTTTGTTTAAGGTTAAAGGGGTTCAAATAGCATTTATCGTTGCCTAGTTAGGAGTGATGTTGGACATTTGTTGGCATGGAGAGGATTTAAACGATATCCAGATGATAGACTTTTCCATTTTCGAATAGATTTTTATTGTTCTTGAGAAATTATAGCACATAGAGCAGTTGCGAGCACTAGGTTAGCTATGTGCATTTTGGAATAAAGTGTCATTCCCAAGACGGGGTGCTTTAAACAAATTTACCCTTTAGTTTGAAGATCCACCTATGTCATTCTTAGATGCACTAAGGGGAACTAGGCCAAAGTGAGTATGGCACATAATGGTCGATATACAGCGACCAGCATCCGTAGGACTTCTGTACCATATTTCCATCTTTAGATGATAATATTAAGACAACTAGAGGTTAGTTTCATAGGACCTGTAGGTCTCAAAAAGCACCACCTTTGGATTCCTCCTCCTTATGAAGGTTGGGTACAGATTTAATGGAGGAACAACCTCAACAACAACCTTCAAAAGAGTTTTAACAACTAGGGTATACACAACTTTGAGCCCGAGTAGGCTTTCCAATAGCCACCATTTGACGTAGAGATAAAGACAAAGCCATGGGCCCTATGGTCCACGATACCAGAGTCATACCATCCATTGCGATACGAGCCACAGACCGAGGGATCCTGTAACAACCCAGATTTTCAGAACCAATTTAAATTATTTATTTTAGCTATTTTAATGGATTTTGAATATTTAAAATGATTTATTTTAAATAATAATGACAAAAAAATTATTTTAATAGAAGTTAGAACGTATAAATTTATTTTTATTATAAAACGAGCTCGAAATTACATGGTAATTTGAAAATTCGGTTTTAAATTTCAAATGAATGTATAGGATTCAAAATAAATCGGATTTCAGTAAAAAGAGAAATATTTGAATTTGTTTAATCATATCTTCCTAACGAATGTAAAAAATCCAGATTTCATAATGAGAATTGAAAGTTATGACCAGTTTTAAATTCAAAATAGTCGCTATGGAATTTAACATAATATATAGCCCTTAAAATAGCCATTCTGCAAACGACCTCCATTTTCGATGACACCACTTTTGTTGGATCCGGAATATCAAATTATTGCTAGGTTTCAAATTTCATAATTTTTGGAATCAATTTGTGAGCGTGGCAAATTTAAATGTTTTTTGACAGTTTTAATTTGAATTGGATCGACCAGAAAATGGCCATTTTTCAAGCGGTCTCCAAACTCAACGAAATTAGTTTTGTTAGGACCGTATCATTAAAACATAGCTATATTTATTTTTCTAGAATTTTTGGAGTCAGTATGTGGCCCTGGTAAATTTAAATGTACATTTGAATTCAATATATAATGATTTATATTTTTTGATTTAAAGAAAAACTGATCAAAACATTAGAATTGGCTTATGAAACATATCCCATTGTGTCGGAATGAGGGTATTTAGCTAGGGGCGAAAGTCGTTGGGATTGACTGGGAGTTAGTATCATTAAACAAGTATTTTTGGAATTTAAATAATAATATAATATTATATTATTTTCTATAAAAACCCCCTTTTTATCGCAGAAACCCTAGCCGTCGCCAGGAGCTTCATCGAACGGATTATTTGCTCCGATTTCTTTTTCAATTTTTCTCCTAATCGCCTCAATAATTTACGAAGCTTCTAAATCAAAAATCGTAATATTTTGTTAGCTCTTCGATTTTATTCCGAGCAGTTAAGTTTTTATATCGTGTATAGCTTGAATTCATGCTCAAACGCAATCAGTTTGGGTGTGTTTTCCGTCATGGAGGGTGCTGCGAGTGGGCCAAGATCGATGGTGTTTGTGGCGGACGGAGACGCGCTTTGCGTGGTGTCATTCGATTTGGTTCTAGTGGCCCCGATAGTTGTGCGAGAGGAGAGAGGATGGCAGAGCAAAGGTTCGGTTTTCATTGCGGTTTCCTGAAGAAGAAGAAACAAACGGGGGGCGGCTTATTATTAATGTAATTAATTTAGTTAATTACTAATTAATTATCCATTTATGTAATCAAATGTATAATGTGCGACATCTTCTTCATACGAGGTCCATATCTGACGATTCAAAATGCGTTGGACTCGTCTCGACGAGTACTTCAACATGGAACTGACTAGAAGTGATTTGGAGCAAATCATAATTTCAGGAGAATTCAAATCCAAACAGAACTGAAATTCAGAAATAAAAGAATGGAGGAGTGGAAACGAAAGTGAGAACTCTCTCTCACTCAATTTAATTTACAGTTATTATATACTAGGTTTCAGATGGAGCTTAGTAGCTCCCGACGCCATTGTTTGTATAAACCAGTTGATTATTTGTTTGGATTACGATGGGAAGTGTCATTGATTGTATTGTTGTATATATAAAATTATTTATATAAACTGTATGCAAAAATTATCATGAAAAGAAATAAAATAAATATTCATTTACAAATCGGACGATTTGTTTATATACACCTATTGATCTGATATTGATTGGGACGATAAATTTTACACATCGCCCAATTGCATGAATAATAATCGGTATTTGTTGTTTGAAAACCATACACGGGTATTGGGATGATATTTGACATACACTGATCCCAATAATTAGTGATATGTCAATCGATGGGTTGACAGACTGTATAAGCGTTGTTTATTTATTTTAATGCTTATACAGTTGTAAAATGTACTCTGGATGTTGCATGAATTTTTAATGATTGTTTATCATTATTGTCGTATACATGTGATGTTGAAATCCGTATAACTGAAATTACATGGTAATTGATTGAGTCTGATTCCAGTTCAGAATTAATGAATATTTTAAAATAATATTCAGTAAATATTGAAATGTGAAGCCGTGTTAAGCAGTTAAACGCCATTTTAAAACGAACAGGATTTTTTATCGATTTTATTCATTTTATAATGAATATTGAAAAGTGATTTCAAAATCTGATATTTTGAAAATATTATCATTTTAATATTATAATGATATGAAATATTCAGTTTTGATTAGAAAATGAAATCGTTTTAAAATGAATTTAAAACGAATTTATAAAGGAATATTCAAATTTGATTTGAAAATTGAAATGAAATTGAAATCTTTCTAAAATGAATTTAAAACGAACTTATAAAGGAATATTCAAATTTGATTTGAAAATTGAAATGGAATTGAAATCGTTTTAAAGTGAATTTAAAACGAATATATTAAGTAATATTCAATTTTGATTTAAAATTGAAAATGAAGTGGAAATCGTTTTTAAAACGAATTTAAAACATTTTATGATATATGTTTTAAACGGAAATCGATGAAATATATAATATATATATATATACATATATATTATATTGAGTGGCCTGAATAGAACGTGCCGCGCAGCGACCGTTCGCAAATTTCGACCATTAACTTCAAATGGACGTAACGGGGGATCCGACCGTCGGATTCTCCTAAAACCAGAACCGTCGGGTTCGTATCGAAAAGAGCCTTCCAATGAATATAAGAGATTTGAAACCTAACTGGTGGATTTGGAATTATATCCAAATCTATTTCAGAAAAGGTCGTTGTAAGTGCAGTTCGATGACCGTATATGGAATTCGACTGTAAGGGCCTTATAAAAATTATTAAAAATATGGAAAAAATTATGTAAAATCATAATAAATTACTTGGAAAGATTTTTGGTGAAAAATTCCATATTTGAAAAGATAAAAATATATTTTATTGAAATGAACTAGTTATTAACTAGAATTATAATCCAATTATTTTTAGAAATAAATAAATTGCATTGAGAATGGGTTTTACTATAACCAGAATTTCCAATATATGAATTGGAATGGATTTGAATGGAAATCATCTTCAGAATATTTCGATATTGGATTCCGTGATTATACGGATATTGTTATAGGAATTTGGAAGATACAAATATCGTTATTCCCAATACGATATCCGTTGGTTTCAGAATTTGATATTGAATATAAGCCGATATAATTTCTATTCAGAGCCTTGTATTTGATATCAAATTGGATTTTGGGTTTGTCATGAATGGTCTTAAATAACACTATTCTTAAACCCAGTTGAGAAAAGAATAAATCTTTTAATTAAGATTTAGAGAAGTTTTCCAATTAATTAATATTTAATTGGAATTGAATAAAAGAATTGGATTTTTGGGTTTATCCTGAACAATGTTTTAAACAACATTTGTTCTTTAACCTAATAAACAGTGAAGAATATGATTTGGAACTTATAATCTTTTAAGATTAATGCAGATTTTCCAAAGTAAAGTTATCCAATTTAATATATTAATTTGGAATTGAATGGAATTCGATTTGGTAATAATCGAAGTGAGCTTTTGTGGAGGAAGACTGTTAATATATATGGAATTTAAAAGGCTTCGTCGTTGTTCCATTCATATTATTAGTCGGATACGTAAATTGATATTGATTATATATTGATCTGTTTTCCGTGAAGATTCCATAATTAATGGAATGTGATTTTGGGTTTATCGTGAACTGTGTTTTAAATGACATTGGTTCTTTAACCAAGTTAAAGACAGGATTTCATGTCTGGCATTATATTTCGATTCTGTATTTGTTGATCTCTGCTAAATATATATATGTTTGGTAGCGGAGAATTTATTCTCCTGCTTAAATGCCTTCTCTGAGACATATGAGCTCAAAGGTTATATATCGATAGAAATCAATGGTATAGTATTGATTGTCAATGTGGCATGATTGTTTCCAAAGTTAAAAAATAATTAAATAATGATTGTTGGAAGATTAAAACTAAGTGGAGTTTTAATCAATCTTTAATTAGATTGAAAAGTGAATGTGATAATTAAAATTATCAATTCAAGAAAATGATCGAGAATGGAGTATCACCAATTTTGCTCCAAGCGATAGTTAAATCTTTAATTAGATTTGAACATGAAATGGTAATTAATTTTTACCGATAACACCGTGGTGTAAGATATGGAGTACTACCAGTTTTGCTCCATGGGATGAATAGGTTGGGATTGGGAAATAAAACCAATGATTACTTCGGTAAGGTGCGCTAATCCCGACTAGTTTGGAAAACCTTAATTTGGTTTAAATTATGAAAAGAATATTTGAATAAAAGAATATTCTGGATGGGAATGAGGCGTATTGTTATAGCACTTGATAATAAGATACGCGGGTTATTCAGAAAGACCGGATTTATGCCCATTTTGAATAACTGATTCGACGACTAACAGTCGAAGAGATTTAAGAGGGTGCAAGACCGACGATCTTCACATCGAATGGATGTGTGCTACTGATGCCCATGATTGGAGTAGCTACCTTGAAGGGGCTACAGTGGTAGCCGTCCGGACGTACTTGTTAATTGTACGGACAAGCGAGGGCCTCTCTCATGTATTGGACATACAGGATGGGGAATAAGGTGCCTCCGGTTTCGTTCAGACCTAGAACGAACTTGTAAATGGATGGTGTGTCTGACATTGTATTCCTTTGTACTGTATTCGTTGATCTCTGCTAAATATATATCTGTTTGGTGGCGGAGAATTTATTCTCTTGCTTAACACCCTTCTCTGAGACGTACGAGCTCAGAGGTTATATATTGGCAGAAATTAGTGGTACAGTATGGATTGATAGTGTGGCATGCTGAGATACAGTGATCCAAGGAGTTGTTGAAAAGCAGAGCTTGGTGGATGATGATCAAAGAACAGCTTTAAATAGCACAACTTTGTGTAGCGTTAATTCGCGAGCCTCACATACCGGTATGGTGGTAAAATGATGGTTAGATCAGTATACTTTTGAGATGAGGATAGACATCCTATGGGCTGTCATGGATTCGGTCGACCGAGGTGATACTTGGTGTGGTCGTTACACACCTAGCAGGGATAGGGGCACACCCCCCGGATTCACAGATGGATAGAGCTAGAGGTGTTTTCCAATGCTTGGACGTAAGCCGCGATAACTTGTTTCCTGGATAGTACGGATGTGCATTACGGCGTTTTCTCATGCACATGACGTAAGCCGTTGGGAATTGCACTACGCGATAGATCTTTCGGATCTGGTGCCACCATGATGGAAATCCAAACTTCCAATACAAACTTTGCGGTTTTAATTGTAAACCTTTATTGGCGGCATAGTAGCATGGGACGCTCATGTCGTCTAGGATTGATACATTTATATTTGAAGTTGATTTTTTCACTTATGGAAATAATAAAAGATAAATTTCACGTACCAAGCATATTTCACTATTATAAGGTAAAACTCTATCCTCCGCCTTGCGTTGCATTATGTGATGGGACCTGAGTCTTATAATAGATTCAATTTTCTTTTATTTAGCATTGCGTTGTTTGTTTTATGCACTGGTATTCTTGGGGGTAAACCCGTTCCGTGTTATACTGCGTGATCCCTTGATTTACCTAACTTTAAAATCAAATTAATAACTGTTTTAGTTCTCACACCAGTCCCATGACTAACCTGAAGTTTATTGTTTTAACCTAAACTCTGGGTGCCCTTATTTTCCACACGGGTAGCTAGTAGTTTTGCTTTTTGCAGATACTTCTTTTCCCAGGATCCTGGATTACAGCTGGAGCTATATTCGGAATGCTTTGTATCTGTGTATTTCATTCAGTTGTGTTAGTCATTGTATTTATACATTTTATTTCCTCTACTATGTATTTTAAATCTCTGATATTTTCCTGGGTGTTAATTATTCATACTCTGATATATTCTTGTACTCTGATGTAATTGTTGTAATAACAATGAAATGTTCTATTGTTCGTGTTCTGCTTTGTCGTGTTCTCAATTCAATCCGAGCTTTCCCGTAAGGGTGAGTTTGGGTCGTCTCAGCATGGTATCAGAGCTTTGGTTTACAGAGCTCGAGAACAAGATACATTAGAACCAAACGAAAGAATTCATCAGAGATTGGATTAGTAATATCCAATGGGAATGACTCGTTAGAGATGGGATCAGCAATATCCTAGAATGAATCAGAAGAGTATTATTTTTAAAATAAAAATGAAAACAAATTTAGTTTTAAAATTTTATATCAATTATTCGTATTTGAATATTTTATTTTAATTTGAATTTGGATAATCGAGTATATGAAGATTTTGATTATACGCGTAATTAACGTGTATTCGAAGTCTCAAATATACTAGATAGATACAGAATCACACTCTAGTCGCCCGGGGATGATTGATGCATCATCATCAGAGTTTATGTTCGAGTTTCGAAAGTGGGATATCTATATGATTCCATTTGACTGGTGTGAGAACCAAAACTACATAGGGATTATTGTTTGTAAATTGGTCTTGAAATTGGATTTTTGAGTATATATTAAAGTTATATATTTGAAATGCTAATCAACTAATTGATTGCTGGTTGTGATGTTTGATTATTAGTATAACTAATAAAATTATTGGAATGATAATTAATTTAACCAATAATAGAATGAAAGGATAAATTTAGCCAAATCGAATCAAAAACTGAACTGAATTGAAAATTTATTGGAATTGCATATATGTACATGTATATAATGAACAAGTCATAGCATGGAAGCTAAGAAGAGGAATAAAATTGTATGCCCGACAAATAAGTACATATTTACTGTATTTCTTAGGTTTGATGATTTTATGAGCCGATTGGCTAGCCGTTTGGTTTTTTCCTTTTCTTTTGTATTGATGATGGCCCTGTGAGGCTAGTTGAGGTTTTAAATATCAACCCGTGCAAAGGAGGTTATGGCAAAAAATTTCGAAAATTTAGGGCGTTAGCCAAATTTTTGAGAAATTAGAAAATTCTAAGAAATTGAAACTTGAAGAATGAAAGCCAGAATGAAAGTTGAGTTGATTAGTTAAACAACTTTCAGCTCCGTTCCTTTTCGAGGACGAAAAGATTTTAAGTGGGGGAGATTGTAACACCTGGGTTTTCAAAACCAATTTAAATTTTTTATTCTAGCTATTTTAATGGATTTTGAATATTTAAAATGATTTTTTTAAATAATAACGACGAAAAAATTATTTTAATCGTAGTTAGAACGTACAAATTTATTTTAATTGTAAAACGAACTTGTAATGGCGTGGTAGTTTGAAAATTCGATTTTAAATTCCAAATGAATGTATAGGATTCAAAATAAATTTGATTTCAATAAATCAAAAAATATTTGAATATGTTTAATTATATCTTTGTAACGAATGTGAAAAATCCAGATTTCATAACGAGAATTGAAAGTTATGTCCAGTTTAAAATTTAACATAGTCGCTATGGAATTTAATATAATATATAGCCCTTAAAAATAGCCATTTTCCAAACGACCTCCGTTTTCGACGTAACTACTTTTATTGGATTCGGAATGTCAAATTATTGCTAGGCTTCAAATTTCATAATTTTTGGAATCAATATGTGAGCGTGGCAAATTTAAATGTGTTTTGACAGGTTTAATTTGAATTGGATCGACCAGAAAATGGACATTTTTCAAAAGTCTCCAAATTTGACAAAATTTATTTTGTTAGGACCGTATCGTCAAAACATAGCTAGATTTATTTTTATGGAATTTTTGGAGTCAGTATGTGGCCCCGGTAAATTTAAATGTACGTTTGAATTCAATATATACTGATTTATATTTTAATTTAAAGAAAAACTGATCAAAGCATTAGAATTGGCTTACAAAACATATCCCATTATATCCGGAATGAGGGTATTTAGCTAGGGGAGATAGTCGTTGGGATTGATTGGGAGTTAGTATCGTTAAACAAGTATTTTTGGAATTTAAATAATAATATAATATAAAATTATTTTCTATAAAACTCCCTTTTTATCGCAGAAACCCTAGCCGCCGCCAGGAGCTTCATCGAACGAATGATTTGCTCTGATTTCTTTTTCAATTTTTCTCCTAATCGCCTCAATAATTTACGAAGTCATAGTATTTTGTTAGCTCTTCGATTTGATTTCGGCCAGATAAGTTTTCATATCGTGTATAGCTCGAAATTCATATTCAGACGCGATCAGTTTGGGTGGGTTTTCCATCATGGAGGGTGCTGCGAGTGGGCCAAAATCGACAGTGTTTGTGGTGGATGGAGACGCGCTTCGCGCGATGTCATTCGATTTGGTCCTGGTGGCCCCGATAGTTATGCAAGAGGAGAGAGGATGGAGGAGCAAAGGTTCGGTTTTTATCGCGGTTTCCTGAAGAAGAAGAAGAAGAAACAAATGGGGGGCTTGTTATTAATGTAATTAGTTTAGTTAATTATTAATTAATTATCCATTTATGTAATCAAATGTATAATACACGATATCTTCTTCATACGAGGTCCAAATCTAACGATTCAAATTGCGTTGGACTCGTCTCAACGAGCACTTCAACATGAAACTGACTAGAAGCGATTTGGAGCAAATCATAATTTCAGGAGAATTCAAATCCAAATAGAACTGAAATTCTGAAATAAAAGAATGGAGTAGTGGAAACAAAAGTGAGAACTCTCTCTCTCACTAAATTTAATTTACAGTTATTATATACTAGCTGGCAGAAGGAGCTTGGTAGCTCCCGACACCATTTTTTTGTACAAACCAGTTGATCGTTTGTTTGGATTGCGATTGAAAGTGTCACTGATTGTATTGTTGTATATATATAATTATTTATATAAACTGTATATAAAAATTATCATGAAAAGAAATAAAATAAATATTCATTTACAAATCAGACGGTTTGTTTATGTACATCTATTTATCTGATATTGATTGGGACGATAAATTTTACACTGATATTTGTTGTTTGAAAAACCCACACGGGTATTCGTATGATATTTGACATACACTTATCCCAATAATTAGTGATATTGTAACAACCCGGAAAATCAGAACTAATTTAAAAATTTTATTTTGGCAATTTTGATGAATTTTGAATATTTAAACTGATTTATTTTAAATAATAACGACGAGAAACTTATTCTAAATAGAATTAGAACATATATATTTATTTGAATCGTCGTTAGAATATAAATATTTATTTTAATTATAAAAGGAAATGGAAATGGCGCGGTAGTTTGAAAATTCAATTTCAAATTTCAAATGAATGTACAGGATTCAAAATAAACCGGATTTTGGCGAAACCAAAAATATTAGAATCGATTTGAAATATCTTTCCAACGAATCTGAAAAATTAAAATTTCATAGCGGGAATAAAAAGTTATGTCCAATTGAAAATTCAGAATAGTCGCTATGGAATTTTGGCCCTTAAAAATAGCCATTTTGCAAACGACCTCCGTTTTCGACGAAACCACTTTTATTGGATTCGAGTTGTCAAGTTATTGCTAGATTCCAAAATTCATAATTTTTGGGGTCAATATGTGAGCATGGCAAAAGAAAACGAGTTTTGACAGTTTCAGTCAATTTGGATCGACCAGAAAATGACCATTTTTCAAACGGTCTCCAAATTTGACGAAATCAGTTTTTTAGGACCGTATCATCAATACAAAGCTAGAAATAATTTTTCTGGAATTTTTGGGGTCCGTATGTAACCCAGTAAATTGAAATGTACATTTAAAATTCAATATAATGATTTAAATGTTAATTTAAATGGAAACTGATCGAAACAGCCGAATCAACTTACGAAACATATCCCATTGTGTTCGGAATGGGGGTAATTAGCTAGGGGCGACAGTCATTGGGTTTCGTTTGGAGGTTGAATGGAAAGTCAACTTTAAAGAGAAATGAATTAAAATATATATTAATACACCCCTCTTCCCTCCTCTCTCTCTCTCTCTTCATTTTCAATCGAATAAAGAAAAAAAAAACCACAAAGACCTCGTCGCGCCCCCATCGCACCACCGCAGGCGCGACTGCGGCCCCCCAACCTCCGGCGAACGCCGGCAATCTACCCCCTCCTCTCTTCCTTCCTCTCTTCCTTCTCTAATCCAACCCCCTCCAATCCGGTCCCAAAGCCGCCATACCCGAACCCTAGCTAGGCCGCCGCCATCGAGTGCAGCCCTACCTCCGACCATCTCCGACCCCTTGTGCGCCCCGTCAGCCTCCATTCCCTCTGAAGATGAAAACAGTGAGCTTCTCCTTTTTTATTTTATTTTAAATTCAGTTTTTAATGTAATTACGTTGTTTAAATCCGGTTTTTAGCTTATATGTATAATTAGCATTATAAAAATATGATTTTTATAATGTAGAGATAATAAAAATATGATTTTTATAATGTAGAGATAATAAAAATATGATTTTTACAATGTAGACATAATAAAAATATGATTTTTATATTGTAGAAATAATAAAAAATATGATTTTCATATAATAGAGAAAATAATGATGTGATCTTTATAATTTTTTTCATTGAAATAAAATAAGATTTCATCGTATATAAAATAATTAAGCTATAAAAATATAATCTTTGTGCAAAAATTATAGCTATAAAAATATAATCTTTGTGTAGAAATTATAGCTATAAAAATATATTCTTTGCATAGAAATTATAGTTGTAAAAATATAATCCTTGTGTAGAAATTATAGTTTTAAAAACATAATCTTTGTATAGAAATTATAGATGTAAAAATATAATTTTCTTTGAAATAAAAATAAGATTTTATAAGATAGAAAAATATGATTTTCTTTGATATGAAAAATCCATTTCCTTTGTTATGAAAAATACGATTTTTAGTTCGATAAAAATATTATTCTTATCGTATGTATGATATGATTTATAGTTAGATAAAAGTAGAATTTTATCGTATGGAAGGAAATAATTATTAATGGGTTAAAAATATAATTTTTATCCTCACTATAATTTTCTTATACAGTTATTTATTTTTTTATAACTGCATATATGAACTGTTCCCCGTCGTCCACAGACCATGGACGACATGTTTGATTGTTTGGTTTGGTTGATTAGATTATTTGGTGGAATTTGGTTGTTTGGATGAAATGAATTGATTAAGATAGTTATGTGTGTATGGCGCAAGCCAATATCAGGAGAGGGGTAATGCTATACATTACCCGATTTTGATATTGTGCCGTTATGCCGCCAAAATTTTCTAAAATATGTTAGAACAATAAAAATATTATTTTTATTGTGTGAATGAATTGAATAAATATTTTGTAGTTAAAAATATAATTTTTAACGGGTATACGAATAAAATAAATATTCATTTACAAATCAGACGATTTGTTTATGTACACCCATTTGACCGATATGGATTGAGACGATAAATTTTACACATCGCCCAACTACACAAATAAAATTCATTATTTGTTGATTAAAACCCCACACGGGTATTGGGATGATATATGACATACACTAGTCCCGATAATTAGCTGTGTGTCAATCGATTGGTTGACATACTGTTATAAGCGTTAAATATTTATATTTGATGCTTATGCAGTGTAGAATGCACTTTGGATGATGGTTGACCGTGTTTGATTGTTATTGTGTACATGTCTTGTATGAAATCCACACAAATCAAATTATATGGTAATTGACTGTGCCTGATTCCACTTCAGAAAGAATTAATATTTTAAAATAACGAATATTTTAGAGTAATGAATATTTTAAAATAATATTCAGTAATGAATCAAAATTTGATTTTGATGTCCGATTTGGGATGGACACGAATATATTTAAATATATAAAGCCGTGTTGATTAGATTAACGCTATTTTGACATGAACGATATTTTTATTGATTTTGTTCATTTTTATAATGAATGTCGAAAAGTAATTGATTTCAAAATCTAATATTTTGAAATACTACCATTATTATATCGATGATATGGAATATTAAATTTTGATTTGAAATTGAATATGAAGTTTTGGAAAATGAATTTAAAACGATTTATAAAATACGTTTTGAATGGAAATCGATGAAATATATGTTATATATATAATGGTCTGAATAGAACGCGCCGCGCTGCGGCAGTTCGCGAATTTCGACCATTGACTTCGAACGGACATTATGGGAGATCCGACCGTCGGATTCTCCTAAAAGCAGAACCGTTGGGTTCCTATAGAAAAGAGATTTCTAATAAATATTAGAGATTTGAAATCTAACGGTTGGATTTGGAATTATGTCCAAATCAAATTTGGAAAAGGTCGTTGTAAGTGCAGTTCGATGGCCGTTTACGGAAATCGACTGTACGAGCCTTGGTAAAATTATTGAAAATATCAATAATTAGTGAAAAATCATAAGAAATGATTTGGAAAGATTTTGGATGAAAAATTCCATATTTGAAAAGATAAAAATAGATTTTTATCGAAATGAACTAGTTTTGAACTAGAATTATAATCCAATTATTTTTAAAATAAATAAATTGGATTTGAAATGGTTTTAAAAATAACCAGAATTCCCAATATACGAATTGGAATGGATTTGAATCAGAAATATCTTCGGAATATTTCGATATTGGATTCTGTGATTATACGGATATTGTGGAGGAATTTGGAAGATATATATATATCGTTATTCCAATATGATATTTGTTGATTTCAGAATTTGATATTGAATATAAGCCGATATATTTTCTATTTAGAGCCTGGTATTTAATATCAAATGGGATTTGGGTTTATCGTGAAATGTGTTTTAATGACACTCGTTCTTTAACCCGATTTACAGTGAAATGTGATTTCGAATTTATAAATCTTTTGTTAAGATTTAAATGAAATTTTCCAAAGTGAAGTTTTCCAATTTAATAAAATAATTTGGAATGGAATTCGATTTGGTAATAATCGAAGTGGACTTCTGTGGAGGAAGACTGTTACTATTTATGGAATTTAAGAGGCTTGGTCGTTATTCCATTTATAGTATCGGTTGGATATTGGAGCTCATATCGATTATATATATTGATCTGTTTTCCGTGAAGATTCCATTGTTAAAGGAATGTGATTTTGGGTTTATCGTGAGCGGTGTTTTAAATGACATTAGTTCTTTAACCCAGTTAGAGATAAGATTTATTTCTTAACTTTGAATAATCATTAAGTAATGATTTTTGGAAATTAAAATTGAATTAGAGTTTTAATGAATCTTTAAATAGATTGAAAGGTGAATTTGATAACTGAAATTATCAAATTCAAGAAATGATCGAGAATGGAATACCACCAGTTTTACTCCAGGCGATAGTTAAATCTTTAATTAGATTGGAACGTGAAATGGTAACTGAATTTACCGATAATACCGTGGTGTTAGATATGAAGTATTATCAGTTTTACTTCATAGGATGAATAGGTTGGGGTTGGGAAATTAAACAAATGATTACTTCGGTAAGGTGCGCTAATCCCGACTAGTTTGGAAAACCTTAATATGGTTTGAAATAATATTCAAAGGAAGATTAACGAATAAATTTTAAAGAATTTATCTTTGATAAAATTAATGGGAACCTGTCCCAAAGGATATGAATATTTAAATAAAAGAATATTCTGGATTGGAATGAGGCATATGTTGTGTTTTTATAACACTTGTTTACTATATACGTGAGTTATTCAGAAAGACCTGGTTTATCCCATTTTGAATAACCGATTCGACGATATGTCGAAGATGAAGACGGTAAGACCGGAGGTCTTTACATGGTTTGGATGATTACTGATGTCTTGATTGGGCCGTACACCCAAGACGAGGTAATAAGTGGTGATC
The DNA here is from genome assembly GCA_030737875.1 of Allium sativum. NCBI lineage: Eukaryota > Viridiplantae > Streptophyta > Magnoliopsida > Asparagales > Amaryllidaceae > Allium > Allium sativum. Next base: position 925,637,476 of record CM060918.1, on the reverse strand, counting down.
TGTAACGACCCAGCGGTTTTCGGCCCCGAAAATCGACATAAACACCTTTACCGTAACTCATGTTGACCCTCCAAGCACCGAAAACACTGGATAGTTATTAGAAAGAAATTAGAGGATGAGATAAGAAAGAAATATTAGAATAGAAGAAGAAGAAGAAGAAGAAACAACACAACCCAGAGTCTCACATCGCAGCGGAACAAAATATAATACAGAAATAAATCTTTACTGAGAGCTTTAAAATACTTACAGTATCAGAGTACATCACACAATGGGACAGTTATAATAACCTGTTTCCATATACAACACACAGCGGAATAGTAGCTATATAATATCATACGTCTGAACATCTCCAGCTCGTCTCTGGACTTCATAGCATTCGATAACCTGAACCTGTACACCCCGGGCTAACCCGAGCATTTACCAAACACCAGGTCAGTCAGGTGAACCAGAGTGAGATAAACTCGCACAATATTAAGGGTAAATCATCCAATCATGATTTTACAGTTCGAAATCTTTTCAAAAGAAAAGGATAATCGTAAGACCAAATCCACACATAATCACAGACGGTTTTTACCTTACGATAACCCAAAACAGTTTGAAACCAATATCTTGTCTGATATTATAATAATGTCTAAATACAAGAAATAGAAATCTAGTAGAACGCTTGCATCTCACGCTCTACATATATAGTATACAAACAAAACCGCGAGAGCTTATTGGAGATTGGATTCCGACTATGACAAGGTATGGGACCACCTGCCGATAGTGTATCTCTTGAGGCGAATACACTGGGTTCAACAAGAACGTCTCGTAACCTGGCCCTCACATGACCGACCACTCATTTCGCTTGAGTGTATCGAATGTATATCACCGACGGTTGGGATCAGCAACCGTCTCCCGACAAGGGACAACATCGAATACAGAATAAAGTAGTAAATAGGAATTTCTCTAGATAGGTGATTATACACCCTAATGGGAGCGACCCACATGGCCATGCTGCCAGCAAGACTTTTGTCATTTCCCGGTTGATGAGGCTTGAGGCCAGAGTTTATTTTTGAAACATCTGATCACCATTCACTTTGAATGCCACATCATCAGATCGCCAGATATCACTAATTTACATCCCCAAAAATACTCTAGCTGGAAGCTAAGAGAATGGGAATTCTCCGCCAACAACTATAGCACGCTCGAAGAAATCAACGTACGTGATCCTTTGGAAATACTCTGTCAGACATCCGTCCATACAAGTCATCCAGGAACAGGATGAACCGAAGGCACTCTCCTACTGCATCTAGGGATCACCCGATGGATCAGTAGCGAGAAGTCCTTGCAACCCGTAGAATCCAACCACGACAGAATCACAACTTTTCTCTGCTTGCAAGGCAAAGAATATTAGTGGTTCTTTCGTGTATGAAAATCCACGGTCTTCAACGCTCCATCTCGATCATCCTCTGAGATCTTCATGTATTTGTTGGTCGGAATGGTTTTTGAATATAAATTCGATCCCGGTCCTTCCGTACCAACAATCGTGTTGGACAGATTTGATAGTCGGTGATTTAACTATCGAAATAAACAGTGTTTCAATCATGACACTCCAATGAGTTCATTGGTTCAGTATTCAGCATCACTTGACCTTTTATTTAAAATAAACTAGTTCATTTCTTATTAAATAAAAACTTCTATCTCTTTTAATATTTCGAAATACGATACTTGATTCTTATATGCTAACGTTCTCAAAGACAATTCTTTATATTACTTAATAAAATAATCATATTCAATTTACACTTAATTCTCCTTTCAAAACACATGTTACATCATTCTTTATTCTTTAAACTTGAGGAATCCCTTCAGCTTATCATTCGTAATCAACGCTACGAAATATTGTTTATTCCATTCTTGAACTATTAACTAATGTTTATTAGTATAAAATAAAACTAAACCTTACCTTTCCTTTTCTTCGATCTCTCGTTATATATTTGTAACAACCCGCATTCTCCACATCGGAGGATCGTAGAATATTTATTTCTTTCCCATATGAAGTCGTATGGTCATGTAACTTCGGGAAACAACCATTAGAGTCATTTCCTATGTTCATGATTTTTGTTGATTTTTAAATGACCGTTTTGCCCCTAGCTGATCTTGTTTTGGCCATAACTTTTGACTGGAAAGGAATTTTGACCTGAAACCACTTCCACTAGATTTGTTTGATGGTTTACCTTTCCGTAGAGTAGTCATGATAGCCAAACGGACTCACCGTTTGGGAGATATGGCTGAAATAAGGTTTGGGAGGTGAAAAACTGCTTAACCGGGCCAAATAGGGTGATTAGTGAATGAGCCCATAACCCATTTCGGGATTAGGGTTATGGGGAGGCTGAAAAGAGTTAGAGATTCATTCCATTTCAGTTTTCTAGCCTCCACTTACCTCTTAGAAACCCTAAAAATGGTCTCCAACCTCTAAATCACCTCCAAATCACCTTCTAATCAAGGATTAAGCTTAGCAACATCAAATCAAGGGAGAACTTCACCAAATCAACATTAGAGCTACTGTTTAGGATTGGGATTTGCACCAAATCAGAGATTTATTTCAGATCTAAGTCTTATTTGTGGCTAAGGTGAGTGATTTGCATAGTTCCTCACTAATCATGGTTAATTAAGGGTAATTAGTGTTAATTAGCGAATTTAAACATGATAAAATTCTGGAAAAATATTTATAAAATTCGAAATGATGTTTTAGACCTCTGATATGAATTTGGGTTAATTTGGTTAAGTTTTGCTAAGCATATCATTAGTTTCACTTAAACATGCTTAAGGGAAAATATGGGGTTTTGGCTATGTTTGATCCATTTTAACCTATCATATTGTCGTTTTGGTGTTTGTGGTTGATTGTGCATGTTGCTATGACTATATGGTATGCTTTGTGATTGATTAGAATAGTTGGAATGGTCGAAAACGCCGTCGAGTGGCGTAAACTGCTTGTTGGAAAAAGTGCGGGAGGACATCCAAACCGGATCGGATCGGTTAGGAGGACCCGATCTGAACCCCCACTCGAATTCAGAAGCTCTGATCCGCTCTTACGCTCCACACCCCGATCCGAACAGAGGAGAACAACAAGGACTGGGGAAGCTTCTATCCACTTGCATTTCTCGTGGCATGCATCATCCGATCCGACCCGCAAGGCCACCTCCGAATCAAACCGACGCATGGTGATTGGACTTGAAGAATCCGACCCGATCTACCAAGGTGATGACGATCCAATCCGATCCAGTGAAGGGGAGCACTCCAATCCGAACTGAACTGATGATTAGGGGGAGATTCGAACCGATCCGGTGATGACCAATAACCCGAGATGCAAAGGTAGCCCAAATGGAAGTTAGAGCTCAGGATCCAGTTGGGAACCAATGAGTTCACTTCATGGTTGGACTTTGCTGCGGGACGTGTGCTAAAGAGTTGTCGACATTCATAACTTCGATTCACCACTGAAATTGGATGATGGACTACGTTATCAGTGCAGTAGAGTCATTATGACTTGAGGGGCAAAGTGATGCGTAGTAAGACTATGAGCCAGTGCAGTGGGGTCATTGCGACTCCATGGGGCAAAGTGGACATAGCGAAGGATTAATGGCTATGTATCAGTGCAGTGAAGCCATTTATGACTTCATGGGGCAAAGTGATCATAGCAAGGTATATTGGGTGATCGAAGTGGTGGATATTGTATGCTTTACGCACTGAGTGAGAGATGTGAGGATGGTTGCTATGCTTGATTGTTTGCCATCACTATGACATGCACACCCCCACCCCCGTTATCTTTACAGCATTTGAAATGGCACCTTAGAGTGTTGTACAGTATGTAGTGCTAACTCTTTGGTTGCAGGTCCAGGTTCAGGTATGGTTTAGTATACCTGTTATTGTTCTGTTTAGATGCTTATCGCTCATACCAGACTTTTTGTCTGACCCAGAGTTTTATGTCTCTTCTTATTACTCTGGGTGCTCTCACGAGCAGACTAGAGACAGGTTAGCTGGTAATGTGCGAATAGCTGATCCGGAGGCGAGCAGGAGGCTTCCACGTATGATATATAGATATTCTCCCTGTGTTGTTGGTGGTCGCTACTTGGGCATTAGTAGTGTACCTCCCTTATCTTGCTTTTGCTTTTTGAGACAGTTTGAAAAGTTGTAATAATGTTGGCTTTGGAATATAAGTTGTACTTGGATTCTCCGCTGCTATATTAGTTTATTTTCAGCTTATTCACTGTCTTACCTGTTTTATGTCAAGTATGTTGTTATTATATTTTGTTCCATGCGCTGTGAGACATTCTACAGGTTCCTTGTTAGTTCATTTCCTTCTTTCCTTTCCTTCTGACGATTCGTCCCGTGCTAACTGGACATGTGTACATCACACTTTTGGGGTAAATGTTGGTTGGTGCGGGGCAGGCTGTCACATTTTGTATCAGAGCTCTAGGTTGCGTAGTTAACCTAGGGAAAGACACTAGGGAGAGATAGTGCATATATGTGAGCGCGTATTTGTGATTACTTTGGTTTTCAAAAGCTATATATGTATATACTATTAGTAGTATAAGAATGAAGTCGTACTGCACTAGCACCACTATGGGGTCGTTAATCGTTTCCTCTTTACAGATTGAACGATGAGCCGGTATGCTAGAGGTGTTGGTAGGGGAACCAATAATGGGAATGCTCCTGACATGAGGGCGATGTTCACTAACTTCATGAGGGAGATGCTTAGGGATGTTCAAGGGGCAGTTCCCAACCCCGGTAATGGTGGTGGTCCAGTAGTGCAGGCGCCTAGGGCCGATTTCGCCAAGTTGTGCAAGGATTACACTCACCTTGGTGGGAAGCCGTTCCACGGAACGGAGTCGGCCACAGATGTTCAGCATTGCTTGGATAGCTACGATCGTATCTTCGACGACTTGGGTATCGAGGATGCGATGAAGAGAAGGGTAGCGTCTCGTCAGCTGCAAGGGCGAGCGATGAATTGGTGGAATGCCATTAGAACAGCTACTCCAGAAGATTAGGTTACTTGGGATCAGTTCAAGGCTCACTTTAGCGAGAAGTTCATTCCAGCTGCCCAGAAGTCAGCGTTGTTTAAGAGGTTCTTGGAACTCAAGCAGAATAGTAGGGCAGTCTCTGACTATATTGCTGAGTTCGACACTTTGTCGAAGTATGGACTATCTCTTATCGATACTCCTGAGAAGAAGAATGAGAAGTTCATTACTGGGTTGGATGGATACTTGGGGGAAAGGCTTATCAACCACATCGATGAGACTTTTGAATCGATTGTGGGGAAAGCTTTGAGATCAGAGAGTCTTTAACCTAAGCCAAAGATTGAGGATGCATCTGCAGAAGGGATGAAGCCGCAAGCAGGCGGTGGAGGCAAGAATAACTCTCAGAATAAGAGGAAGCAGAACCAATCTAAGGATGGCTAGAAAAAGAGCAAGAAAGATGTTGAGTTCTTCAACTGTGGTAAGAAGGGCGATTATGCTAAAGAATGTCGGGCCAAGCCAGCGGATAGGAAGTGCTACAACTATGGCCAAGTGGGACATCATAAGGATAAGTGTCCACAACCTCTTAAGGAGAAGCAGATTGTGAAAGCATATGCTATCGATGTTGTTCCTTCTTCGTCGAATGCCCCAACTGCGGCGGAGAAAGGAAAGATTGTCATCTTTCAAGGTATGCTTTCTATTTATGATGTACCAGTTCGAGTTTTGTTTGATACTGGGGCTTCCCGTTCCTTCATATCTAGTGACCTGGTAGATAGGTTGGGATTGGAACCCGAGATAGTCGATAGACCTTTGGTAGTGACGAACCCGATTGGTGGTTCGACTAACCTTAGTATGATTTGCCGAAATTTGGTCTTATCGAGTCATGGATGCATGTTTGTTTGTGATTGCTTTGTTTTGGGCTTTACTGGGTATGGCATTATATTGGGAGTCGATTGGCTCCAAAGATACAGGGTGGTGGTAGACTGTGAGGGCTTTTTGGTGATAGTTAGGGCGGATGATGGGCGGAGGGTAGTGTTTGGTAGCCTACCTAGTGATGGGGTAATGGCTAGTTTTATAAATTCCTTCGACATTCTGCATGATGAGTTGTCAGATGTGCCCGTGGTTGGCTAGTATCCGGACGTCTTCGAGGTGGAGACCGGGTTTCCACCACACCGAGAGATTGAGTTCCGTATTGATTTAGTGAAAGATGCCAGACCTATAGTGATGCCACTTCGTCGTATGGCACCAAGGGAGCAGCGAGAGCTCGGGGTGCAAGTAAGCGATCTTTTGAAGAAGGGATTTATTAGAAGAAGCGTCTCCGAGTGGGGAGCACTAGTTGTGTTTGCCACTAAGGCAGATGGTTCCCTTCGTTTGTGTGTGGACTATCGCGAGTTGAATAAGGTGACGAGGAAGAATAAGTATCCTCTACCGCGGGTAGATGATTTGTTTGATCAACTGGAAGGAGCAAGAGTGTTCTCCCAGTTGGACCTCACGACAGGATTTCATCAGCTACGAGTAGCAGATGAGAGTGTTCCGAAAACGGCATTTAGGACGCCGTCTAGATTCTATGAGTGGTTGGTCATGCCATTTGGGTTGACCAATGAACTACATATTTCGTGGATCTTATGAATCGAGTATTCAGAGATCAGTTGAATAAGTTTGTTCTTGTGTTCATAGACAATATCCTTGTTTACTCGAGGACAGAGGAGGAACACAAGGGACACTTGAGAATAGTGATGGAGGTATTGAGGAAACACCAATTGAAAGTGAAATTCTCTAAGTGTCACTTCTGGAGGAGGGAAGTGAGATTCTTGGGCCATGTTGTTTTAGAGAATGGTATTGTCATGGACCCTGCGAAGGTGGCTACGGTACAGGATTGGCCTACGCCCAAAAATGCAACAGATGGGAGAAGTTTCTTGGGGTTAGCTGGATATTATCGTAAGTTTATCCAGGACTTCTACAAGATAGCAGCACCGTTGACTCAGTTGACTAAGAAGAATCAGGCCTTCGTCTGGGATGGAGTGTGTGGGAATGCAATCAAGAGTCTAAAGGAAAAGTTGACACATGCGCCAGTGCTAGTCATTCCTAAAGGGAATGAAGAGATGACGGTATACACGGGTGCTTGTGGTACCGGACTAGGTGTTGTATTGATGCAAGGAGGTAGGGTTGTAGCTTATGCTAGTCGACAACTAAAGCCACATGAGAAAAAGTACCCTACCCATGATTTGGAACTAGCAGCAATCGTGTTTGCGCTAAAGATGTGGAGACATTATCTCTTGGGAGAGAGATTTGAGTTGTTTACCGATCATAAATCGCTAAAGTATCTCTTCTCTCAGAAAGATCTGAATCTCCGCCAGCAGAGATGGTTAGAGTTCTTGGCTTCGTATGATTTTGATATCGCATGTACACCTGGGAAGGGCAATGCGGTAGCCGATGCCTTGACTAGGAGACATGCCAGTTTAGGGGCTATGTTTCTAGAATGGAAGCAACTAGAGTATATCGCAGGATTTGATTTCAGACCAAAGTGCGAATTGGATCCAGAAATGTAAGCTAGTTTGGCGATCAGACCCACTTTGATAGAGCGGATTGGTTCCAGCCAGAGGGACGATCCTAATCTATTGGAAATCATCTCCAAGTTAGAGATAAACATCGACGATGAGGAGATGAATTTTATGGGCTTGGTCGAGAAGGATGGCTTCGAAAGAATGGAAGACTAGTTGTACCCAACGTGAATGGTTTGAGAGGAAGTGCTTAGAGAATGTCATCACTCAAAACTGACTATACACCCCGGTGGTGATAAGATGTATCGAGACATGAAACAGACTTACTACTGGGAAGGGATGAAAACAGACGTTGGGAAGTTTATATCCAAATGCATGAATTGCCAGCTAGTTAAGGCCGAGCAAAAGAAGCCTAGTGGTTTGTTGCAACCATTAGAAATTCCCGAATGGAAATGGGAGCAAGTCTCAATGGATTTCATTGATGGTTTACCAAGGACTAGAGCGGGACATGATAGCATTTGGGTAATTGTGGATCGATTGACTAAGAGTGCAATGTTTATACACGTCAAGTCAAACAGGACGGCAACTAAGTTAGCAGAATTGTATATGAAGTGGGTAGTGAGATTTCATGGAGTACCTAAAAGCATTGTGAGTGACCGAAACCCGTTGTTTACTAGTGGGTTTTGGAAGAGCTTACAAGAGGCTCTAGAGTCAGAATTACATCTCAGTACCGCATATCATCCTCAGACCGACGGTCAGACGGAGAGGGTGAATCGTATATTAGAAGATCTCTTGAGAGCTTGTATATTGGATTTTGGTGGATCATGGGATGACCATTTGCATCTAGTAGAGTTTGCATATAATAATAACTACCAATCCAATATCGGTATGGCTCCATATGAAGCTTTGTACGAAAGACCGTGCAACTCACCATCATGTTGGATAGAGACTGGCGAGAAGTTTATGCTTGGACCAGATGTGGTGAGGGAAACTTCAGATAAGATTAAGACCATTCAACAACGAATGAAGGCTACCCAAGATAGGCAGAAGAGTCATGCTGATAAGAGGAGAAGAGACTTAAAATTCTCCGTTGGTGACTTGGTGTTTATCAAGATTTCTCCGTTGAAGAGCGTGATACGATTTGGCAGGAGAGGAAAATTGGCACCAAGATTTGTTGGCCCATTCCCCGTTCTTGAACAAGTTGGGAATTTGGCATATAGAGTTGACTTACCCAAAAGGATGGCGGGAGTTCACAACGTATTTCATGTCTCCCAACTAAGGAAGTTCGTGCACGACCCAGATATGACTATTTCACCTGATCAGTTAGAGGACTTCGAAGTAGAACCCGAGGCGGTTGGGAACCGCAAGCCGATTCGTATTGTCGAGCACGATACGAAGCAACTTCGAAGGAAGGCGGTGAAGCTAGTCAAGGTTCAGTGGGGCGAGAACGAGGATGACTATACTTGGGAGACAGAGGAGAGCATTAGGAAGACGTATCCAGAACTCTTTGCCTAGTAAGATTTACTTTGCAATTTAGTTATTCCGCATGCTAGGATAGACTTGTTTTGCTTGTTTTGCATGTTTGATTGTTGTTTTATGGATGACAGGCATGCGGGACCCTTTGTGTGCTTTCGTTAGGGAATTTCGGGGGCAAAATTTCTTAAGGGGGGGAGAATTTAACAACCCGCATTCTACGCATCAGAGGATCATCGAATATTTATTTCTTTCCCATATGAAGTCGTATGGTCATGTAACTTTGGGAAACAACCATTAGAGTCATTTCATATGTTCATGATTTTTGTTGATTTTTAAATGACCGTTTTGCCCCTAGTTGATCTTGTTTTGGCCATAACTTTTGATTGGAAAGGAATTTTGACCTGAAACCACTTCCATTAGATTCGTTTGATGGTTTACCTTTCCGTAGAGTGGTCATAATAGCCAAACGGACTCACCTTTTGGGAGATATGGCTGAAATAAGGTTTGGATGGTGAAAAACTGCTTAACCGGGCCAAATAGGGTGATTATTGAATGGGCCCATAACCCATTTCGGGATTAGGGTTATGGGGAGGCTGAAAAGAGTTAGAGATTCATTCCATTTCAGTTTTCTAGCCTCCACTTATCTCTTAGAAACCCTAAAAATAGCCTCCAACCTCTAAATCACCTCCAAATCACCTTCTAATCAAGGATTAAGCTTAGCAACATCAAATCAAGGGAGAACTTCACCAAATCAACATTAGAGCTACTGTTTAGCATTGGGATTTACACCAAATCAGAGATTTATTTCAGATCTAAGTCTTATTTGTGGCTAAGGTGAGTGATTTGCATAGTTCCTCACTTATCATGGTTAATTAAGGGTAATTAGTGTTAATTAGCGAATTTAAACATGATAAAACTCTGGAAAAATATTTATAAAATTCGAAATGATGTTTTAGACCTTTGATATGAATTTGGGTTAATTTGGTTAAGTTTTGCTAATCATATCATTAGTTTCACCTAAACATGCTTAAGGGAAAATATGGGGTTTTGGCTATGTTTGATCCATTTTAACCTATCATATTGTTGTTTTGGTGTTTGTGGTTGATTATGCATGTTGCTATGACTGTATGGTATGCTTTGTGATTGATTAGAATAGTTGGAATGGTCGAAAATGTCGTCGAGTGGCGTAAACTGCTTGCTGGAAAAAGTGCAGGAGGACATCCAAACCGGATCGGTTAGGAGGACCCGATCTGAACCCCTACTCGAATTCAGAAGCTCTGATCCGCTCTAACGCTCCACACCCCGATCCGAACAGAGGAGAATAAAAAGGACTGGGGAAGCTTCTATCCACTTGCATTTCTCGTGGCATGCGTCATCCGATCCGACCCGCAAGGCCACCTCCGAACCGAACCGACGCGTGGTGATTTGGCTTGAAGAATCTGACCCGATCTGCTAGGGTGATGACGATCCGATCCGATCCACTGAAGGGGAGCACTCCGATCCGAACCGAACTGATGATTAGGGGGAGATCCGAACCGATCCGGTGATGACCAATAACCCGAGATGCAAAGGTAGTCTAAATGGAAGTTAGAGCTCAGGATCCAGTTGGGAACCAATAAGTTCACTTCATGGTTGGACTTTGCTGCGGGACGTGTGCTAAGGAGTTGTCGACATTCATAACTTCGATTCACCACTGAAATTGGATGATGGACTACGTTATCAGTACAGTAGAGTCATCATGACTCGAGGGGCAAAGTGATGCGTAGTAAGACTATGAGCCAGTGCAGTGGGGTCATTGCGACTCCATGGGGGAAAAGTGGACATAGCGAAGGATTAGTGGCTATGTATCAGTGCAATGAAGCCATTTATGACTTCATGGGGAAAAGTGATCATAACAAGGTATATTGGATGATCGAAGTGGTGGATATCGTATGCTTTACTCTTTGAGTGAGAGATGTGAGGATGGTTGCTATGCTTGATTGTTTGCCATCACTATGACATGCACACCCCCACCCCCGTTATCTTTACACCATTTGAAATGGCACCTTAGAGTGTTGTACAGTATGTAGTGCTAACTCTTTGGTTGCAGGTATGGTTTAGTATACCTGTTATTGTTCTGTTTAGATGCTTATCGCTCATACCAGACTTTTTGTCTGACCCAGAGTTTTATGTCTCTTCTTATTACTCTGGGTGCTCACACGAGCAGACTAGAGACAGGTTAGCTGGTGATGTGCGAATAGCTGATCCGGAGGCGAGCAGGAGGCTTCCACGTATGAACTAACAAGGAACCTGTAGAATGTCCAGTTAGCACGTCCGCCCCGCACCAACCGACATTTACCCCAAAAGTGCGCTGTACACATGTCCAGTTAGCACGGGACGGATCGTCAGAGGGAAAGGAAAGAAGGAAATGAACTAACAAGGAACCTGTAGAATGTCTCACAGCGCATGGAACAAAATATAATAACAACATACTTGACATAAAACAGGTGAGACAGTGCATAAGCTGAAAATAAACTAACATAGCAGTGGAGAATCCAAGTACAGCTTATAATCCATAGCCAACATTATTACAACTTTTCAAACTGTCTCAAAAAGAAAAAGCAAGATAAGGGAGGTACACTACTAATGCCCAAGTAGCGACCACCAACGACACAGGGAGAATATATATATATCATACGTGGAAGCCTTCTGCAAGCCTCCGGATCAGCTATTCGCACATCACCAGCTAATCTGTCTCTAGTCTGCTCGTGTGAGCACCCAGAGTAATAAGAAGAGACATAAAACTCTGGGTCAGACAAAAAGTCTGGTATGAGCGATAAGCATGTAAACAGAACAATAACAGGTATACTAAACCATACCTGAACCTGGACCTGCAACCAAAGAGTTAGCACTACATATTGTACAACACTCTAAGGTGCCATTTCAAATGGTGTAAAGATAACGGGGGTGCGGGTGTGCATGTCATAGTGATAGCAAACAATCAAGCATAGCAACCATCCTCACATCTCTCACTCAGTGCATAAAGCATACGATATCCACCACTTCGATCACCCAATATACCTTGCTATGATCACTTTGCCCCATGAAGTCATAAATGGCTTCGCTGCACTGATACATAGCCAATAATCCTTCGCTATGTCCACTTTGCCCCATGGAGTCGCAATGACCCCACTGCACTGGTTCATAGTCTTACTACGCATCACTTTGCCCCTCGAGTCATAATGACTCTACTGCACTGATAACGTAGTCCATCATCCAATTTCAGTGGTGAATCGAAGTTATGAATGTCGATAACTCCTTAGCACACGTCCCACAGCAAAGTCCAACCATGAAGTGAACTCATTGGTTCCCAACCGGATCATGAGCTCTAACTTCCATTTGGACTACCTTTGCATCTCGGGTTATTGGTCATCACCGGATCGGTTCGGATCTCCCCCTAATCATCAGTTCGGTTCGGATCGGAGTGCTCCCCTTCACTGGATCGGATCAGATCGTCATCACCTTGGCATATCGGGTCGGATTTTTCAAGTCCAATCACCACGCATCGGTTCGGTGGTGGCCTTGCAGGTCGGATCGGATGATGCATGCCACGAGAAATGCAAGTGGATAGAAGCTTCCCCAGTCCTTGTTGTTCTCCTTTGTTCGAATCGGGGTGTGGAGCGTAAGAGTGGATCAGAGCTTCTGAATTCGAGTGGGGGTTCGGATCGGGCCCTCCTAACCGATCCGATCCGGTTTGGATGTCCTCCTGCACTTTTTCCAGCAAGCAGTTTACGCCACTCGACTGCGTTTTCGACCATTCCAACTATTTTAATCAATCACAAAGCATACCATATAGTCATAGCAACATGCATAATCAACCACAAACACTAAAACAACAATATGATAGGTTAAAATGGATCAAACATAGCCAAAACCCCATATATTCCCTTAAGCATGTTTAGGTGAAACTAATGATATGATTAGCAAAACTTAACCAAATTAACCCAAATTCATATCAGAGGTCTAAAACATCATTTCGAATTTTATAAATATATTTGCAGAATTTTATCATGTTTAAATTCGCTAATTAACACTAATTACCCTTAATTAACCATGATTAGTGAGGAACTATGCAAATCACTCACCTTAACCACAAATAAGACTTAGATCTAAAATAAATCTCTGATTTGGCGCAAATCCCAATACTAAACAGTAGCTCTAATGTTGATTTGGTGAAGTACTCCCTTGAATTGATGTTGCTAAGCTTAATCCTTGATTAGAAGGTGATTTAGAGGTTGGAGGCCATTTTTAGGATTTCTAAGAGGTAAGTGGAGGCTAGAAAACTGAAATGGAATGAATCTCTAACTCTTTTCAGCCTCCCCATAACCCTAATCCCGAAATGGGTTATGGGCCCATTCACTAATCACCCTATTTGGCCCGGTTAAGTAGTTTTTCACCTTCCAAACCTTATTTCGGCCATATCTCCCAAACGGTGAGTCCGTTTGGCTATTATGACCACTCTACGGAAAGATAAACCATCAAACGAATCTAATGGAAGTAGTTTCAGGTCAAAATTCCTTTCCAGTCAAAAGTTATGGCCAAAACAAGATCAGCTAGGAGCAAAATGGTCATTTAAAAATCAACAAAAATCATGAATATAGGAAATGACTCTAATGGTTGTTTCCCAAAGTTACATGACCATACGACTTCATATGGGAAAGAAATAAATATTCTACGATCCTCTGATGCGTACAATGCGGGTTGTTACATTCTCCCCCACTTAAGAAATTTCGCCCCCAAAATTCCCTAACGAAAGCACGCAAAGGGTCCCGCATGGCTATCAACCATAAAACAACAATCAAACATGCAAAACAAGTCTATCCTAGCATGCGGAATAACTAAACCTTACCTTTCCTTTTCTTCGATCTCTCATTATATATTCATCAAATTTCACCAAAATGTTACATTATTTCACTACTGGAAATAATGAACTATCACTAACTTCTTTTACGATTTCCAACTAATATCATCCTCAGATAATCCTGATGTTGTTCAAGTTGGGGTATTTTAATTACCTCTCAGACCTTGACGTTCATATCCTCAGATAAATATAAGTTGTAATCACACCAATATACCATTCCAGCCTCAAAACAAATTCTATTACAAATCGTATTCGGTTATACAACCCTACGACCCAATCTTTAACCAAATTTACTATTACAAATCTCCATTCAAATCTATTCACCCATTTCCTGCTTTGGAAAACTCATTTCACTTCCCCCTTTTTACTTGATCTCATTTTCAAATAACGTCAATTCAATATTAAAGCTTTACACTTTGAAACTCATTTATACACTCTGTTTTATCTTAAACCCTTTTATCGTAATCTCCTTTCACTTAATTCATATAATTAAGTAACATTTATTTCCTTTCACCATTTAATTGAATTACATCTCACATTCGGTCACTTTTTAAATGAATTCCCATTAAAAAGCAATTTCCAAATTATCATTAATTACAATAACTTATTTCAATCATTAACTACTTCAGTAGTTAATTCCTCTATTTACCAAATTAAATAGTAAATCCCTTTTAAAACCTTATTTAAATTTAAACAATATTCATGTAATTATTTTAATCAAAACACATTAATTTGAAAATCAATCCCAATTCCAACTGGTCGATTTAATTAACTCAAAACTCGATTATCTCGTTAATCACTCCCAATTAACCTCACTTTAAATTAATCAAAAATATAATTAATTTAAATAATTCCATTAGTTGTTTCTTTACAAAACAATTATCAAAGTTCAATCACTCGATTCATTTCTTATTCTTACGCTTGTAGATCTGATTAACACCAGCATTTATTTTATAAAACAAATTATTAACACATCAAAATCTCAAATAAATAAAATATTTATTTATTTCTCTTTAATAACTTTTATTCAAAATAATATAATTAAAAATATATCTCTAGTTATAAAATAAGTTTTATAACTTCATCTCTATTGACTCACCTGACGGTGAATCAATGTTTATAAAACGATTGATTTTATAGGCCATACGCTGCCAAATACTAAACCAATACCGGCCATTGGTTTAAACAAAACACAGGCTGACTTTTCAATAAATGATCACAAACCAATCACCAATCATGTCAGTTCATATATGATAATATGAAAATAAATAATATATTTGAGGAATCCGGTTGGATCCCTCCAACCTGTTCCTCCCTGTATTCAAAATGGTTATCACAAACCAGATCATTCAGTTTTGTTTAACTGATAACAATAAATAACGACCATTTAACATCGACCACAAGAAATGCAAACAATTCATCAATTTAAACACGTTTATAAAATAAACGTGACCAATAAGGTAAGATACCTTTATTGGAACCAATCGTTAAAATAATGAGTTGGTATTTCACTGAAATTAAACACAGTTTAATTTCATCAAATAAATCAACAAACTAATGTATAACTAGCAATCGAACAACCACAGCAATCAGAGCACACAAAATAAAACCCAATTTATATAAAATATAAATGGGAAAAACTGAGTGAGTTTAACCCACCTTGATTTGGTTCGCTGTGGTCAACGGCTCGTTTTAATTGAACTAAACAGTTGTTTAGTTTAATTAAAAATTCCAGTTGATTCCAATGCTTGTCCAGCTCTGTTCCAAGATGTAATGTTCGTCCGTATGATTCCAGCGACACCTTGTTGGTCTGATTCTGATAACATACGAATTTGTTATTTATATTCTAAGTCTAAAATTTTAAATTAATTAATTACCGTTTCTAATTATCCTTAATTAACAAATTAAAATAATTATTTACGTTAAAAATAATCATATTGCTAGCCCTTGCTGTCTCATTCCCAAATTCTGGCAGGCGTTTATGATATGCAGGTTGTCCAAACAAAAATCCTGCTACATTCCAATTTGTGGTTCCTTCACTCGCACGTCCTTCGTTTCCACGAGCTACGTCACTTTCATAATCTGTTCCTATAACCATAAATAATCACGTTTTCAGATTCACTTGGATTGACCAACTTTTAATTATAAAATTTGATACTTTGATTACTACGTTTACATTAGCAGACCCGCTCCCTTTTGATCCATTCCTTCATCTCGTCCCTGTTCAAAACTAATATCAGCAGCTTATAATTAAATTAATTAAAAGGTTAGTTATAGATTAGTTTTTAAACCTTAATTACGTTTATATGCAGGCCGATTCCCTTTTGTTCTTCGGTTTGGATACTGGAAGCCAACGCTGAAAAGGATTTGCTCCCATCCCTTCGTAACTGGCCGATCCCTTATGTGAACTGGCGGCCGATCCCTTTTCTTTGACTTCGGTCCAACGTATTGCTCCCCAATTCGAACTGCTCCCTTCATCTAATACTTCTGGCCTTCGAAACTCGTACATGATACAAACACTGACCGCCACACCCACAAAACACTACCGGACTTCGATCGAGGGTCACCCACACCTGTGTTGGTCCATCGGCCCCCTTCGCCCCAAGATTGGACAGATCCGGTGCCTCCCATCACCGGCGAATTCTGCTCAAAGTCACCCACTTGTCGGTCAAAATCCGACTAGCACAGACGCCTAAATCCAATCACAGCCGCTCATCTCCAAGTTCTCACTTATCTCGACACTTTCCCTCCTTGCTTCATCACAAAACAGTTGCTCGAGAGGGAGATTGGACGTATTTAGTTTGGGAAGATGTGGTGCGTTCATTTGCTTTGGATGGTGGAGGCGCAGTATATTGGTTGACCAGAAAATTTTCGTTGACGCGAGAATGAAGGGTTTGGGATGGTATTTATATAGAGTGATGTAAGGATTTGTTTATATTAATTTATTAAAAACGAAACTTAGCCGTGAAGTAGTTGATAAAAACCACCACAAATGATCTCTGTTTACCGATAAAAAAGCTAATCTTGGTGTAAAAAGATAGTCCGGATCCACTGGGACAAGTTTCATCGAAATCCAAGGTCATATGAAAAATTTTCCTTTATAAAACCAGAAATAAACACACGTTTAATTTTTTCACGATCACCAGATAAATCAACTCAACTTGAAACCTTGCAATCCTATAATAATTTTTCAATACGAACCCAACGGCACCAGTTTCGTCGCATTCTGAGACTTTTTCCCCGGTAGGCAATTTTTACTGCGCACCGCAATACCCTTCTGAACACCAAATTACCCGGTCTCTAAAAATAATAAACTATATACCTATCCTGACTCTAATCGACGATACGAACTCAACAGGACTGGTTTCGTGGCCTAATTCGATCGTCTGCTCAAGTTACACCCAAATATCTCTTTATCGATTTAAATACGCGTTATAGAAATTGAACGGGCGTTTTCAGCTACTGTGGTCACCTACGACATCGGTTTGCCACGCAGTTTGATTTTCTGACAATAATTTAACGATACGGTTCCAATGGAACTAGTTTCGCTGAAAACTGAGACTGTTTGCAAAATGGCTATTTTAAAGGCCGATAACGATTTCCATAGCGTTTTTTTCAAAATTTGATTTAGCCATAACTAGCAATCTATAACATGAAATCTGGATTTTTCTCTTTCATATGAACATTATCATCAACACGATTCCAACGTTTCTTGTCTCACAGAAATCTGACTTATATCGGATCCTGTATATTCAGTTGAAATTCAAAACTCAAATTTACGAACTACACGCCATTTTCAAGCTCGATTTATAATTATATAAATATATAACATTCGAACTTCGTTTAAATACCAAATTAAATATCAAATCCCATCGATATTCCAAATAAAATATTTAAAACTAATTTAAATATTCAGATTCAAATGGTCGAAAAACACGGGTCGTTACATTCTTTCCCCCTTAAAATAATTTCGTCCCCGGAATTGCTAAGGTAAGAAAAGACATTACAAACCCACTAACTTTCAAATCCAATTTATTTTAAATTAGAAACCAATTTCAATACCATATATAAATATTTTCAAAAATATTGAAAATTTTCTAACACCTTAAATTTCCGAAAAATTTCGCCAGCACCTCCTCTGTACGGCTCAATCGGTACAACTACAACTCGCCTTTCTGGACCTTCTCCAATCCAAAAGAAAAATAAACAGCCAAGCGGCTTGCCAAATAGGCTCATAAATCACCAAACCCATAAAAATAAACGTGTACCTTTTTGTCGGGCATATCATTATATCCTTTCCATCTGTTGCCCTGTCAGCATATACAAATGCATTCCCAAACAAAATTCCAATTTTTTCCTCAAAACCAGATCCTCCATGCATCCAAACCAAATTCCATTCTTAACTCAATTTCCATCCATTATCAATTCCAACTCTTAACTTACCAGTCCAATACCATTTCAGATTCTCGTCTCACAATTCAAAATCTGATTCTACTTGATATATTATATCCCGATTCAATTTTCAGTTAATTGGTTTTAATTCAATTCATATTCGCTTTCCCATATTTCTCTCTAATTTTGTTTTTGTTCAAACAATTTCCCTTGGAGTTTTTAAATAGTTCAGCTCTTTCAAAAAAAATCAAATATTCCTTTTCAGGATTCAAAACAACTTGTTTTCTTCAAAGCAATTCAAAACAAGATTTTGGTAGTAATCCGTCACTTAAAACTCAGTAATGAACACTGATGATGTGGCCAGCATCCTCGGAGTTATTCCCCAGCTATCGAAATGAGTTCAATACTATATCACTTATCAAATCCATATTTAAACATTTTCATTTTGAAATCTATTTCAGAATTCCAAACACAATGCTTGTAAAACAAATTTAAAATCTCCCAGGATTTTAAAATTCTCATATATTAAATCCAAGTTCATTTGCAAATTCCTTTTCCACTTTTAGGAATGTTAATCCCAATTCTGATTTTAATTTCAGATTTAATAAATCTGCTTTTAAATTATACGAACTCTAATTGGTTATTCATATAACAATTTTAATTATAATCAACCAACACATCCAATATACCATAATATTTCCAATATATATATTTTCTTTATATCAAAATATAATTTGGGTAAATTATTTCATTTACCCTTTTTCAAAACATACTGTGTCGGTTTATCGTACTTGAGTGTTTAGAAACCCCTATCGATACAGTGGATCAAACTGATCGACCGGAACTCATAAACAACTCAACCAATAAATCTCCACAATATAAAACAATTTTTATAAAATTCACAAATACGTTCACTCGTAAATATGTATCAACTCAATCTAGGGTATTGCTAACCCCATCTCTACTGAGTCACGCCACAGAGCCAAGGTAATCACTTAACCTTCGCTCTGATATCACTTTAACGACCCAGCGGTTTTCGGCCCTGAAAATCGACATAAATACCTTTACCGTAACTCATGTCGACCCTCCAAGCACCGAAAACACTGGATAGTTATTAGAAAGAAATTAGAGGATGAGATAAGAAAGAAATATTAGAATAGAAGAAGAAGAAGAGGAAACAACACAACCCAGAGTCTCACATCGCAGCGGAACAAAATATAATACAGAAATAAATCTTTATTGATAGCTTTAAAATACTTACAGTATCAGAGTACATCACACAATGGGACAATTATAATAACCTGTTCCCATATACAACACACAGCGGAATAGTAGCTATATAATATCATACGTCTGAACATCTCCAGCTCGTCTCTGGACTTCATAGCATTCGATAACCTGAACCTGTACACCCCAGGCTAACCCGAGCATTTACAAAACACCGGCTCAGTCTGGTGAACCAGAGTGAGATAAACTCGCACAGTATTAAGGGCAAATCATCCAGCCATGATTCTATAGTTCGAAATATTTTCAAAAGAAAAGGATAATCGTAAGACCAAATCCACACATAAACACGGATGGTTTTTACCTTACGATAACCCAAAACAGTTTGAAACCAATATCTTTTCTGATATTATAATCATGTCTAAATACAAGAAATAGAAATCTAGTAGAACGCTTGCATCTCACGCTCTACATATATAGTATACAAACAAAACCGCGGGCGCTTATTGGAGATTGGATTTTGACTATGACAAGGTAGGGGACCACCTGCCGATAGTGTATCTCTAGAGGCAAATACACTGGGTTCAATAAGAACGTCTTATAACCCGGCCCTCACATGACCGACAACTCATTTCGCTTGAGTGCATCGAATGTATATTACCGACGGTTGGGATCAACAACCGTATCCCGACAAGGGACAACATCGAATACAGATTAAAGAAGTAAATAGGAATTTCTCTAGACAGGTGATTATACACCCTAATGGGAGCGACCCACATAGCCATGCTGCCAACCCGATTTTTGTCATTTCCCGGTTGATGAGGCTTGAGGCCAGAGTTTATTTTTGAAACATCTGATCACCATTCACTTTGAATGCCACATCGTCAGATATGCCAAATATCAGTAATTGATATCCCCAAAAATACTCTAGCTGGAAGCTAAGTGAATGGCAATTCTCCGCCAACAACTATAGCATGTTCGAAGAAATCAACGTACATGATCCTTTGGAAATACTCTGTCAAACATCCGTCCATACAAGTCATCCAGGAACAGGATGAACCGAAGGCACTCTCCTACTGCATCCAATATAGGTATCACCCCATGGATCAGTAACGAGAAGTCCTTGCAACCCGTAGAATCCAACCACGATAGAATCACAGCTTTTCTCTGCTTGCCAGGCAAAGAATATTAGTGGTTCTTCCGTGTATGAAAATCCACGGTCTTCAATGCTCCATCTCGATCATCCTCTGAGATCTTCACATATTTGTTGGTCGGAATGGTTTTCGAATATAAATTTGATCCCGGTCTTTCCGTACCAACAATCGTATTGGACAGATTTGATAGTCGGTGATTTAACTATTGAAATAAACAGTGTTTCAATCACGACACTCCAATGAGTTCACTGGTTCAGTATTCAGCATCACTTGGCCTTTTATTTCAAAAAAACTAGTTCACTTCTTGTTAAATAAAAACTTCTAACTCCTTTAATATTTCAAAATATGATACTTGATTCTTATATACTAACGTTCTCAAAGACAATTCTTTATATTACTTAATAAAATAATCATATTCAATTTACACTTAATTCTCCTTTCAAAACACATGTTACATCATTCTTTATTCTTTAAAATTAAGGAATCCCTCCAGCTTATCATTCGTAATCAACGCTACGAAATATTGCTTATTCCATTCTTGAACTATTAACTAATGTTTATTAGTATAAAATAAAACTAAACCTTACCTTTCCTTTTCTTCGATCTCTCGTTATATATTCAACAAATTTCACCAAAATGTTACATTATTTCACTATTGGAAATAATGAACTATCACTAACTTCTTTTACGATTTCCAACTAATATCATCCTTAGATAATCCTGATGTTGTTCGAGTTGGGGTATTTTAATTACCTCTCAGACCTTGATCAATAACGTTCATATCCTCAGATAAATATAAGTTGTAATCACATCAATATACCATTCCAGCCTCGAAACAAATTCTATTACAAATCATATTCGGTTATACAACCCTACGACCCAATCTTTAACCAAATTTACTATTACAAATCTCCATTCAAATCTATTCACCCATTTCCTGCTTTGGAAAACTTTCACTTCCCCCTTTTTACTTGATCTCATTTTCAAATAACGTCAATTCAATATTAAAGCTTTACACTTTGAAACTCATTTATACACTCTGGTTTATCTTAAACCCTTTTATCGTAATCTCCTTTCACTTAATTCATATAATTAAGTAACATTTATTTCCTTTCACCATTTAATTGAATTACATCTCACATTCGGTCACTTTTTAAATGAATTCC
The DNA here is from genome assembly GCA_030737875.1 of Allium sativum. Classification (NCBI taxonomy): domain Eukaryota; kingdom Viridiplantae; phylum Streptophyta; class Magnoliopsida; order Asparagales; family Amaryllidaceae; genus Allium; species Allium sativum. The sequence goes on along the minus strand of CM060918.1, from coordinate 925,615,669 downwards.
CATTAAAAAGCAATTTCCAAATTATCATTAATTACAATAACTTATTTCAATCATTAACTACTTCAGTAGTTAATTCCTCTATTTACCAAATTAAGTAGTAAATCCCTTTTAAAACCTTATTTAAATTTAAACAATATTCATGTAATTATTTTAATCAAAACACATTAATTTGAAAATCAATCCCAATTCCAACTGGTTGATTTAATTAACTAAAAACTCGATTATCTCGTTAATCACTCCTAATTAATCCTCACTTTAAATTAATCAAAAATATAATTAATTTAAATAAATCCATTAGTTGTTTCTTTACAAAACAATTATCAAAGTTCAATCACTTGATTCATTTCTTATTCTCACGCTTGTAGATCCGATTAACATCAACATTTATTTTATAAAATAAATTATTAACACATCAAAATCTCAAATAAATAAAATATTCATTTATTTCTCTTTAATAACTTTTATTCAAAATAATATATTTAAAATATATCTCTAGTTATAAAATAAGTTTTATAACTTCATCTCTATTGACTCACGTGACGGTGAATCAATGTTTATAAAACGATTGATTTTATAGGCCATACGCTGCCAAATACTAAACCAATACCGACCATTGGTTTAAACAAAACACAGGCTGACTTTTCAGTAAATGATCACAAACCAATCACCAATCATGACAGTTCATATATGATAATATAAAAATAAATAATATATTTGAGGAATCCGGTTGGATCCCTCCAACCTGTTCCTCCCTGTATTCAAAATGGTTATCATAAACCAGATCATTCAGTTTTGTTTAACTGATAACAACAAATAACGACCATTTAACATCGACCACAAGAATTGCAAACAATTCATCAATTTAAACACGTTCATAAAATAAACATGACCAATAAGGTAAGATACCTTTATTGGAACCAATCGTTAAAATAACGATTTGGTATTTCACTGAAATTAAACACAGTTTAATTTCATCAAATAAATCAACAAACTAATGTATAACTAGCAATCGGACAACCACAACAATCAGAGCACACAAAATAAAAACCAATTTATATAAAATATAAATGGGAAAAACTGAGTGAGTTAACTCACCTTGATTTGGTTCACTGTGGTCAACGACTCGTTTTAAATAAATTAAACAGTTATTTAATTTAATTAAAAATTCCAGTTGATTCCAATGCTTGTCCAGCTCTGTTCCAAGATGTAATGTTCATCCGTATGATTCCAGCGACACCTTGTTGGTCCGATTCTGATAACATACGAATTTGTTATTTATATTCTAAGTCTAAAATTTTAAATTAATTAATTACCGTTTCTAATTAACCTTAATTAACAAATTAAAATAATTATTTACGTTAAAAATAATCATATTGTTAGCCCTTGCTGTCTCATTCCCAAATTCTGGCAAGCGTTTATGATATGCAGGTTGTCCAAACAAAAATCCTGCTATGTTCCAATTTGTGGTTCCTTCACTCGCATGTCCTTTGTTTCCACGAGCTACGTCACTTTCATAATCCGTTTCTATAACGACCTATTTATGGTAATTAGTGAAAGTCCTAAACCAACCCATATTCGGGTATTTAGTAAGAGACTAGAAACCTATTTCTGGTAACTAGTAGAATTCCCGAGCCAAGATTGGGGTTATTTAATACGGAAACCAGAAACTTACTTCTTTTGGTTCGATTTAGGAAGAAGAGAATGTACGTACTTCATAAGCCACTCTCTAGGCTTTTGATCGTCAAAGCAGAGGATGTACGTGCTTTGTTGGCCACTCTCTAGGCATGTCCATCTGGTGCGCTTGGCTAGCTTATCCGCAAGCAGGGCCCAAGGACTAACCCAACCTCCCTCCAGAAGGCATCTTATCTCGACCATCATAGGCGATTATAAGGTCTTAGATGCTTAAACCGAGCCATCGTAGACCCAGAATTAAGGCTTACTCTTTCGATGCTTTACCCTGGCCATCATAGGTGGTGATAGAGGCTTACACTCCACCCTCCTCCAAGAGGTGCCTTATCCTGGCCATCGTAGGAGATTATAAGGTTTTGTGTTCCGTTTTGTGGGTAACCCGAAACATAAGCAGAGGTAGGACACGCTCTTCTACGAGCATAGGTAGGACATGCTTAGTTCATAGCAAAGGCAGGGTGTACTCTTCTACGAGCGGAGGTAGGGCGTGATAATTAGACGCTCTATCCTGACCATTTCTAGCGTGGATCGGAGGCTTACGTTTTTGATGCTTTAACCTGGCCCTGTCTGACTCAGGCTCAAAGATAGGCTTACACATCACACCCCTCCAGTCGGTGCCTTCCCCTGACCAACTCGGAGGTGACAAGAGTTTTTATCCATTTGTGATTTGACCCACCTTGGGCCAGTCCGAGTTCTTGAGAGGGTATCCATACCCTTAGTTACGTAGATAATCCTTTTCCTAAGAATTTTATTAAATGCAGTTTGATCCTTTTACAAATTCTTGTAAGTGGCCTTGATTGAGGAACTTGATGATCATTCCCTCGAGAGCTTTACAGCGGTTAGTTTCATGTCCATTTATCATATATTAATATCAGTAAGGCCCTCCCAATTTCTTTTAATACTTGGGCTTTTTCTATGTGCATGGCCAATAGTTGAGTTTGTATTTGGTTAAGAAAAAAATGTTTTCCATTGAGGTAGTAAGGTGGCATTCCTTCGGCATTCTTGGAAAAAAGTCCTTTCCTTGTAGCTTCTTCTATACACTTGCGTTTCCTTCTCGAGGTATGTTGAGGCAGGGTGTTATATTTTTAGTCCATTTAGAAGCAAAGCGGTTAAAATCTTTCATTATTTCCCGTTGGAGGGCCATGCCTTTGATTTGCTCTTGGATAGTTTTCCTTACATCAGAGAAGGGTTACACTCCCTTGATTTAGAACCACCTAGATGAAAGACTAATGTTTGTCCTATGTAGAAAGCTTTGTCTTTCCAATATTCAAGATCGTCTTGTTCTACTTCCTTTTTCCACTCGATTATTCGTAGGGATTCTATTCTTAACCTTTGTTCTTCCATCACTCTTGGGTCAGTTGTACCTAACATAGCCATTTGAGATGTAGAAGATTCTCTTTGGGACCTTTTACCAATAATCTTGCTTCTTCAAAGATTAGTCCAGCCATGGACGAAATAACACAATTAGATATGTGGCCCTTAACCACAAGGTCGGAGGTTCGACCACTCCTTCTAGCACAAAAATGTTAAAGATATTATTCGTTAACTCTGTAAATAGGTCTATGGAAGGGGGACCTAAGGAAAAAATAAAGTTATTGAACTTCCATGAGCTTGAGTTAGTACACCGTTTCCTAGATATCAAGGTCTAAAGCCCGGACGATTAGCTACTCTTCCCTCAAAGTGGTGAGCATCAGGCTTAAGCGACTTAAGAACCAACAGTCATCTTGGGACAAGGGTTCCTTAAGCACAATACCCGGTGGAAGGCTAAATGGCTTGTATGAAGGGGTTTTGTAAAAACTTCGTGGAAGGGTTTAAACTTGAGTAGGAAACCATGACCATGTAGAAAGCATAGGGTACGTTGTGTAGGAAGTAACTAAGAAAACTTATAAGAAACTCATAAGGAATATACTAGGTATTAATCCACTCTTTATTGATCCTTGATTTGAGATTACAATAGAAATACCCAAATCGATTTAGAAATTAGGCTTTACTCTATAAAAAAAAGTACAAAAATGAGAAATGAGGAACTGGTCTCGAAAATGTGACCCCTAGGGTCTTATTTATAGACAAATCGGGGCCCCTTTTTCCATTGGGTCTGCAGAAGCCTCTGTCGGTCACTTTTCCTTCTGGTTACGGTTGCTTTGGCTCTCGGCTGCTCTTTTGACCTGGCTTATTACATTTAGGGTACCAGTTTTGGCTCTCGGAAGGATAGTCTTGGTTTTAAGAGCCTCTCTCTGATGTTACTTTATTTCCTTTGTATCAATACCAACCCTGTTGGTATGAATAGCTTTGAGAAAGGCTTTCAGTTATGAGCTTTCGGTCCCGAGCTCTCAGTCTTGTTGTTAATTCTTCATGAGGCTTGACTTAGTGCTTCAAATGTGTTGTTTCGGGAACTGCCAAACCTTTTAGTATTGACACTAAGCGGATTAGTGTGGATAACTTGTCTCTTTAGAAGCTTTAACTTGCCTTTCGGTAAATTTGTGAAGTGGGTTTCGGTCTTCTGGAGGGGTGCTTCCGCTGTCATGTTTGTTGATTACTGAAATTGCCTTTCGGTGATTATTAAGCTTTAGTTCTAGAAGCTGGCCTCCGGTGAGTTTCCTCTGATGCTTACATCTCTTTCTGTATTGGCATTAAGCAAGTCAATGCCGATTTCCCTTTTGCCTTTCATTGGTATCAAGTGATAGGTCATTATTCTTCTTTATTTTCTTTCGGCTTTAAGTGGTCTATCTTCGGAAATAGGCTTATGCTAGTTATCTTCCGTGTGGGAGCTAACCTTCCAGAATTTTTCTTTTTCTTGATATAAGCTTCCTCCTTTGTAGATGGTGTTGGTTGATTATGCTTTCGGATTGTTTTCTTGTGCTTTTGGCTTTATTACGTACCAAGTCTTTGCTTGCAGATCGCTCTTTTATGATTATGACATTCTGATTACCCTTCACCGTTAGCCTGTTTCGGTGTTAATTTAGGTGGTAACATATAGAAATTTGGCAAGAACAAGTGTATTCCATTAGGCCTGATTATCGATGGATTCAAGGTTGTAGTAGGTGTTAGCTAGGATATTGGATGTTATGATTGACTGTGTTTTTTCCTCTGTTTTCTCTAAGTAGGCTATCAACGTAGGATATTAAAGAGAAGCGGGATTGGGGTTGTCCTTTCCTATTCTGTAATATCACGTAATGGATGGTTTTGATGTGTTAACTTTGTGGTTGTCAGACAGATCAGATCGATGAACTCTCTATACTCATATTATCCTGTGTAACTGTTGTTAGTTACTTTATCGCTCACTAAAAATGTTGTCTGGCTCAAGGTTTTATGTTTCCCTCTTATTAGCTTAGGATGTTCATCATTGTTGCTGATGAGTAGTCTAAGTAGTAGGCAGCAGATTTTGATGTCGGTGATGCTCTGCGGTGATGACCAAGAGGATGGTGTACTTTTACTACTTACTATATAGATATTTATTTTCTATTTCCTCTGTATGTTGATGGTTATTTATACTCCGAGGGATATAGTAAGGAATATTGTATTCAGAGATCCATGTACTGAGATGTATTTTACTTAAGATTCTATGGTATATGAAGATTTGATTTTCTATTCAGTTATGCTTCACTACTATATGTTTTTTGTAATTTATTGTTATATATTATCCATGCGTTGTGAGTTATACGACATGTTTCATTTGAGTTATTCTCCCCTGATGATCGTCCCATATTGACCGGGCAAGTCATACAATCTGCCTTTTTTAGTTCAGTGTGGGAGGTATGGGGCAGTCATCACATTTGGTATCAGAACTTTGATTAATCGCTTTTACCCAAAGTCCACAGATGTAAAAGCGTATGAGAGACGTACTTGTAATTTTTAATGGATGATTACTATATAATAATATATAGTTTAGTAGGCTAGTAAGCACTTGAATACTAAGGTATCCTTTCTCTAATGTGAATTACTCATTCTCGTTTCAACTAGAGAATGAGTTGACGAACTTTGGGACACGCTGCTAGGGATAAGCGGCCTGCAACCGAAGGGGTATGCGAGGGCAGCCAGTCGAGAGTTACAGCTGCTATTGCCGAATATTCTGCTATGTTCGTAGTCATGACGACAATGATCATGAAGTGGATGCCCACCCCAGAAGCAGTAGTAGGATATGATGTTTCCGTGCAGGTACCTAGGGTTGTTGATTTTGTAAAGCTCTATAAGGACTACGCTTCTCCTAGTGGCAAGCCATTTGTTGGGACGGAACTGGCTGTTGAGATTTAGAATTAGTTGAATACTTGTGTTTGGATTTTTAAAGATTTGTGATTGATGATGCAAGTAAGAGAAAGCTCGCATTGAGACAGATGCAAGGAAAAGCCATGGATTGGTGGAACTTTATTACTTTGGAAACTCCAGAGGACCAAATCACTTGGAATCAATTTAGAACTACATTTGAGGAGGAGTTCATTTATACGATTAAGAAGTTGATACCATTTAAGAAATTTTTGTGCTTAAGCAAGGAGGTCGACCATTTTTTGAGTATGTGGCTGCGTTTGAAGCTTTATCCAGGTATGCTCGTTCGTATATTGAGATCCTTATCAGAAGAACGAGTAGTTTTTATTAGGACTGGATAAGGGACTTGGAATACGATTGACCGACCATATTGATGATTCTTATGAGAAATTGATCGAGAAGGCTTTAAGGAAGGAGCTTGTTCCCGCAAAAGGTAAAGGTTATTGTTGACAATAAGGAGGAGTTGAAGCCATAGCAAGGTGGTGGAAATAAGAAAATGTGCAATGGTAAGAGAAAACAACAATAACAAGGTAAGAATGGACAGAAGAAACCAAAGCGCGAGATTACTTGCTATAACAGCCAACAGAAGGGCCATCTTTCCAAGGACTGTAAGAACACTAAAGCGGAAAGGTAATGTTTTAATTGCGATAAACCTGGGCATATGAAGATGAATTGTTCAGAACTACCATAGGATAATTAGGTTAAGAGTGTATGCTTTGAATGCTGTGCCATCTTCCTCGAGGGGTCCAACTGCTGAGGAAAAAGGGAATAATATTGTTGTGCGAGGTACATGTTCTATCAAAAGTGTTTTAGTACATGTTCCATCAAAGGTGTCTTATTTTGAGTTTTATTCGATGCTATAGCTTCGCATTCTTTTATCCGTCATGAGCTTGTTTGTAAGTTACGTTTAGAACATGAGATTGTTGATAGACCCTTGGTTGTGACTAATCCAGTAGGGGGTTCGTCTAGCCTTTGTATGCTTTGTCGTGGTCTAGTTTTATCGAGTCATGGTTGCTCTTTTATGTTTGACTGTTTCGCTTTGAATTTCACTGGATTTAGGTTTATTTTTGGTATGGATTGGCTTAAGAATTTTGCACCTATTGTGGATTGCGAGAGGCTCGAGGTGAAGATCAGGAATATGAAAGGGTGAAAAATAGCTTTTTTTCCTCTTGTGATTCCACGGGATGGGTTGTCATCTGTGCCAATCATACGAGAGTTTTTTAACACTTATGATGAGGTCAAAGGATTGTCACCACAACTAGAGTTCAAGTTTTGGATTGATTTAGTGGATGGAGCCAGACCTATTGTTATGCCTCTTAGGCGGATGGTGCGTAAGGAACAACGAGATTTAGAAGTGTAAGTAAATGATCTTCTGAGTAAAGGATTCATCCGGAGGAGCGTATCCGTGGGGTGACTCGGTTGTGTTTGCGACCAAGGCCGATGGATTGTTACGATTGTGTGTGGATTATTGTAAGCTGAATAAAGTGATCAAGAAGAACATGTTTCACTACCGAGAATCGATGACTAATTAGATTGTCCTCACAAAGCCAAGGTGTTTGTCAAAATGGATTTGGCGATGGGATTTCTCCAATTGAGAGTGGCTAGGGATAGTGTGTCGAAGACTGCTTTTAGGATACCATCCAGATTTTATAAGTGGTTGGTGTTGTCGTTTGGATAGACTAACGCGTTAGCATATTTTGTGGATCTTATGAATCGAGTTTTCAGAGATCAGTTGAACAAGTTGATGCATGCATTTGTGGATAATAAATTGACTTATTCCAGAATTGAAGAAGAGCATAAGACGTACTTGATGATTATTTCAGAAATCTTGCAGAAACATCACCGAAGAGCCAAGTTTTCGAAGTGTCACTTCTTGAATAAAGAAGTGAGGTTCCTAAGTCATGTTCTATCGGGACAAGGAATAGTGGTGGATCCAACTAAGGTAGCCGCAATTCAGGATTGGGATCGATTCAAAAATGCGATGGATGTTAGGAGTTTCTTTTGTTTAGCTGGATAATGTCGTCAATTTATCAAGTATTTCTCTAAGATTGCTGCGTCATTAACTGGATTAACAAAGAAGAATCAAGTCTTCATGTGGAATACAAAGTGTGAGCAAGCCTTCAGAATTTTTAAAGAAAGACTGACGAGTGCTCCTATGTTTACTATTTTGAATGGCAATGAAGAGATGGTGGTATAAATCGATGCATGTGGCACTGGACTTAGAGAGGTGTTAATCCAAAAAAGATAGGGTTGTGGGTTATGCGAGTCGATAACTGAAACTGCACAAAAGGAATTACATGAGTTGCGATTTAGAGTTAGCGGCAATTGTGTTTGCTTTGAAGATTTGGAGGCACTATTAATAAGGAGTTAGATTTGATTTGTTTACAGATCATAAATCGCTGAAGTACCTTTTATCCCAGAAGGATTTTAATCTTCAGCAATACTGATGGTTAGAGGTTTTGGCATCATATAATTTTTGAATAGCTTATACTCCAGGAAAGGGTAACGTAGTGGTTGATTCGTTAAGTCGAAGACATGTGACTTTGGGGGCCATGCTTTCAGAATGGAGGCATCTCGAGTATTTGGCCAGATTTGACTTTAGACCTCATTTTGAGTTAGAGCCGGAGTTGTTAGCAATCTTATCGATTAGTATGACTCTCATTGAAAGGATTACCGAAAGCTAGAATCGGGATGATAAACTTGTGGAAATCGTATGAAGGTTAGAGATGAGAGTAGAACCCGAGGAGATTAAGAATTTCGGAGTCGATCGAGATAATTGGCTTTGCAAGAATGGACGATTGGTTGTTCTTGATAAATATGGATTTAGGAATGAAATATTGAGGGGATGTCTTGATTCATCATGGTGGTAATAAGATGTATCATGATATGAAGGGATTCTACTATTGTGAAGGTATGAAAAGTGATATCGGGAAATTTATCTTGAAATGTATGAACTGCCAGTTGGTTAAAATTGAGCAGAAGAAGACAAGTAAACTATTACTTCCATTGGAAGTTCCAACATGGAATGGGAGCAAGTGTCGATGGATTTATAGATGGATTGCCTAGGACATAGGAAGGAAATGATAGTATTTAGGTTGTCGTGGATCGCTTGACTGAAAGCTAAGGTTTATTCCTATCAAATCGACTATGACTGCATCCAAGTTGGTTGAGTTATATCTTCAGTGGACAATTCGATTCCATGGGATTCCAAAGGGTACTGTTAGTGATCGAGATCCATTTTTCACTAGTGGATTTTGGAAGAGTTTGCAAGAGACATTGGGAACCGAGCTATGTATGAGTACGGCTTATCATCCCAGATAGATGGATAAATCGATTGAGTTAACTAAGTATTAGAAGATCTTCTTAGAGCTTGTGTATTGGACTTTGGAGGATCATGGGAAGACCGTCTGCATTTAGTCGAGATTTCTTATAATAACAGCTACCATTCGAGTATTGGAATGGCACCGTATAAGGGATTGTATGATAGATCGTGTATTTCTCCATTTTGTTTGTTAGAAACCGACGAGAAGTTAGTACTTGGGCCTGAGATGGTAAGAGAAAAAATAGATAATACAGAGATCGTTCAACAATGAATGAAAGCAGCCAAGATGTAAGAAAAGTTAGGTCAATAAGCGGTGAAAGGATTTGTGATTCTCAGTTAGGGACTTAGTGCTCGTTAAGGTATAACCTCTAAGGAATGTTGTTTATTTTGGAAGGAAAGTTAGCCCCAAAGTTTTTTGAGCCGATTCCGGTTGTCGAGCTTATTGGGAAGCTCGCTTATAGATTATATTTACCTAAGAAGATAGCAAGTGTGCACAATGTTTCATGTATCATTTCTATAGAAATTTGTGCATGCCTCGAATGTTGCGGTGTCTCCTGATCTATTTGAAGATTTATAGGTCGAGCCTAAAGTTTCTACGCCTCGTAAGCTGCTTCGCGTATTAGGAGTGACACAAAACAACTTAGGAGGAAGATAGTTAAGCTAGTCAAGATACAATGGATCGAGGACGATGGCGATTGCATGTGGGAAACGGAAGAGAGTATGAAGTCGAACCATCCAGAACTCTTTGAGTGGTATGTCCCATATATCGTATCTTACCTGTGCTATTGTTACTTGCGCTATTAGGATTCCACATGCTAGGATATGATTTTGATTGCAGGAATTGTTGGATGCTAGATTGAATGCTCCTGGATGGTAGCCATGTAGGATATTATGTTTGCTCGTGCTTACTTGGAATTTCGGGGGAGAAATTCCTAAAGGGGGGATGTAACGACCCATATTTTATGCATCGACCGATCGTAAAATGGTTAAATTTCATTCCCTAGTGGTCAAATGATTCTCAAATTTTAATATGTTGTTCATGCGGGTGTGAGACATGTCTGTGTTTTTTTCAAATCTAATTGTGTCAAATTTGCCCTTAAATTTACTATTTGGACTATACTTTTGATAGCTATCGAATCAGGTGCTGAAATTGGTCTCGTTAGATCGGAATGATGATTTAAGATTCCATAGAGTGGTCACACGAAGAATTTGGTTCACCGGTTTGGGAGGAATTGTTGTTTTAAGTTTTAGTTTATGTTAGGTAGGCTGATTAACAACTAATGGGACGAGTAATCAAACCCGTTATGCTAATAACCTGTAAATAGAGGGACTTGGGGAGAAAATAAGGGTTTCTCTCTCCATTCTAAACTTTAGGTTGGGCATGTGTGATTCTCCGGTTCAACCTAAAACAAATTTCTCCATTCTCTCTATTCAAATTCATCGTAGATTGTATCTAAAAGATAGATCATCATCAAGGGAAGTTAGATCACACCCAATTGCATCAAATCTGAAGGTTTCCACCGCTGTACGGATCTTATCTTATCAGATTTATATTGAATTAGAGATTCGGTGAGTGATTGATATCTCTCACATGAAAATACGGTTTGTATAGGTAGATTGGGATCAAATCTATATGTTACATGCTAAATTCACCCTAGATCTGATCATATATGTTTAATTCATATTTAGACGTGTTAGGAAAATCTAATTTGATCATATTAACTAGATAATTGTTAGATTAATCATGTTTATGCATATGTTTAGATCCAAATCATGCTAGGTCTCATGTTTAGATATGTTTGTGCCATAATTGTGATATGTTCATGTTTGTACAATCAGTATTGTATGAATTGATGTTTGTTTTGATTGAATTGATTGCATTATTTGTTAGAATTGGTTGTCATAGATCTTAGGATCGAAAAAACAGAGTAAATGGGGGTTCAGATGATCGGATTCAGAAACTTAGCAGAGGCGCTCTGGAAGACGAGGGAAGAAAGGACGAAAAATTTCATGCCAAAATAAATTATGTACTTGGACTGGCACCGGTCAATGACATTATGGACCGTTACTGATCCATATAGGATGATCGAGTAGCGACGATTTTTGTTGCATGGCTTTGTGTCGATAAATCAGGATTTCCTGCAAATTTCCAAGTCATTCGGAAGAGACATGGGATGGGTCGAAGATTGATTGCTCAAGTACTTGGATGGACCGACAGGAGTTTCACTATGCGAATGAAATGCTACGAAAATGGACCGACAGAAAATACTAAGGGAGTGTAGCATAGTGGTCAAGTTATTTAGCCAAAAATGGCTAAGTAAGTATATGGACTGGTATCGATCTATCACGTTGAGTCGTGGGGAGCCGAGGATTTGAGAACTTGATGATGATGGCTTTGGGGGGTTGGTGGTGAATTTTGGAAGGAAATGGACTTTGTATGGATGATATGTAGCTTAATTATGAATGGTGCTTCAATTGTGAGCTCAACTTGGAGTGGTCAGAGCTGGATTGATGGAATACTGGCCGCAAGTTGATGTAGATTCAGTATAATGATGGATTGGCCGGATGTGAGTTAATCATTGATGATAATGGAATGGCTCGAGAATGGATAGAGTTATTGGGAAGACAGGCTTGGCAGTTTTGAAGTGCCAAGGAATCATCGATAATCAAAGTGTTCTAGAGGACTAAAAGCAGAGGTATCATGGGGCGCCCATCAGAATCAGAGTGGATAGATCACATACAGTAGGCATTCATTATGTGCCTAGATGTCTTATTCGATTAAGGCAAACATACATAGTCACGATGGCTATGGTAGTTTGCCTAGAACCAAGTTTTTCCATTAGCTTTTTTGATTGTTGAAAGCAAGTTCGATTATTGATGGATTCGTAACTATAGTTGGTGATAACTAGGATTTGGATGCTTTGGTTGATTGTTTTTTTCATCCTTGTTTTCTCTGGGTTGGCTATCATCATGGGATATCGAAGAGAAGCGTGATTCGGGGTTGTCTTTTCCTATTCTGTAACATGATGGTTTTCATGTGTTAACTTTGTGGTTGTCGAACATATCAGATGGTTAAACTGTATATACTCATATTATCCTTTGTAATTGTTGGTAGCTATTTTATCGCTCACTAAAACTGTTGTCTGACTCAAGGTCTTATGTTTCTCTCTTTTTACCTCGAGTTGTTCATAATTGTTGTTGATTAACAGACTAAGTAGTAGGTAGCAAGTTTTGGTGTCGATGCTGTTGCGTGGGAATGAGCAAGAGGCTGACGTGTTATTACTACCTACTATGTAGATACTTCTTTTATATCTTCGTTGTATGTTGATAGTTATCGATACTATGAGGGATATAGTGAGGCACATTATATTCAGATATCCATATGCTGAGATGTATTATACTTGAGATTTCATGGTTTATGAAGATTTGATTTTCTATTCAGTTATGCTTCACTACTATATCATGTTGTATAATTTATTATTATATATTATCCATGCGTTGTGAGTATTATGACGAGTTTCATTTCGAGTTATTCTTCCTTGATGACTGTCCCATATCGGCCTGGTACGTCATATAACATGCCTCTTCCTTAGTTCAATGCGGGAGGTATGGGGATGGTCGTCACATTTATAGGAACCAACATTCCATTTATAATGGCTCTAACTTCAGATGGCCCTTTTTCGGGTCAGAATTTAGGCCTATTATGGGTAGCTGTTACATGTGATATCAAAGCTTAGTTTACTCGATTACGGGGAGACTATACGTATAAGAGACGTACTTGTTATTTTGGAAAAGAGTATTCAAAAAGTTTTATTTTATATAAGTATATATATATATATATATATATATTTAAAGTACGTGTATCTCTATAGAGTAGTACTTGTAGGCCCATCTAAAAGAGGAATGACCTTAATTTCTATAAATACCCTAGAAACCATACAGTGATTTAGCAACTTCCTTATACATTTAGAAACAAGTAAGTACATAATAGTTGTAAGGACCAAAATGCTGGAAAAGTGGAAAGGATTCAAATTCTCAATTTAATAGGCTGCAAACGGAAATCAAATTGGTAGCTTACTTATCATTTATAGGAAGTATAAAGGAGAAATAAATAGAAAAAATTAGGAATAGGTGTCGGTTAGGATAACTAGTAATAAGGAAAATTTTATATCCATTTCATAAGAAAACTTTTATTTTATGGAAAAACGGAAATAAAACTTTTGTTAAATGGTATAAACTTCCATAATAATAAATATGGAAATTTGAAATTTGAAAGAGCACTAAATGGTCAATAATTAAAAGAATATTGGAAACGGAAAACATTAATGGTGCATTTAAGACGATTTATGCGAAGGTATGAATATTTGAATTTAAGTTAGACAATAAATGTTCATAAGAATGAGCATTACTTAGATTGGTTTAAATGGACATAAAAAATATTTCTAAGATAGCTATTAGGAATATTAATAGATGGAAAGACTGGAATACATAAGTAAAGAGATAAGATAAGAAACAAACTCCCGTGAAAAGTGGGCATCAATATTTGTTGAAAAGAAAGTAGGTAAAATAGGAAAGTTTGAAGCAATAGAATAAATATGTTTTCCAAAAATTGGCAAAAGGCTTTACCAAGAAACCTACAAAAGTGATTTTTGACATATCGCCGAGTTATCTTGTACAATGAAATTTTGAAGTAACTTTGGTTCATTGATAGTCTCAAATTTTGTAATAGTTCAATACAGAAAGAAAATGGAAATCTGATTTTTGTAAACATAAAGTTTAGGAGAAATTATGAGAAGTTCACTATTTCTTCTGTTGGACAAACTATAAATATAAAATTTAGAGAAAACAAAAGATGGATTTTTAAATGGATAAAAGGATAAAATGATAAAAATAAACCAATAAGTGCAAAAGTTTACATTTACGAGCCTTAGTAGAAAGAAATCTAAGTTATTTAAAATGCGACAAACAATGAAAATCTTAATGATGGTTTTGTAATTGTTACAATTTCATGTAACAACTTCTAAAATTAAAATTTTTTCAAGAAATTTCAGTTTTCTTATTTCACCCATATTTTATATGTTAAGTTTCACATAAAATAAATTTATAGATTCATTCCTTCAAGACTTTGTAGTAGTTGCAATTATAATCGAGTATGAGAAGGGTTTCAGATATGTCTTGAAGCCGTCAATTGTGACAGAGGAAATTTCTCCTTTTCTCCTCTTTGCTTCACCGCTGCTATGCTTCCTTCACCATCCTTTCTTCTCATCTCTCTTTTCTACTCCTCATTTACTTTGCTTTCGCCTACGTGTCCTGAACATAGATCCCCAATTTTATTTTATAGATCTAACCCCTTTTACTCCTTTCTGCCACTTTCATTTCGGATATGTTCGGAAGACTACATTCAATATCCCTTGCACGCTTCAACCTCGCCTCCTCTTTCTTTGCGTGGCGGCCTTGCCTATGTATTTCATACTTTCCAATGAACTGTTGCAGTGTGTATCCAATAACGCCCTTTCGAACGATTCCAGTAATGTGCTATGCCATGAGTCCAAGAAATTTAGAGCTATACGTTGCTTGGTGTTTATTGTCCGGCTTCAGTTTGACTCAGTCAAGTGGATGGGGTCGGTTTTGCGGTGTGTTAGGACAACTGTTTTGGTTTCGAAGTTAGCATGTCGTGTACTGGTGGGGTTTCGGCATGTGTAGTCAGTTGAGTTTTTGGTTCCTATGTGGCGTTACCTATCCAAGCAGCAACTTCTTGCCTTGTTTTTTTTCGCGTTTCACCATCTAGTTGGGTAGTCGTCTTGTAGGTGCTAAATTAGGGGTTGTGGCATTGTACTGGTATGTTGTCCCGTAGCTTGAGTTGATTTTTGGGTAGGATTCTTTTGTCGTATGGAGTATTTTATTGTCATGTGATGTTGTGTTTGGGAGGTGTGAGTCGCTAATCTCTAACTATCTCGTCAAACAAGGTGAAGCCCTGGCTCTCAAATTGTTGGGCTGGTTGGTGTCCTTGTGCTTGCAACTTTCTGGCTGTCGCGTGTTCTAGTAAGTGTTTCCAACATTTTGAAAATATATAGAGAGGAATTAATTAGGCAGAAGAGGAAATGTAAGATTTTTGGAAAGACATGCTTATTGGAAAATATATAGAGAGGAATTACCATAATAGGGGAAATATTGGAGTAGATAACATCGTAATAATGAGAAATCTACGAGGAGTAATAGTAAAAAGGCATAGAAGTTACCATTAATTACGTCAAATAAATAAATTTTGTGATTTATGGCTTTTAAACGAAATTTTGAAAAGCATCTTTAAAATGCAAATAAATTAGAATTAGTATTTATGTTTTCAAGTAGCATTCATGGATAATAAATGCTTTTCAAATTTAAATAAACATAGACTAATATGAGATTTAAAATACACATGGCAATAAAATTTATAATACATAAAAAAGTTATCAAGTTTTATTGCTTAAAGGTGTGTAGGTCTTGAATAATGTTTCAAAAGAATTTTTAAGAAGTAGTAATAACATATTTTGAAAATATAGCAATAAGTGTCATTAGACATAGGAGACTTTTCTTTAGTAACATCGGGAACCTTAAGATCATAGTATACATTGATACTCACTTAAGTAAACCCCACGTTGCATGTCTACCTCGCTTTGTTTAGTCGTCGCACATGGATGCTTAACGTCCAACTCACAAAGTGGTTAGCAGAGGGATTCGAACGTGCCCATACACAATGCTTTGATTCCCATCTAACGACTTCCAAACCACCAGAGATACGAACGACGACTAGACATAGGAGACTTAATTGTCGCCTAATTCCATTTTTGGTATTTAATTAAGATTTAATTTTAAAAATGGAAAAAGCGTTTTTTACTATCCATTAAAATGATTTTAAGTAAAAACTTAAAACATATATCGTTCTTGTAAAGAGTTAATAACTGACATTCAAAGCATTAATTAAAAAGGAAAGTTATTTTTACTCTTATTTTAGAACATTTAGTAAATGTTCCAAAACTTTAAAAGCTTGAAAAAGGCATCTAACTTCTTATTGTAACATTTTAAAATAATTGGGGTTCTTAATAAATAATGTTTTCTTTAAACAAAGCATGTACTGATATTTAGATTGATAAGCATTAAATTCTTCACAAAGATTTATATTTTGAAGGAAAATGCAAAATTTGACCTTTTAGTTTTTATGAAACATTAAACACCTATTTTTAAGTTTGTGCAAGTTTGAATAATGATAATGACATAAACACCCGTTTGAAAAATGTATTTATTTTGTGTAAATGTTAAATCTCACCTTATGAAAGGAAATAATCTCGGAGTAAATAAGGATAGCAAATTAGGTGAACCAAATTAGGTTCTAGTATTAAATAAGAATAAGTATCAAACGATATCATTTACCATTATTTATATAAAAAAATTAGATCCACTTACCTGTAGCACGTTCGAAAATCTGAATCTGATTTGAATCTGAGTTTATTTCTGATTTCTTCTACAGTTCATATTTACCTATTTGGACAGGAAATCTAGACATCTACAAACTAAATCCACTATTTTTTCCTCTAACTCTCGAACAAGACAAACTATATCTAATATATATTATTTTTGAAGAGTTTGGATGAGAAAAGGAATGACAGGGCTTCAATTTTTTCTCAAAAAATTTGAGTTTGACCTAGGCCATGTAGATTTATTTATAGATGCTCAAATAAACCATGTTGGTCGGATTGAACTAGATAAATCACGCCGTAAAAGGTGTTAAAACAAAGCAATTCCCAAAGCCTAGAACGAAAAAAGGTTACTCTGCAATATGGGTTCACCCAGACCCATGCCTGGGTCAATACATGGGTCGACCCAACCTTCATGTTGGTTGACCCGTGGGTCGACCCAACCACTTCCTGGGTCAACCCATATGATTTGTTTTAAATCGTTTGGTGTCTTTTATTTGTTGCTTGATTTATTCTAGCCCATTTTGATTCTTAGCGTATTTATTTCTAGACTATTTTTATTTGTTTCTACATTTTTATTATATCATTTTCCAGTATTGTTATGCGTTCAAATTCAAGCTCGTAATTGTGTGTATATGAACATTATCTTTAATGTTATACTTATTTCCTAAGCATTAATTTTGCTCCATTTTTTTTACATGCATTTAAATTTCAATTTCAAGCGCATTCATTTCTGAAATTTTACATGTATCAATTCCTTGATAACGTCAAGTTTATTAATATGTTAACTTTAATAAATTTCCTTTACTTTCTGACTTGATTCTTTTCATGAATCATGTTTATTTTTAGTTTCAAATGCACGTTACTTCAAAAATATAATGACTATATATATACATGCGCATTAACATACGTGTCAATTTTCCATAATTGATTACCTGCTTCAACTTTGATGTTATTTTCATTTAATTCTCTTTTAATGTCATTAATAACACACAATGTCAATTTAAAATAACACTGCAGTTTAATGTTAATTACTTTATCTTCCTTTCTTGATTTAATTCATTTTATAATATGCATTTATTTTTCAATTTCAAACGCATATTACTCCTGTAATTATTTTGATAATTTTATTACTTAAAATGTGGGCTGCTATATCTTCTTACCCTTTAGGAAATTATGTCACCGAAATTTAGTAAGGGAAAAACTATGTAATTCCTCACATAACTAACAACCATCATGTGTACATCCAACTTTGCAAACATTCGCGTACTGATGTGCACGTAAATATGCAAATTTATATTCACACATTTATTCTTATTTTAATTAATTAAATAACATAAATGGATATTTTTACATGTTTTAAACCAAAAATCTAAAATTCTCAAATTACCATGCATTCATCCTCATTTAAAGTGTAAACGGTAAATTGTGCTTGTTTTAATTTGTGATATCATTTACTTGGTCCATGTTGTTGTCTCTTATAAGAAATTTGGAGCAAAAATGATGGTTGCATATGAAGTTATAAAGAAAAGCATGCATATATACAAGAGGAGATGGAATTAATTCATTTACTACTTAATGGAGGACCCCACCTACCTATTATCTCTCCTTCCTTAATGGTGCAATTAAAGGCCTCATGCAATTTACATGACTCATTTGTGGATGGAAACAAAATTGTAGCTTCATGAAGGGGGTACTTTTGGTAGTCCCCAACAAATGTAACTAGGATTTTAGGGTTTAGAACATGTGTATATATACCCCTTTTATGTGATGTAAATCCTCTCTAATTTCTCTCTCCTTCTCTATCCTTATCTTTAGTTAGTTTTTAGGATCAGAAAAAAAAGTTCTTTCTTTTTTCTTCAATGGCTTCTTAGTCATTTTTTGTGTAATTTCTCTTTTGCAATTTCAATTAGTTATCTTTTATTTAGATGTTCTCTTCATTTATGCAAACAGAATAGATTTGTACTTTATTTTGCTTTTGTTTTTCTTTTGTTTTTGTTCTATGTTGGAATCTACTTCTGTTGTTAGAATAACAAACATGAGAGGCTAAATCCTTTGATTTAGGGGTAATGAAGCTTTCTTGATTATGTTGATGCAACATATTTTGGTTTTTATGATCTCTTGTTATGCTTAATGGAATGATTGAAGTAGTAATTACATTGTTGTTGAGTTTTGGTTTTGATAGTCTATGTTTGTTGACAAAAAAATAGGCTATGTTTAGTCAACATAAACACAAGATTGCCTCTTCATCTATATATGAATATGGTAATTAAAGTGTGACTGAAATTCAAAATTTGATTTTCTATGTTACTAAATTAATAGTAAATAGAATATGCTTAAAGTAAATTTTAGTTTCATTTTTGTTGTCATTTCATGAATGTATAATTGTGGATTAGAGAGTGTGTTAGAGTTTGACGGTTTAAGTGTGTTCTCTAATGACACATTAGGTCGTGCTTATGATAAATGCACCAACTAATTACACAAAAGATCAAATGAGAGATCATGAAATCATTGTATGTTGATTTATGTGGTCATAAGGGTGAAGTTGCCTCTAAATTGTTTTCATTTCATATTCAGCTCTCAACTTAGTTATAGTTTTTTTCATTAGCTTTTATTAATTAAATATTCACTTGAATTCGGTTTAATTTGATTGAATAAAATTAGAATTGCTTCTTTCTCTGTGGATCGACTCGTATTCGCTACGTACTAATAATTGTATGCCGTGCGCTTGCGGTTTATTACACTTCGCGACGGTATTCATATTCACAGAATATTCGTCGTCGAACAAGTTTTTGGCGCCGTTGCCGGGGAAAGAATTTAATTTTAGTTTTATTCTTCGAGTTAATTTTCTTATTTGTTGTTTTTCTAAAATAAAAAAATTTGTGTTGTTCATAGTTTTCTGTTTTGTTTTGATCTTTTGTTGTTTCATTTTGTGTGTGCTTGTTTTCGTGTTCACTAAAAAAAACAAAAAAAAGCGCTGTGCGTTTTTTTTTTCATTTTGTGTTTGTGTGTTTGTTTCTTCTCGTGTGTGTTTTTATTTTGTGTTTTAAAAAAAAAATCTTTTGCCAATTTCCTTTATTTCTTTTCCTCTCACTTAGTTATTTCCTTCCCTTTCCTTGCTTATTACTTGCCATTTCTTTTCTAATTTATTTCTCAATCTTCTCTCCAATTGTTTTCCTTTATTTCTTTCCTTTTTCCTCTCTCATTAATTGTCTTTCTGTTTTCTGCCTTAATACCCCCACACTCATTTATTCTTTCCCTTTCTCTAATTTATTTCTTTTCCCTTTCTATTCACTTTCAATTCTTACACATAATAAAAATCTTTCCATTTTTCTTTTTTATTTCTATCCTTTCTTTGATTTCTTTCCAACTTTTATCCAAAAAATTTCCTGTTTGCGAACAAATTATGCAGTTGTAAACAACTGTAAAATCCGTTCGTCTTTCCTAAACAACAAGGATTGTTGTAGAGGGTGTCGAACTCTAGGACCAAATTATTTTATTAATAAATCCAATCAAGTTATCCCTAACTTTTGATTGGTGGAAAACAAAGAAAATAGCAGAAATTAAATAAAAGAGAGTTTTAACACTAAGAGAAAGCAATTAGGGGATAATGACATAGATCAGATTCATAATCATCAATAGCCAAAAGGTTAACCAGATCTAATACATGTTTCTGTCACAAACATGAATCAACGATAATAAGTTTTTAGAAACAAATATGTAAATAACGACAAGCATAGCCTATGCAGGAGCTCAGCTCTACAACCATAGACTATCAGGACAGATTTACTAATTAATTTCTAAAACCCTAAATTTAGATCTAAATCTGATAATTGTTAGACCGAACACGAATATACCCTGTGAAGGAGCATAGCTCTTAAACGACACAGGATATTAAGGTTCAGATCTAACCCTTGGTTCAGATCTAGATCTATATACATGAATTCCTCATCCTTTGGCTATGTGATTCATATTGAATCATACTATCAGCGTCATCACCCCCTAATCAAAGGGGATTAGCTAGACATAGCTAAAGAAGAAGAAAAACAGAAATTAAATAACAAGAACATAAATAAAACTAAAACTAAATAGAAAAGAGGAAGAAGAATGATTTTATTCCAAGAAGAGAATTACAGAATAAAACCCAATGTGTTTTACAATGAATGAGATACAAGGTATTTATAGCTGATATGACAAAGGCTAGCTAGCTAATTACATAATGTGGGACTAAAGAAATAACCCAAATAACACATAAGCCAGTGTGAACGCAGCTTTAGAGTGAGTGGTTTAGCAAATAGGCTAGTGTGAACGCAACATGAGTAAGAGGCCTTCCAAATGAGCTAATGTGAATGCGGTTTGAGTTTTTATTGAGCCAAATCTTCTTAACTGAAGTATAATTGCAACCGTTCTTCAAGCTTAAGATTCTTCGAGCTTTAGCAATTTTAAACTTCACTCTTTTTAAGCAAATTCTTCATGCTTTATCCATTAAATGCTCTAAACCATGCTTCTTGTCAACAATCTGAAAATACAGCTATAAATACAAAGTATCAATTATTTTAAAGGGAAAATAAGATAAATAAGCGGATAAAATATACACATTTACGTGTATATCAAATACCCCCACACTTATCTTTTTATTCGTCCTCGAATAAACTAAACTAAGATATGTCACACTTTCGTAGGAAACACGATTGCATTTAGCGTATGCAACAAGCCGTTAAACCTCTGGGTGTCCCCAGTAGGACGAGTGTTGTCTCGTGAGGGTTTTCAGCGGATACTACCCACAAAATCCAAAGCGTCTTATGTACGCGGATTAATCAAACAATATATTTAAGGTCTTTCACATTCCAAGGATTTCACCTAACTTCAATAATAACGGTTTAGCCCCAAATTGTCCATCCCATAATTAGTGCAAAAATGAGCCAAAATTTTCAAGCTGAATCGTAATTCCTTGATAACACTGTAATTGTCTTGAAGGTTAAGAGCGTGGTGTCAACCAAAGTTTTACACATCGACAATGTGCACCCAATCATTTCTTTATTCTTTTTTTTTTTTTTGAATAATTTTGCACCAATGTAACTGTAATGTATTGGATGTGAGTTATGCATAGATGAAGGAGAATTTTGTAAGTTCTAAAAATGTTATAGATAAGAGGGCAAGTGTATTAGTTGAACTTCAAGTCACAAAAGATAAAGTAATACTAAGGCACATATAGACATTTTGTTTCCTTTCATCTCCTCAACTACAATCCTTGCTTCTAAGTACGGTATGATGGATGTGGATGGAATGGAAATGGATGCTTCATAGTCAAGAATGATGAAGACTATTTTCTTCAGAGAGACTCTCTCTTTATTTCATTCTTTTTCTTTTCCCTTTTTTTTCTATTCTTTTTTTCTTCTTTTTTTTTTCTTTTTTTTTTCTTTTGCATGATGAATGATGAATGGAGATGGAATGGAATGATACCGTACATAATTTCATTTGATTCCTCCTCTACTAAACCAACACTTCATGAAAGGAAAGTTTTGTGCCCTAGTTACTCTACTTCTATAACCTTAATTCAACACACAAGTCTGGATTGATGTTATACAAAAAAAAAAATTGAAAGGAATGATAAGCAAAGTTTCGTAAGATAGATAACCCATATAAAATAAGATGTGGTATATGGTTATCCTACCTTAAAACAAGTACGGAGTGGGTGGTGTAATATCGGTATAAAAAGTGACGTTTTTGACCTTTAAACAAAGGTTCTTGAGTATACCAATATAGGATAAACTTGTCGAAACATGGATGTAATTCGACTAAAACTTGGGTTTGAATAATGTGGGGTATTGAAGAAGAACGCTACAATGAGTCATTTCTCCTTAATTGGGCCAAGTGGATTTTAGAACTTACGATTTTGAAAATTTGAGTGGAAAAGAAAATATTATGCATGAAAACTAACTCAGAAAATCCAACAAATGTAGGTGCAAAATCCTTTTATTTCATGATTTTTTTTTTTACTTGCACATTCTAACATGTATAACAAAGGTTGACACGCTTACTCCAGAACACGACTAACGTCTGCACAGTCTCAAGCTAGCATCTTAAAAAGACACATTACGATTCAATGAATAAATAATGTTCATTCCCATCACCCAACAATTCAACTTATCAAACAAGAACCAAGGTGTTATTTATGAATTTAAGTTAATCCTTGTTCAATGAATGACCTACTTCATAAAATTTGATTGCTGATGTAATGTAAATTCCCCCCACACTTGAGTGTGACTGTGTCCTCACAGTCTTAATCAAACATATCTTAGTGAAAGGGAAAAACAAATAAGAGAATATTTACATATGCACAAAAGAGGGTTAGTGCGTCTTACCGAATGTAATGTGGCTCATGGAGGACCATGAGCTCTTCCTCTTGGTTGGGTATTGGTTCCAAGTAAGGTTTAAGGCGTTGACCATTGACCTTAAAAGATGATCCATCAGTTGGATTCTCAATTTCTACCGCACCATACGGAAAAACGGTCCGTACAGTGTAAGGTCCTGTCCATCTAGATTTTAGCTTACCCGGAAATAGATGCAGTTTTGAGTCATACAAGAGAACTTTTTGTCCTGACATGAAAGTTTTACGTAAAATCGATTTATCATGAAAAACTTTTGTTCTGTCCTTGTAAATTCGTTCATTTTCATAGGCATCATTTCTAATTTCATCAAGTTCATTAAGTTGAAGCTTCCGATGTTCACCTGCTTGCTCTAAATCAAGATTCAAAGTTTTTATTGCCCATAACGCCCTATGTTCTAGTTCAACTGGCAAGTGACATGGCTTACCAAAAATCAACCGATAAGGGGACATACCCAAGTTAGTTTTGAAAGCGGTGCGGTAAGCCCAAAGAGCGTCGGTTAACTTTTGGGACCAATCTTTACGATTTCGATTCACGGTTTTCTCAAGGATTTGTTTAATCTGCCTATTCGATACCTCAACCTGCCCACAAGTTTGAGGATGGTAAGGAGTGGATAACTTGTTGGTTATCGAATACTTTCTCATGAGGGCTTCAAAAGAACGATTACAGAAATGTGTCCCGTTGTCACTGATTATTGTGCGCGGTGTGCCAAACCTAGAAAAGATGTTTTCTTTCAAGAAGCGCACAACAACCTTATTGTCGTTTGTTTTGCATGGAATAGCTTCGACCCATTTAGAAACATAGTCGACAGCCAAGAGAATGTAAATGTTCCCAAAAGAATTAGGGAAAGGTCCCATGAAGTCTATACCCCACACATCAAAAATTTCGACCTCTAGAATGGGGTTTAGGGGCATCATATTCCGTTTAGAAATTTTCCCTAAGAATTGACATCGATCACAAGTTTTGCAATATTCGTACGCGTCTTTGAAAAGGTTGGGCCAGTAGAAACCCGATTGGAGAACCTTTTCGGCTGTCTTTTTGGGACCGAAGTGACCACCACAGGCTTGGTCATGACAGAAAGAGAGGACACTGTGAGTTTCAGTGTCGGGAACACATCTTCGAATGATTTGATCGAGAATAAATTGATTTCTCATTAGATCTTTCCCATTGAGCTGATTTTTCGGCCAAATTTTCAAGAAATTTCCAAGCGGCATCGTGATGTTGGGCTAGAAAATTTCCTTGGCACATTGATTCGAGCATGGTTCGAGAGTTATTTTCAAGTCCATCGTATAAAATTTGACAAAGAGTCCATTTTTCGAAATTGTGATGTGGACATTTGACTAGAAGTTCTTTAAATCTTTCGAAATATTTTGCAAAGGACTCACCCCCAAATTGATGAAAATTAACGATTTCAGTTCGAATTTTTGATGTTTTTTCCAAGGGGTAAAATTTCTTTAAGAAAACATTCACAAATTCAGTCCAAGTTCCAATCGTATTTGAAGGCAAGCTATACAACCATTTTTCAGCATAATCGGTAAGTGCAAATGGTATTAACCTAAGTTTGATTCCATCGTCACTTAGTTTTTGAAATTTCATGGTTGCACAAACTTGTTCAAATTTGGTCAAGAAAATATAAGGATCATCACGTTCAAGATTGCCAAATTTTGGAAGAGTATTTATGTGATTCGAATGAATTTCAAAATGGTTACCCGTTGGGGCGGGCAATATGATGCAGGAAGGAATAGAAACTCGCTCGGGAAAGTATCTATCCATAAGAGTTCGAGGGGGAGTTTCTTCGGCCATGGTGAAAGGGGTGTTTGTTCGGACTAAACGATTAGTAGAAGGATCACGGATCCAACTACGCATGCACTAGCGAAAAGAATAAGGGAAGACGAGAAAAACAAATTTGAGCGATTTTTTTTTTTTTAAATGAACCTAATGCAATTTACAATTTCTAGAATTATATAATGACGGTTTGATTTATTTCAACAAAAGACTTCTCAGCCAGTTAACGGACAGGAGTTATCGATGCACCAGGAATCACCCTAGCAATGCAGCCGAAGGTTTAAGTACCTTCAGAGGAACAACCGATATAATATTTACGAATCACCGTAATATTTATAAACAGTTATTACTCTGCCGTAGTCTAGACACCGAGAAATAATCCGTTAGAACTAGACCAAATTGTCAAAATATAATGAAGTCCTTAGAAAATAAAAACAAAGCTAAGATGAATGCAAGTTTTTTTTTTTTAATCAATAACAGAATGAACAGTCTCAGAACAGTCACAGAACAGGCAATTGCAAAAATAAATAAAAGAAATTTTACAAGCAAGCCGATGCCCTGCAGAAGATTTTTACAAGCAATGTCTATATATATTTTTATTTGCAGCAGCGGTCCCTGTAGAGTTAGAAAATACTCACCTTGATCGGCAGTCCGTCCAGTGCAATTGGGTAGCGCTAGCGCGTTCACACCCCACTTGGTGTGCAACCGCTCGAACACTGAATAGTCCGCTGTCTTTTATTGTTGTCGCCTCCTATTATTTGCTTGACTGCGCTGCGGCACGGGTTCGGGCTAGGAGCCCGAAAAAAAATTTTTTTAGGCCTTTTTCTAAAATCCTCTGTATCTGTTTTCAAATTTTTTTTTTTTTTTTAAAAAAGAAGAAGGAGAGAATTAACAAAAAGAAAAGGAAAGAAAATTAAAATCAGCCTACAAGCCCACGTCGGCCCATAAAGAAAGAGGCCAACCCTACAATGATATAACCCTCGCCCAAAAATTAGCAGACAAAATAACTCCTCCCTTTCTTCTTTTTACCCAACCTTTCTCAAAATCACGTCCCTTTTTAATTCAGAAACAAATCACACAATTTTCTTTCCTTTTTTTTTTACTTTCCTTTTTGCGAATTGGTGCAAATCAGGAACTAATCTAAATTGGATTAGCAGTCGCGACTATAAGGATTAGAAAACCACGTTTGCTTTGGGACTTTAGGTATGCGGCTTCAGGTAAGAGAATTTGAGGAGGGTACGTGATTTTGTGGTAAGAAGAGGAGACGAGGTTTCGGGTATTGCGATGGCAGAGGAAATCAAGCAAGGGGGTTTTGGCAAGGCTATGGGCGGTGGTCAGTTGACGATGAATTCAGTGTAGTTTAACTGTGGTTGCGACCAGTTTGTAGTGGAACTCGTTCTGGGTTATGAAATAGTGGTCGCGAATTGTGATTTTTTTTCTTTTGCGTTATGTGTTTATGGGTGGCAGAGATGGGATTTTGCAAGGATTTTCTGCCGTATGTTAGATGAATGGTATGGTTCGATCTGGTATAAAGGGTTTTCTGTGGATGACGGTTTGTGGATAGAATTGTAGTCGGGGGATGGATTGGCAGAGGGGATTGGGGAGAGCAATCGGCGTTTGTACAGGGAGGTTTTTTTTTTTTGGAGTTCAGTGGGTTCTTTGATTGTGGGAGGCGGATTAGTTGAGGAACGGAAATTCTGGCTTTTGGTTGCGTAAAGAGATCTGGTTTTGGGAGTGGATCTGTTGTCGAAGGAAGGATATGTGAGATACGCTTATGTTCAAATGGTATTCGAAGGAGTTTGTGATTGTTCTGGTGTATAGTGGGGTAGAAGAAATTGGTTATGGGAGGATGTTGGCTTTGTGATTGTATGGTGCGTGTTGGATATTGGAGATATGGGAGTTGTATGTGATTTTTGTGAGGATTGTTTGTGTGGACAGGGAAACTGGTATTGGGAGGGAGTTTTTGCTAGTGGATTTGACAGGAATGGAGACTGAATTGAACAGCAGGGAGGATGGCAGTTTGAATAATTGGTTGTGGATTGTGGTAATGTGTTTTTGCAGTTTTGTGGTGTTTTTAGTGGAGGAGTGTGGTACTTGACTTGAATGGAGTTGCGCTGTGTATTGGCAATGGACGTGACGAAAAATAGAAAGGAATCGAAAAAAAAAAAATTGTTTTTTTTTTAATTGTAATAATTGTCAAAAGGGAAGAGAATTGTAAAAATTTGGAAAGAAATGAATGACAAAAGGAGAAGGGAATTGCAGAGAAATCAGGAAAGAACTCAAAACAAAATTTGCAAGTTTTTTTTTTCTCTTATTTGTTCAGATTGTGGTAACCAAATGATACCAAATCAAATAAACAAGATTTTTTTATCTAAAAAAAAACAAAAGGGAACAAAATTAAATAAAAGTATTTTTTTGTGTTTTTTTTTATATTAAGAAAAAGAAAATTATAACCCGAAGGATTTAAAAACAAAAATTATTTTGGTCCCCGGCAACTGCGCCAAAATTTGTTTGCGAACAAATTATGCAGTTGTAAACAACTGTAAAATCCGTTCGTCTTTCCTAAACAACAAGGATTGTTGTAGAGGGTGTCGAACTCTGGGACCAAATTATTTTATTAATAAATCCAGTCAAGTTATCCCTAACTTTTGATTGGTTGAAAACAAAGAAAATAGCAGAAATTAAATGAAAGGAGAGTTTTAACAATAAGTGAAAGCAATTATGGGATAATGACATAGATCAGATTCATAATCATCAATAGCCAAAAGATTAACCAGATCTAATACATGCTTCTGTCACAAACATGAATCAACGATAATAGGTTTTTAGAAACAAATATGTAAATAACGACAAGCATAGCCTATGCAGGAGCTCAGCTCTACAACCATAGACTATCAGGACAGATTTACTAATTAATTTCTAAAACCCTAAATTTAGATCTAAATCTGATAATTGTTAGACCGAACACGAATATACCCTGTGAAGGAGCATAGCTCTTAAACGACACAGGATATTAAGGTTCAGATCTAACCCTTGGTTCAGATCTAGATCTATATACATGAATTCCTCATCCTTTGGCTATGTGATTCATATTGAATCATACTATCAGCGTCATCACCCCCTAATCAAAGGGGATTAGCTAGACATAGCTAAAGAAGAAGAAAAACAGAAATTAAATAACAAGAACATAAATAAAACTAAAACTAAATAGAAAAGAGGAAGAAGAATGATTTTATTCCAAGAAGAGAATTACAGAATAAAACCCAATGTGTTTTACAATGAATGAGATACAAGGTATTTATAGCTGATATGACAAAGGCTAGCTAGGTAATTACATAATGTGGGACTAAAGAAATAACCCAAATAACACATAAGCCAGTGTGAACGCAGCTTTAGAGTGAGTGGTTTAGTAAATAGGCTAGTGTGAACGCAACATGAGTAAGAGGCCTTCCAAATGAGCTAATGTGAATGCGGTTTGAGTTTTTATTGAGCCAAATCTTCTTAACTGAAGTATAATTGCAACCGTTCTTCAAGCTTAAGATTCTTCGAGCTTTAGCAATTTTAAACTTCACTCTTTTTAAGCAAATTCTTCATGCTTTATCCATTAAATGCTCTAAACCATGATTCTTGTCAATAATCTGAAAATACAGCTATAAATACAAAGTATCAATTATTTTAAAGGGAAAATAAGATAAATAAGCGGATAAAATATACACATTTACGTGTATATCATTTCCTTTCTTCACAAATAAAAAAACCAATTTATTGCTTGCCATATTTTTGTTTCTTCCTTCCTCTGTAATTTTTCCCCTTTCTGCCTTAATATACCCCAACATCCTCACCAAA
Source organism: Allium sativum (assembly GCA_030737875.1). Taxonomy (NCBI): domain Eukaryota; kingdom Viridiplantae; phylum Streptophyta; class Magnoliopsida; order Asparagales; family Amaryllidaceae; genus Allium; species Allium sativum. The sequence goes on along the minus strand of CM060918.1, from coordinate 925,586,927 downwards.
AATCACTCACTCCATCTACAAAATGTAACACCCCGAATTTTAGTTAATACTAAAATTCACTAATTACAGGGTAAATAATCTCAGACGTGGGAATTGGGGGTAACGGGCTGCGTTATTGCGTTCGTCTCGGAAAAATACGCGAAATAGAGTCCGAGTTTTCGAGAATCGGAGTCCGTATGGCCCGGTTATGGCCCAAAGAAGTTTGCAGAAAAATTTAAAACTAAAACAGATTTGAAAATTCAAATATTCAGATTTGGGATGGGCCAGGCGGGGTCAGGCGGGAAGCTTCCCGCCCAACCCATGTCGACAGGGCTGTCGACAGGCCTGTCGACAGGGGTGTCGACATGCCTGTCGACTTGCCTGTCGACAGGGTGGCACCGTCCATTGAACCTGGGTGCACCAGGTTGCACCAGGTTGGGTTTCAGGCTGGCTAGGAGGGCTGGTTCTAGAGATTTCCTAAATCTAAGGGTCCTAATCTAATCTAGGGTTAATCTAAGGGCCTAAAACACTCACCTAATCCTATAAATAAGACCCTAACCCTACCCTAATTCATTCATAATTAAATCTAGAAACTAAACTATGGAAAATTGAAACTTGAGAGGGCCTCCATCAAAATTAGAGAAGGGATAGCTTTCCAAATCAACTTCTAGCCTCTTAATCTTCTTCATTAGTTTGCTAATTTTGTTTTGGTGAGCTTCTATCCCCTTAATAATCAATTGTTAAATTGATTAAGATAGGATATGATGATGTATGGTTATGTTTGTGGATCAATGTGTTTATGCAAGCTTAATATTGTATATGTCATGTGTTTTGCAAGTTATATGCTCTATGTCATGCAAGTTTAGTATATGTGTTCATGACATTTTTATGCAAGTTTAATGTTATATCTTTATGCAAGTTTGGTGCTATGTTTCATGATGATTATGATGCAAAACACTAAGTTGGACATTGATCTATTATGCAACATGTTATGCATGCATATGAAGTTATGTGAATAAATATGCAAGTTATGTGTATGTTCAAATGCAAGATTAACATGTTATGCATGCATATGAAGTTATGTGAATAAATATGCAAGTTATGTGTATGTTCAAATGCAAGATTAACATGTTATGCATGCATATGAAGTTATGTGAATAAATATGCAAGTTATGTGTATGTTCAAATGCAAGGTTAATATGTTATGCATGCATATGAAGTTATGTGAATAAATATGCAAGTTATGTGTATGTTTAAATGCAAGATTAACATGTTATGCATGCATATGAAGTTATGTGAATGATTATGCAAGTTAGGTGTATGCTCAAATGCAAGATTACCATGTTATGCATGCTTATGAGGTCATATGAATAATTATGCAAGTTATGTAGATGCTTAAGAGCAAGTTGGGTTAATATGTGTTCATATATTTAAGTTGACATCCTCTTAACCCATGACAAAGTTATATGCTAAACCCATGATATGTGTGATGGATCTTCCCCTTTTATTATGTCATGAAATGAGAACGATTTACGTGGGGAACGATGGGGTGGGTAAATATGTTAATAAATGGATGATTGGGTATGATTAAGCATACCATAAAAAAATAAATTACCATAAGTGGGAATTTACCTATTGAGTTAGGTCTACCCCATGGGAATTTACCTATTGAGTTAGGTCTACCCATGTTATGGTAAACCTGATACTAATTAGGGATAATTAATATGGGGGTGATTAATTAGGTGTAATTAATCGACTAAGACACGAGGTTGGACTCATTTGTAGTGTAAAACTGCCCGGACCCGACCGGCTTAACCAGTTGCTACAAATGTCAGCCCAATGTGAGAAGTCTTAGCCATAAATTAAATACGTGATTAAGGTAAAGACACGAGGTTAGACTCTGTTATGACGTAAGACTGCCCGGGTTCTACCGGCTTAACCAGGCGGTCATAACAGCCAGTCTAATGTGGGAGGTCTTTATGGGAGATCACGGTCTTAATTAATTAAGAAACACTTAACCATGGTAGCATGTAGTGGGACATGAGGGGTTAAGTGGGTGCCTTGGGTGGCATGAGGAAATTTTGTGGTTGCCTTGGGTGGCATGTGGAATCTAGTGGGTTGCCTTGGGTGGCAATAGAAAATACGATTAGAATACTTAACCAAGTGGAAACATGTAATTAAACATGATTAAAGGGTTAAGTGGGATACACTAGATATTTGACAAGCTTAAGTGGGTAGCTTGTGGGGGCCCATTTCAACCAATATCCCAAACGTATCTTTGTGGGCTCGACCCATGTCGAGTGACGGGACACGCATATTGGGCTTGATTATAAGAGGCCAAAAAGGGTTAGCGGTGGCAACGCAAGTCCAACGGGTTTCATATGCGTGTGTGGGCCCGGGCTGGTAGATAAGTCGTTGTTGCATCGTGTAGATATAAAGCCGTGCACCATTGATAGTATTGGGTAGCCACTTTAGGGGAGTGATACACCCCACTGTGGGACCAGCACGGGTATCTACGGTAGGGAGCCGATCGATGGGGAGTAGTGGGTACACCTAATAAAGATAGGGGCAGACGGCACCTATGTAGGGGTACACGAAACTACTGGGTAAGAATTACTGAGTACACCTAGTGGAGATAGGGGCAGATGGCACCTATGTAGTGGGCTAGGAGTACATGAAATTATTGGGGGAAATTTTCTAAGTCCTTGGAAGGGATCAACCTTTAAGTAGGAATGACTGGTGAGGTGCAGTTAGTAATTATCCTTGGGTGGGTAGATGCGTCCTGACGGTTATCTTAGTTCATCCTATGTTGTTGGCTATTTAGTGTAGTCATTATCCCCAAAGGTACCGTACCGAGTTCATGTCATACCCTAATTACTTTAATAATTGTATTGTTAAGGTTATAGGGCTCACTCAGACTTATGTCTGACCCCGTTGTTTTATCTTTTTCCCAACCCTCAGGTCCTACGGTGGATCCTAGCGGTAGTAGAGCTTGATCGGATTGCTGTTCCAGCCTTTGGGGAGCTTGGGTAGATGTAAAGCTCCAGTTATCCAGTTATCTTTTCTTTTGTCATGGCTATTGTATGAGAGAGTGGGATTATGTACTTCTTTATTTTGACAGATATTGTACTTGACTTTTATCATGGCTTTATGATGTAACCAGACATGTTTATTTCCGCTGTTATGAGATGATGTTTTAAATTTCAAGCACTATCTATATCTGTCTTGGTGTAATTTTTCTGTTCTATATTCACTAAAATACTCCACCGATGCTATGACATTCCCTTAGTGAGTGACCATAGCGGGTGTGGGGTGTTACACGTGGTATCAGAGCAAAGGTTACCGGAACAGATAAAATTTTTAGAAAACTATTTTTCTAAAACATTTTTGGAAAAGATATTTTCAAAAACATGTCTTTTAAAGAGAAAAGTTTTTGAAAGAAAAGCATAATCCCCAATAGCCATATCTATATCCTTCGAATTCTCCATTTTGAATCTTTCCTTTTTCGTTTCAGCATGGCCGAGAATCTTAATTTTCCGGAGGGTGTGACGATACCAGTATGGTATAGGAGATTGATGGAGGCTAGGGCCACCACTACGGGTCCAGCAAATGTTCCTCCACCAACCGTAGCACCCGATCTTCCTCCTCCCCCTCCTCCTCGCATGGATACTTTTGCTAAGACTTGTAAGGAGTTTAAAGCTATGGGAGGGAAACCTTTTCAAGGATCTGAAACTTTTGTGGAGGCTAGAGATTGGCTTAAGGAGGTGGAAGAGTTGATAGATATCTTTGAGATGGAAGAAGGAAAGAAAGTCAAGTTGGCTGCTTGGTTAATGAAGGGAGAGGCCTCATTCTGGTGGGAGGTCACTAATGGAGAACGCCCCGTTGACTCTTGGGCGGATTTCAGGCAAAGATTTGTGGCAAAGTTTCTCTCAAGGGCGGAGGAGAACTTGTATATGGAGAGATTCTTGACTCTAAAGCAAGGAAATCTTTCGGTGAAGGAATATGTTAACAAGTTTAATCAGTTGGCAAGGTTTGGCCTAGATATGGTGAATACACCGGAGAAGAAGGCTTTGCGGTTTGTGAAAGGCTTGAATGAACCTATGCATGGGTTGGCTATGACTCATATCCCTATGGGGGCCACCTTTGAGAAGCTAGTTGACATGGCACTCATGTATGAGGAAGAGAAGGGTCCTAATGCTAATAAGGCACCTGAAAAGAAGGGAGATCAAAAGAGACCTCAACAGCAGCAAAGCAAAGGTGGGAAAGGCAACGGTGGCAAGAGCAAGAAGAAGAAGTGTTTCAATTGTGGGACACCTGGTCACCTAAGCAAGGATTGTCGCAAGAAGAAGAAGACCGGCTGCTTCCACTGTGGCGAAGCAGGGCATTTAGTGAAAGATTGCCCTAAGAAGGGGCAAAGGACGGGATCTACCTCAGGAGGACAGGTGCAAGCTCTTATGGCACCGAGTCAGGCTAGGGGGCAAGTACAGGCTCTCGCGGTTCCACCGATTCAGGAGAGAGGTAGAACTATTTCCGTTGAAAGTTTGGTTTTTCTATTCGACCATCCTGTCCGTACATTGTTTGATTCAGGCGCATCGCATTCGTTTATCTCATCATCATTAGTTGAGTCACTGCACTTAGACACCAGTCTGGTAGATGATCCCTTGGTTGTTTCAAACCCAATTGGGGGCTCCACTTATTTGTCCATGGTATGTTTGGGTTTGAAGATTTCTATACTTAGCATAGAGTTTAGATGTGATGCTTTTGTGTTGGGCTTCACGGGCTATGGGTTGATTTTGGGCATGGACTGGTTATCCAGTAATGGTGCCGTTCTTGATTGCGAAAGGAGAGTTGTTAGGCTCATAACCCGCTTGGGTAACACTCTTGAGATCTCTTGTAATCCCAGGGATTCTGTTATGCTAAGTTATCTTGAATCGCTTGACGCTTCGGTCGAGAGTTTGCAATCTGTTAGAGTGGTCCGGGAATATCCGGATGTGTTTGAGGAGGTGAGGGGCTTACCTCCGAAGAGGGAGATTGACTTCCGAATATATTTGGTGGATAATGCTAAACCTGTATCTTTACCAGTGCGCCACATGGCTCCTCGTGAGAGGAGGGAACTCCATAAGCAAGTAGGGGAGTTGCTTGAGAAGGGGTTCATAAGACGGAGCATATCGGAGTGGGGTGCTCCAGTAGTATTTGCTACGAAGGCAGATGGGTCCCTCAGACTTTGTGTAGACTATAGAGAACTCAACAAGCTCACAAAGAAGAATAGACACCCATTGCCGAGAATAGATGATCTTTTCGATCAGTTGGTTGGCGCTTCAGTATTCTCTCAGTTGGACTTGGCCACGGGGTTTCATCAGTTGAGGGTGGCTGAGGATAGCATAGACAAGACTGCCTTTAGAACTCCGGATGGTTTCTATGAGTGGTTGGTGATGCCATTTGGGTTGACGAACGCCCCTGCATATTTCGTTGATTTGATGAGTAGGGTGTTCAGGGAGTTCCTTAATAAATTCGTGGTGGTCTTTGTGGATGATATCTTAGTATTTTCTAAGAGTGAAGAAGAGCATGCCCTACATCTTGGGGAAGTATTGAAGACTCTTCGAGCACATAGCCTTAAGGCTAAATTCTCTAAATGTCACTTCTGGAGGAAGGAAGTGCGGTTCTTGGGGCACGTGGTCTCCAAGGAAGGGATAGCTGTGGATCCCGCGAAGGTGGTATCAATTCAGGATTGGAAGGTTCCGAAGAATGCTACCGAAGTAAGAAGTTTCTTGGGGTTGGCGGGTTATTATAGGAAGTTTATTAAAGACTTCACGAAGATATCAGCCCCATTAACCCGCTTAACAAAGAAGAATCTTGTTTTCACATGGGACGTAGATTGTGATGATGCGTTCCGACGGTTAAAGAGAGCTTTAACCACCGCTCCAGTTTTAGTGTTGCCAGATGGGAGCAAGCCATTTGTTGTATATACCGATGCCTGTGGGACAGGACTTGGCGCAGTCTTAATGCAAGAGGGAAGGGTAATAGCCTATGGTGGAAGGCAGTTGAGGGCACATGAGAAAAATTACCCTACCCATGATCTAGAGCTGGCCGCTATTGTTTTTGCGCTTAAGATTTGGCGCCATTATCTTCTTGGTGAGAGATTCGAGTTGTTCACTGACCATAAATCCTTGAAATACTTGTTCTCTCAGAAGGATCTAAACTTAAGACAGCAAAGGTGGATGGAGTTCTTAGCATCCTATGATTTCGAGATAGCATATACCCCTGGCAAGGGTAACGTGGTGGCAGACGCCTTGAGCAGGAATAGGTTGTCCTTGAGTCCATTGTTCGTGGAACAACGAAGCTTGGAGTTTATCTCGATGTTTGATTTCAGACCTTCCATTGATTATGTACCCGCTTTGCTAGCTTCCTTGGAAGTTAGGCCTACTCTTTTGGGGCGGATTGGGGAAGCCCAGAGGGACGACCCACAGTTGGTTGAGTTGATAGAGAAGCTCATAAGGGGGGAGTCGTCCAGCCATTTGAGTAGGTACACCCTAGACGATAGGGGGTGCTTGCGTAGAGACGGTAGACTTTGTGTACCGCAAGATGAAGGGTTGAGGAAGGTTATTCTTGATGATGCACACCGTTCTAGGATGACCATTCATCCCGGTGAGGATAAGATGTACCAAGACATGAAGAGGGTTTTCTTCTGGGCCGGTATGAAGAAAGATGTAGCCGAGTATGTCGCTCGATGTTTGGTGTGCCAGCAAGTGAAGGCGGAGCAAAGGAAACCAGGTGGGTTGCTTCATCCATTGGAAGTTCCGCAGTGGAAGTGGGATAGCGTCTCGATGGATTTTATTGACGGGTTACCCAGATCGAGAAAGGGTAATACAGGAATTTGGGTGGTGGTAGATAGACTTACTAAGAGCGCCCATTTCATACCTGTGAAGAGCAAGAGGACCGCTCCATGGCTAGCTTCAGTATATCTTCGAGAGATAGTTCGATTGCATGGGGTACCCTCTAGCATAGTGAGTGATCGAGATCCTATCTTCACTAGTGAGTTCTGGAGAAGTTTGCAAGAGGCAGTGGGGACTCAATTGTGTATGAGCACCGCATATCATCCTCAGACAGACGGCCAGACTGAGAGGGTGAATCGTGTTCTAGAAGACCTTTTGAGACTTTGTATCTTAGATTTTGGAGGTACATGGGAAGAGCATCTTCCATTGGTGGAGTTCGCATATAATAACAGCTTTCAGTCCAGTATTGGTATGGCTCCTTTCGAAGCTCTCTATGGAAGGCCTTGTCGATCACCTACATGTTGGTGGGAATCTACGGATAAGGTCTTGCTTGGGCCTGATATGGTTAGGGAGACTTCTGAAAAGATTGACTTGATTCGGAGAAGGATGAAAGCAGCGCAGGATAGGCAAAAATCTTATGCGGACAAGAGAAGGACGGATCTTGAGTTTGAGGTTGGGGATATGGTTTTTGTTAAGGTATCTCCGTTGAGAAATGTTGTTCGCTTCGGATCCGTTGGGAAGTTAGCACCAAGGTTTGTTGGGCCGTTTCCTATCAAGGAAAGGATTGGACGGATGGCATATAGGGTGGAGTTGCCCGACAGACTTAGCGGTGTTCATGATGTATTCCATGTATCACATCTGAGGAAATGCTTACATGAGACCGCAGAGGTGGTAGAGCCGAGCTTGCTTAGAGATATAGAGATAGAGCGTGATGCGACTATTAGACGAGCTCCTACTCGCATCCTTGGGTCAGAGACTAGGAAGTTAAGAAACAGAGAGGTTCAACTAGTCAAGGTGCAATGGGGAGAAGATGAGAGCAACGCAACTTGGGAGACGGAAGCGAAGATGCGTTCATTGTACCCATTTCTTTTTGAGGGCATGTCTTTACTTTCTCCTTTATCGTTTGTCTAGTACTTATCTTATCTTTGGTATGTCCTCTCGTTAGTACCTTTGACCTTTAGATAGGGTAAACCTATGGTTGAAACATGTGTTTGAGACATGTTATGGTTGATGGATGCAAGTGGATGCAAGTGTTTGCTAGTGATTGCTCGTGGATGCATATACACACACTCTAGGCACTAGATCGGCTCAGTCACTTCATATTGCATATTGCATAAAATTGTGTGTAGGAAAATATAATTATGGATGTATAATGGTTGTGTTATCACATGGATGATGCATTTTGGTGAATGATTGTGCACTCATGTAGATATTGTATGTGTCGATAGGGTTTTCTCGCATACATAATGGATGCATGGCACTATCATGGTTTGCATATGTTCATACATTAGATAGGGAACATATACACACACTCTTTGCATATGCTCATACATCATTAGAAATTGTTCTAAGGACAATGGATGCCTGTGTTTGATGGATTGAGTAGATGGTTGTTTGGATGGTAGGATATGCATTCTCCTTAGCTTAGAGATTTCGGGGACGAAATCCTTTAAGGAGGGGAGAATGTAACACCCCGAATTTTAATTAATACTAAAATTCACTAATTACAAGGTAAATAATCACAGACGTGGGAATTGGGGGTAACGGGCTGCGTTATTGCGTTCGTCTCGGAAAAATACGCGAAATAGAGTCCGAGTTTTCGAGAATCGGAGTCCGTATGGCCCGGTTATGGCCCAAAGAAGTTTGCAGAAAAATTTAAAACTAAAACAGATTTGAAAATTCAAATATTCAGATTTGGGATGGGCCAGGCGGGGTCAGGCGGGAAGCTTCCCGCCCAACCCATGTCGACAGGGCTGTCGACAGGCCTGTCGACAGGGGTATCGACATGCCTGTCGACTTGCCTGTCGACAGGGTGGCACCGTCCATTGAACCTGGGTGCACCAGGTTGCACCAGGTTGGGTTTCAGGCTGGCTAGGAGGGCTGGTTCTAGAGATTTCCTAAATCTAAGGGTCCTAATCTAATCTAGGGTTAATCTAAGGGCCTAAAACACTCACCTAATCCTATAAATAAGACCCTAACCCTACCCTAATTCATTCATAATTAAATCTAGTAACTAAACTATGGCAAATTGAAACTTGAGAGGGCCTCCATCAAAATTAGAGAAGGGATAGCTTTCCAAATCAACTTCTAGCCTCTTAATCTTCTTCATTAGTTTGCTAATTTTGTTTTGGTGAGCTTCTATCCCCTTAATAATCAATTGTTAAATTGATTAAGATAGGATATGATGATGTATGGTTATGTTTGTGGATCAATGTGTTTATGCAAGCTTAATATTGTATATGTCATGTGTTTTGCAAGTTATATGCTCTATGTCATGCAAGTTTAGTATATGTGTTCATGACATTTTTATGCAAGTTTAATGTTATATCTTTATGCAAGTTTGGTGCTATGTTTCATGATGATTATGATGCAAAACACTAAGTTGGACATTGATCTATTATGCAACATGTTATGCATGCATATGAAGTTATGTGAATAAATATGCAAGTTATGTGTATGTTCAAATGCAAGATTAACATGTTATGCATGCATATGAAGTTATGTGAATAAATATGCAAGTTATGTGTATGTTGAAATGCAAGATTAACATGTTATGCATGCATATGAAGTTATGTGAATAAATATGCAAGTTATGTGTATGTTCAAATGCAAGGTTAATATGTTATGCATGCATATGAAGTTATGTGAATAAATATGCAAGTTATGTGTATGTTTAAATGCAAGATTAACATGTTATGCATGCATATGAAGTTATGTGAATGATTATGCAAGTTAGGTGTATGCTCAAATGCAAGATTACCATGTTATGCATGCTTATGAGGTCATATGAATAATTATGCAAGTTATGTAGATGCTTAAGAGCAAGTTGGGTTAATATGTGTTCATATATTTAAGTTGACATCCTCTTAACCCATGACAAAGTTATATGCTAAACCCATGATATGTGTGATGGATCTTCCCCTTTTATTATGTCATGAAATGAGAACGATTTACGTGGGGAACGATGGGGTGGGTAAATATGTTAATAAATGGATGATTGGGTATGATTAAGCATACCATAAAAAAATAAATTACCATAAGTGGGAATTTACCTATTGAGTTAGGTCTACCCCATGGGAATTTACCTATTGAGTTAGGTCTACCCATGTTATGGTAAACCTGATACTAATTAGGGATAATTAATATGGGGGTGATTAATTAGGTGTAATTAATCGACTAAGACACGAGGTTGGACTCATTTGTAGTGTAAAACTGCCCGGACCCGACCGGCTTAACCAGTTGCTACAAATGTCAGCCCAATGTGAGAAGTCTTAGCCATAAATTAAATACGTGATTAAGGTAAAGACACGAGGTTAGACTCTGTTATGACGTAAGACTGCCCGGGTTCTACCGGCTTAACCAGGCGGTCATAACAGCCAGTCTAATGTGGGACGTCTTTATGGGAGATCACGGTCTTAATTAATTAAGAAACACTTAACCATGGTAGCATGTAGTGGGACATGAGGGGTTAAGTGGGTGCCTTGGGTGGCATGAGGAAATTTTGTGGTTGCCTTGGGTGGCATGTGGAATCTAGTGGGTTGCCTTGGGTGGCAATAGAAAATACGATTAGAATACTTAACCAAGTGGAAACATGTAATTAAACATGATTAAAGGGTTAAGTGGGATACACTAGATATTTGACAAGCTTAAGTGGGTAGCTTGTGGGGGCCCATTTCAACCAATATCCCAAACGTATCTTTGTGGGCTCGACCCATGTCGAGTGACGGGACACGCATATTGGGCTTGATTATAAGAGGCCAAAAAGGGTTAGCGGTGGCAACGCAAGTCCAACGGGTTTCATATGCGTGTGTGGGCCCGGGCTGGTAGATAAGTCGTTGTTGCATCGTGTAGATATAAAGCCGTGCACCGTTGATAGTATTGGGTAGCCACTTTAGGGGAGTGATACACCCCACTGTGGGACCAGCACGGGTATCTACGGTAGGGAGCCGATCGATGGGGAGTAGTGGGTACACCTAATAAAGATAGGGGCAGACGGCACCTATGTAGGGGTACACGAAACTACTGGGTAAGAATTACTGAGTACACCTAGTGGAGATAGGGGCAGATGGCACCTATGTAGTGGGCTAGGAGTACATGAAATTATTGGGGGAAATTTTCTAAGTCCTTGGAAGGGATCAACCTTTAAGTAGGAATGACTGGTGAGGTGCAGTTAGTAATTATCCTTGGGTGGGTAGATGCGTCCTGACGGTTATCTTAGTTCATCCTATGTTGTTGGCTATTTAGTGTAGTCATTATCCCCAAAGGTACCGTACCGAGTTCATGTCATACCCTAATTACTTTAATAATTGTATTGTTAAGGTTATAGGGCTCACTCAGACTTATGTCTGACCCCGTTGTTTTATCTTTTTCCCAACCCTCAGGTCCTACGGTGGATCCTAGCGGTAGTAGAGCTTGATCGGATTGCTGTTCCAGCCTTTGGGGAGCTTGGGTAGATGTAAAGCTCCAGTTATCCAGTTATCTTTTCTTTTGTCATGGCTATTGTATGAGAGAGTGGGATTATGTACTTCTTTATTTTGACAGATATTGTACTTGACTTTTATCATGGCTTTATGATGTAACCAGACATGTTTATTTCCGCTGTTATGAGATGATGTTTTAAATTTCAAGCACTATCTATATCTGTCTTGGTGTAATTTTTCTGTTCTATATTCACTAAAATACTCCACCGATGCTATGACATTCCCTTAGTGAGTGACCATAGCGGGTGTGGGGTGTTACACAAAACTTCTTTCCTCAATTCATAACTCTTCTCCCATCCACCACCATATACTTCTTCTCTGTCCCTTCACCTTACCTTTTCACGGCCCTCTCCTCTTCCTCTTATCCAAATCATTCACCACGCAAACAAATTCTTCCTCCACTTTTGTTATTTGTTTTCATTTTTGTTTATTTGTTTTTTGTGGGTGCTAGTTTTCTTGTTCTTATTATTAAAAAAAAACTTGTTCTTGCATTTAGTGTTTGTTCACTTGTTGTTGTGTTTTATGTCACTTTGTTTTTTGGTTTATCTTGTGTGTTTGTTTTATTTTGTTGTTCCTCTTTAAAAAAAAAATCCTTTTTATTGTGTATATATTGTGTTTGAATCCCTTTCAGGTTGCAAGATCAAGAAGGAACAACGCCGCTTTGCTGCGCTTGCTAATAAATAAAATTGCTGCTTAAAAAAAATAATTGCTAATAATTTTTACATGCTCTGATTTCAATTAGGATGTGCCTGATTTGTGCTTGTAGAGTTTTATTTGGGAGTGTGATTTTTAGGTATTGCAGAACTCAGTGGATAAAAAAGTGAAATCTCCAAAAATTGAATCAAGGAACCAATAGTGAAGAAAATCGTTCAAGCAAAGCTAACAAAGTTCTAGGGTCAAACGAGGCAAACAGTAAAGTCTCATAGCTCTGGAAGGACAGCCGTACCCCACTGTGAGTGATTCCTAAACTCTACAGGTGCTCTGCTACAAAGAAAAATATATTGAAATTGCTTGTAAAAATCTTCTACAGGGCATCGTCTTGCTTGTAATTTTTTTTCTGCAATTATTATTCTATGACTGTCTGTGATGGATTATTTTGCCTGTTGATGTGTGGTTGGAAATTTTAAAGCAAACGTGGAATACATTATTTTTGAAATCAAATCGAGGATTCCTCAAAGCTCATAGGACAAAATATTCGTTAAATTGACAATTAGGATTGATACTCTCTAAGGTGTCTAAGGAACGGTAGAGTCTAGAACTCAAACAGGTACTTAAACCTTCAGTCGTGTTTCTACGGTGATTCGTGGCACACTGATAATCCCTGTCCGAACCTGGCCTAGACTTGTATTCATATAATCCAAGGTTGTTAATTTTAACATATTTTTTAAGAGCTTTTCTTGAAAATGTCACAATTCCCTTATTCCTACGGATTTTACGATAGTTGTGAAAATCAATATAATCCATATAATTTTACACCAAATTCATATGGATATTTTAATAACAAATATTGTACAAACAATTTGGATTTTACGCCACCAACTTTACAAAATTTTCAAGATAATCCCATTTATACACCACCAAATTTTCAAAATGACGATCAGCCCTCAACTCTTGAAACACATGTTGAATCTTTACTTGAAATGAGCATACAACAAAATAAAGAAATAAATGAATTGTGTAATTTATACATATGCAACAATTCAAGTGAAAGCTTTCAAAATAATCAAAATTCGATTTCACCTCCAAATTCAAATAACTCTGATTATAACCCTTGTCAATTCAATTTTGAACTCCAAAACGAATTTCAAATTCAAAATGGAAATGTAAATCACTTTTCAAATGATTTTGGCAATGGGAATAATTTCAATTGTGGTGCTACTGAAAACTTTTGTTCTCAACAATTTCAAATTGAAAATTCTCATGTAAATAATTATAAATTTGATTTTGTTGAGCAAACAAACATACTTGACGATTACTTGAAGTTTCGTGAGAAACAAAATCGAATCCAAACTTGTGACGATTCGAATAAAAATCCACCTTTTCCCACAATCGACGATTTTCAAATAACAACTTTTGAAATTGATGAAAATCTTAATGAAGTTGTTGAAAGCTCTGTAATTGATTTGAATTTGAATTCTCTTGAAAACGCAGACGTCAATCTTCAATTTGATCTTCCTCTCTCAGATTCTGAAAATTTTGAAAATTTAGCAACTTTAGATTGTCAACATGACAAAAATGATGAGGTTGTTAACAACTGTTTAAGTTAAGATGACTTTGATGAACGAAAACTTCTTAACTTGATTGACGATAATGTTGTTGGGTCTGAATCTGAAAAATTTGATAACTTTGAAATTCTTGAGTTTGAAAACAATGATACTGTTGAATGTGATCTTAAGCACAATAACGATTTTTCTGAAACTGTTGAAACTCCTTGCGACTTGATCGTTTCAACTGAATCTCGCTGTGATCATTTTTTTTTTCAATGATAAATTTTTGCAGTATATGAACTCTTTCTGGAATAACACTGTTTTTGAGAAAAGATAATTTCGAAATTTACTGGAAATTCATCTGTTTGGTTTTAACTTTAGGTTTCCGAATGAACTTTTGGTTAACAAAATTTCAAATATCAAAGCAAAACTAAACAATACTTCTCAAAACAAGTGTGGGGGGGGGGGGGGGAGAATGACGCACATATCTCTCAATTTATACATCATTTAATCAAGTCAAACTTTGTTTTTGAGACTTTTTCTGAACCTCGGTTCACTAACCTCTCTGCGGTTGCTATAGAAATTCTATTTGATTTTCGGATCAATTGTAAGCTCAAAATTGTAAAATTAGCAACTCAAACTTTTGAAAAAACAAAACTTGTTTTTCCAAATCTGAAATGTGATATAAAATTCTTTATGATTTGGTTTTCTGTGCTTAATCTGTGTCTCATAATCCTTACGAGGCTGATCCATTGGTCCATTGTGGACCGGTTGATCTATTCGATGACTACATATTTTCAACACACATATTTGGTAAGTCGCACTAACCTTTTTTTTTTATGTAAATATGTAAATATTTCTCTTTTGTTCAACTCATTGTGTCATGCATTGACTGTGAGGACACAGTCGAAATCAAGTGTGGGGGGAGTTTCATTTTCATTCTGTTTCGCATAATTTAAGTTAGCATTTTTTTTCCTTTCTCTTTTTGCATTTTTTCTTTCTTTTTCAAAAAAAAAAGTAAAAAGTAAAAGTTTCGCACTTCTATTTACTTTTAAATAAGACATGATGGAGTTAGTATATAATTTTGGTCGTTCGATTTAAATATTTGGAAATTTACTTCTCTTAGCGGATAATGAAAGGAAAGTTTGAATTATGAGCAAATTTGGTGTAACTGGTATATTGGGAAATTCGTAGATGGTGAGTATGGAATGTTTTCTGAATTGTAATCCGATTAAATGAATGGTTGATTTTGACTACTTGCGATAACATTTTAGATCGTTTAAGTGAAGTTGTGCTAAGAAATTCTCGCTTAACTCTCTCTCTTATGTTAAAAAAAAGAAGAAGAAGAAAAAAGTGTATATATATTTATAATTATCCAAGGGTATCCAACATTGCTAGTACATCTGGCGTTGGTGTCCAAACCCGCCAAGCTCTTTTTGATACCTTGTTGACAAAGTCAGCGTCGGTATATCTTGGTCTCATTTTATGAGTTGGACACCTAAGGATTACCGACATCTTGTTGACAAAGTCAGTGTCGGTCTGCACAATCCGCCAAGCTCTGTCCCAAACTCTCACGGGTGGTATACCTTGGTCTTTTCGGTTAGGTGTTTGCAAATACTAATAATGTAAATATTTTGTAATAAAGAGAAAGTAAGCACTTGAAATCCAAGCACACTCTTCACTTATTCGACCTAACGTGTTAACAAAAAGGAAGTTGAGATGTCGTTTTACGATTGTTGATATCGATTATAGAATTCATTTCATATTTGCACTATGTTTCTACCAAAACAACTGGCCAAGCTGGAGGAGTTTGTGATGATAACATGACTGTTGTTTGAAGTTTTGATTAGTAATGGACTTAAATTTCATAGTGATGACCCAAATTTGTGTTAACTCATTCGTGTAATATTTAAAAGTAAATTATCCATTTGTAAATATTCCTTTAAAAGCTTGCATTCGTCTTGTAAATATTTTCTAATCTTGCATTTTGTAAATATTTTTGCGTTTAACATTTGGATTTTGTGGGTACTATCCGCTGAAAACCCTCACGAGACAATACTCGTCCTAATGGGGACACCCAGAGGTTTAACGGCTTATTGCATATGCTAAATGCAATCGTATTTCCTACGAAAGTGTGACATATCTTAGTTTTTTTTATTCGAGGACGAATAAAAAGATTAGTGTAGGGGTATTTGATGTGCACGTAAATATGCAAATTTATATTCACACATTTATTCTTATTTTAATTAATTAAATAACATAAAGGGATATTTTTACATGTTTTAAACCAAAAATCTAAAATTCTCAAATTACCATGCATTCATCCTCATTTAAAGTGTAAACAGTAAATTGTGCTTGTTTTAATTTGTGATATCATTTACTTGGTCCATGTTGTTGTCTCTTATAGGAAATTTGGAGCAAAAATGATGGTTGCATATGAAGTTATAAAGAAAAGCATGCATATATACAAGAGGAGATGGAATTAATTCATTCACTACTTAATGGAGGACCCCACCTACCTATTACCTCTCCGTCCATAATGGTGCAATTAAAGGCCTCATGCAATTTACATGACTCATTAGTGGATGGAAACAAAATTGTAGCTTCATGAAGGGGGTACTTTTGGTAGTCCACAACAAATGTAACTAGGGTTTAGAACATGTGTATATATACCTCTTTTATGTGATGTAAATCCTCTCTAATTTCTCTCTCCTTCTCTATCCTTATCTTTAGTTAGTTTTTAGGATCGGAAAAAAAAAGTTCTTTCTTTTTCTTCAATGGCTTCTTAGTCATTTTTTGTGTAATTTCTCTTTTACAATTTCAATTAGTTATCTTTTATTTAGATGTTCTCTTCTTTTATGCAAATAGAATAGATTTGTACTTTATTTTGCTTTTGTTTTTCTTTTGTTTTTGTTTATGTTGGAATCTACTTCTGTTGTTAGAATAACAAACATGAGAGGCTAAATCCTTGATTTAGGGGTAATGAAGCTTTTTTATTATGTTGATGCAACATATTTTGGTTTTTATGATCTCTTGTTATGCTTAATGGAATGATTGAAGTAGTAATTACATTGTTGTTGAGTTTTGGTTTTGATATTCTATGTTTGTTGACAACAAAATAGGCTATGCTTGGTCAACATAAACACAAGATTGCCTCTTCATCTATATATGAATATGGTAATTAAAGTGTGACTGAAATTCAAAATTTGATATTCTATGTTACTAAATTAATAGTAAATAGAATATGCTTAAAGTAAATTTTAGTTTCATTTTTGTTGTCATTTCATGAATGTATAATTGTGGATTAGAGAGTGTGTTAGAGTTTGACGGTTTAAGTGTGTTCTCTAATGACACATTAGGCCGTGCTTATGATAAATGCACCAACTAATTACACAAAAGATCAAATGAGAGATCATGAAATCATTGTATGTTGATTTATGTGGTCATAAGGGTGAAGTTGCCTCTAAATTGTTTTCATTTCATATTCAGCTCTCAACTTAGTTATAGTTTTTTTCATTAGCTTTTATTAATTAAATCTTCACTTGAATTCGGTTTAATTTGATTGAATAAAATTAGAATTGCTTCTTTCCCTGTGGATCTACTCGTATTCGCCACGTACTAATAATTGTACGCCGTGCGCTTGCGGTTTATTACACTTCGCGACGGTATTCTAATTCATAGAATATTCGTCGTCGAACAAGTACTTGTGCAAAGTGCAATATATCATAAAAATTCATTAATGTAATGAATGCCTAAGTGGTACCTCCTATATGAATGCACCTTTGTTTCAAAAATCTTTTGTAAACATGATGCACACAACCTAAATATATGACTAAATAAAAATGATGCAATAATTTAAAAATAAAGATATCTTTTCATTCAATTTTTCCTTCACCCTCACTGAATAAGGGCATACTGCATCAAATTTTTGCATTCAAACTCTACTAATCAGCTTTAAATTTCAGCTTTAAATATGCGAATTTCAAGAAAATCTAATGTTTTTTAATTTGATTTATTATGTTGTAAAAAGGTAGGAAGTGGGAAATTCCGTATTTCCACCTCACTTTAACACACATTTCCCCCAAACTAGGAAACCGTTATCGCTAATCTTACAAAAATTCCTATTTTCTATTTCAAGTACAGTTTACATAATAAGAATTTCTTTTTCATTTTTCTCAAACTTACTTTGGAAGAAATTTTCTCTTGTTGTTCTCATTTATTTAGTATTGTCTTGATTGTTTTCTTTAAAATTTGTTTGTTCTTTTTTTAGTTACTCACCTTTCACATTCTTCTTTTAGTTATTCACCTTTCACTTTCACTGTTATTTTATTCACAATATCCTATGTTTTCATCCTTTTCCAGTGAATATCACATTAAATTATTCAACTTTTCCACAATAAAAAAGAATACTACATAGGAGTACAAATATATACTAAAAGAAAACATGCTCTAATGCAATCACTACTAGGTAAAAGATACAATGTCTAAATGTGGCTATCTACTAGGACTAGGAGGCCTAGGGTCTTGTCCTTTTGACATAAAAATGTCATCGTCACTGAATCTAGAAAACCGTGGCGCTCCTCCTTCCCATCTCCTACCCCTAGTTCTCATTCCATCTTAGATTGAGACAACATGTCACAAACCATCTTATTTCCTCGAGAAGTGTTGAATAAGGATTTCTAAAACTTTACCCAGATGTAAAAAAAGGATTATGCATTTCAACTCAGTTGGGGATCTTATTTGTTTTAAAACACATTTCTTTTTCAGGAGGAATTAATAAGATTAAGTTTCTATGAATCTTTTCTAAAGATGAATTTTATGTTCTGTGTAAAGTAACAAGAAACTTCATAGGGGCGGCAACTAAACCCGACCCGATATACCCGGACCCAACGGGTCTCGAGTCTAGGCGGGCCAGGTTTTGTCGGGTCTAGGCGGGCCAGGTTCTGTGAATCTTAAGCTTCTTCTTGTTTCAATAAGTTAAAGTATGTCATAACTCGTTCCTTACGAAAAACCTCTGTATTTTCTTTCACTTAAGATCACCTATGTACCACATATGTCTAATTCATTTATATTCATGCTTTCCACTAACCACTTAACCCCGTAACTTACTTATGCACTTTATTCTTTTGAAATCAAATTTGCCAAATTTCCTTAAAATTTATTTTAATGCAACTATTAATTTTACAAACCAGCAAATTCCTAAAGTTGTGTATTTTTAAACTTGAAAACTTTTCTAGAAATATTTTTCAATATATATTTTTAATTTTTTTATGTTTAACTGTAGGTCTAAGTACACAATTGTTTCTTAACAGTCATTCGCAAATCCTTTGTACGAAAGTATATTTCTTTCTCCAAAAAATTCTTTCACGCTCCAAAACTATGTCTGAATTGAATTATGAGTCTAGCGCCACTCATGCGCCAAATGTGTGTATATATATAAATTCCTTATCCATTTTCTCTTTCTTACTCTTTCTCAACTTACAAGGCTCTAATCTCCAATCCACTAATCTAAAATACCAAAAATTCAAATATTAACACATAAATTCCTTATTTCAAAACATAAAGTACATTATTTCCTCTAGCCACCATGGGCCTACTATTCTCAAATTTCCACAACCATTTCCTTAGTGTACAAAGCTAATATCCCAACTTTCTCCATATGTTGCTTTACTCAATTAATGGATTCCTTTATGAATCTAGGTATATATATAATATTTATTTTTTAAAAATACAAATATATTCACTCATTCTCTATATTGGGATTCTAAACCTAAGATTTGATACTAGATGTAACAACCCAAATTTCAATAGGCTCGAATTTTTTGCAAAATGGCAAAATCAATTTCTACCAAAACCTGGTATGTCTGATATCCTACAAAAAGACAAAGATAAATATATCAGAGCACATAAATAATATCTCAAATGGAATTGAAAAAATAATAATAGGTAAATACTTACCATAATAATGACACTGTCTAACAAGTGTCTTTAAGCTATATAATATCTGTCACCTAACTAACAAGCTTGTTTGTTATGAGGAGGGTCAGAACAAAAGTTTTGAAGAATAGACAAATTATACTTTCTAAAAAATAACGATACATATTTTGTTCTATCACTATGCTACTTTTATTAAGTTATTAGCATTTATCACACGTTACATTTCCAATTTCATGCATAAATTGTACCCATCTACACCTAAATAGATTAATCTAATAAATCATATGTATATAACTATATACCCCTCATCATAAGGTACTCCCTACAGTACCCATCTCGATTTGTCTCCACCGCCGTACTACGAAAATGTAATAAATCTCCATTGCCACATTACGAAAGAGTATTAGACCACGCTATGAAGGCATACCAAGTCTCTATCGCTATGCTACGAGAACCAACTAGGTTATACTGCGAAAACGTACTAAGCCTCTATCGTCGCACTATAAAAGTGCCATAACCCTGAGTTTCCTTACAGAACTTAGTCGAGGGATTTCTATATCTATATAGTACTGATTCGTTAGGCTTACAATATAGATACCCATAGATTGGTTTGTCTCATTTATCAGTGGTTATAGCCCTACCCGGCCCCCTAAATAATGAAAGAACATTCAAAAAGCAAAGTGACTATGCACTTATCGAACAATCTAAACATCTAATTGGCATTGTCTCTTATCCATTGTCTCGATAGTGAGAGATCATTGGCCTCTTGGTTTAGTTCCAGTTTTTCCCGTACTCGCTCCAATTGATAATGATAGGTATCCGACAACTTACTATCCTAGTTTGGTCCTGACCCTGAAGCCTACTCTCCCAAGTTGATGCAGCCGACAGATCATTATAAAAATCAACCAATTAGTGTTTTGGTTGCCCTCAACATAAATACATCCAAGGTTTATTCTATGGATGGAACCTTAAAGACCCGCCTCTGGGGTACAACTTCGTTAGGCCTACCCTAGAGGGCTATCTCAGAGTATCCTCACGTCTCGTAAAAGTCTCACACTGCCTTCTAGTTCCGTTGAATAAGTTGGATCTACCGTCTCTCGGGACACCCACGATGATTTTCCTTATTGGGCTCTTCATCTCTTTGAACTAGATCAAAAGCATATCGCTATTTTATTAGATCCTATGTCTAATTTACCGATATGCATTACACTTACTTTTCTTATAGTTGATTTACTATATTTTTACTTAATCTGAATATTCATTATTTGTTAATAAACTTTATTAGTTATCATAAAACCATTTAATAACCGTACAATTTTAAGCTCGTAACTTAATAACTTGTAAGTCAATATTTTCATATTAAAGCCTAACACCTAATCACATGGCTATCATAGAATTTTAGCCTTGTAACTTAACACATTTTAAGTCAATAATTCATATTAAAATCTAATTGTCCTTTCCATTATTCCCTGTTATATTCATATTTGCAAATAAACCATATTCGTTTATTATGATTTCTCGGTTATCATATTCATGCAACTACATACTATAGTTTATTTTTCTATCACAACTTGCGCCATAGTGACAGGATTACGATTATTAAAATTATTCTCCACTTTTGAGTTTATTTATAATAAGCCTTTATTTTTGTAACCCAAACTGATTGTTATGATTCATCTTTGTCTATGTATAATTAATATAATATGTTACATTCATTTCTATTTTATCAACTGTTTAACCTTGTTTCTTATTTCCTTTCTTTACATGATGTCTTTCAGTCATGTTACCCTTTTTATTTCTAACTTTGTGCTTTATTCTTTAGGAAATTAGGCCTATTCCTAATTGATTGCTTACCAAAACTGTATAAAAATTGATTTTTATAGTTTAGGTTATCACTTCAATAGAAACCCATAATTGCATGAACTTCCATTTTCATACGTTTTAGGTTATTGAATCAGTGTGCAATACAACTAAAACCATATTTCACACTAATCCTTGTCTTTGCTTCTTTTCATGCTTGCAATTACGTTTCCTATTTTTCTCACTGTCCAACTATGCAAATATATTTGCCTTTATTAACAAATCAATATAGGCTATTCCTACCATTTCATTTTATGAATATATGTGATTTCATGTTTTCCTCTTTTTATTTTCAAACCACATTCCTTTTTTGTTATTGTTTTGCTATACATGTTCATTTAACTCCAAATTACCAAATCCTCTTTTATTAATAATTCCAACTGAATTATATTTTCGAATGCATGCAAAAAAAAGGATAATAATCAGTCGCATAATTCAGGCGCACAATTCAATTGTATACAAACGATATTACAGATTTATACATAATATGCATATTACCAAAATTCAACATAAAACTATAAATCTGATGTAGAATGGGGGGAAAAGAGGACGGAGAGAACTTATTATAAATTTTACAAGAAGCTAATGATATCATATATTGTTATATAAACAATTAGATCCGTTCTCCTGCAACACGTTCTAAAATCTGAGTCTGATTTGATTTTGAGTTTATTTTTTATTTTCTTCTTCAGTTCGGAATTACGAATCTATTTGGATAGGAAATTTGGGCATGTAAACTTTAAATCCACTATTTTTACCTCTAATTTTCAAATCAGACAACCTAATTCTAATATATATTAGTTCAGAACAATTTGTACGAGAAAAGGAATGGCTCGGCTTTGACGTCTTCCTAGAAAATATGAGGTTGACCTTGGACTTGTATGTTTTTTATAGTTGCTCAAATATACCGCGTCCCTAGCACTGAGCTAAAATATATCACTTCATTAAAACCAAGTCTAGCCATAAGCCTAGAACTAAAAAATGTTGCTCCCCAGTATGGTCGATGCCTTGGTCGATGCATGGGTCAACCCAACCTTCATGTGGGTCGACCCATGAGCTGACCCAACCATGTCTTGGGTTTAACTAAAAGGGTTTGTTTTTAATCTGTTGGTGTTCTTTGTTGCATGATTTATTCTTGCCCATATTGATTCTCAACATATTTACTTGTGGGCCTTTTTTATTTGTTTGTATATTTTTATTATATTATTTTCTGGTTTTGACATGCGCCCAAATTCAAACACGTAATTAATATGCGTGTATAAGAATGTTATCTTTAACGTTAAATTTATTTCCCATGCATAAATTTTCTTACATTTTTAACATGCATTTAAATTTCAATTTGAGACATGTTCATTTTGAAATTTTATATGCATTAGTTCCTTGGTAACGTCAAGTTTATTAATATGTTAGCTTTACTAAATTTCCTTTACTTTATGACTTAATTTTGTCTATGACACATGTTTATTTCTAATTTCAAACGTGCATTCTGAAATTTATGTCTATACACACACATGTGCGTTCATGTGCGTGTCTCCAAAATTAATTATCTACTTTTAACTTTGACGTTATCTTCATTTAATTCTTTTTTAATTTCATTAACAACGCACATTTTAAATTTAAAGGAACATTGCAATTTAATGTTAATTACTTTCACTTCCACTCTTGATTTAATTCATTTTATAACATGCATTTGTTTCGAATTTCAAATGCACATTACTCCTGTAATTAGTTTGATAATTTTACTACATAAAATGCAAGGTGTTACAAGTTTCCTTCATACCTTCCAACCGAACAACATTCGTCATGTCTATATTCAGTTCATCCACAACACATATTAACACAATTTCATACCCCATAACATCACATTATCACATAATCATATACATATCCCATAGAAATAAAAACTTAACACATATATTAATATTTATAGAAAATTTACGTGAAACAAGACCAATATTAAATCAATCATATTTACATCCACTCGTGTTTATAAAAAAAATTAACATCCACAGTGTAGTACATAACTAACACATAAAATACCGAATACAATAATATATGTTAATATTTACAAAAAACAATAAAAAAAAAACAAGTGATACATACCCTTTGTCATCCTATGCTGACCCATCCTCCCAGGTATCCTCGCTTAATAAGTTTGTGGCAATCTTCCCGTCAAGCATAGCCATTAATCTGCTCTTCCGCCAGTCATGGAACTCGGCATCTGCTGGTGGAGCCGATTTATCCCCTTCTCTTGTTGGAATCTCCTACAAATCGCTTGGGTCATCACTTCATGTAATTTATTTTACAAGGAGTTATAATTTACAATCGATGATTGAAAATAACTCATATATTATTTAATGACATAGTTCACATCATGATTGTCGAAGTCATAATGCCTATTCTGAGTGATTGGTCAGTGATAGCATCTTAGATATGGTTGCATTCGTCTAAATCGACTCATGACCTTTGGACCGCGCCACTTGAACGACCTCTACCTCGAATCTCTCATGGGATGACTAATAGTAAATTGACGTAGTAAATATTCAATTTAAAATTTATTGAAAGTTGTTTAGAAAAAATTAAGTATGCATACCATCACATCCCAGGATTTAGCGCCCGTCCAAGTTTACAAGACATTATTGTCATCATTTGTTTGCTTAAGGACATAGGCACGAGTAAAGATGTCAGCCAGTGTAGGCTCCCAATGTTAGCTGGACATATGAAGTTATACAAATGAAGTATGTATGAATAAATAATGTTACAACTATTAAATGCAATTGATGACTATACCCGTTTTCTCTGATGATACTAGAAGGATTTAGACCAACTATAGTGCAAAGTAAAAAAAATTATTCTTATTTACACGGTTCTGCTTGATATCTTTTATAAATTTAAAACATAATTAACTTAATTAATATACGAAACTTAAACATAATATAATATAAAAATTAATTTATACAACTTACCCTTGCCTCGGGAGTATTCCACAACTGAAGAAACTGAGCCCATACTTCAACGCTCATCCAATTCCTCTTCTATTCCACCCTTTTACCTTTTGATATGGTGCCTACATAGTTTTTCAGCATTCTCTTATTCTAGTGGTTGATGAAGCATCCATATCTTGCATGCCAACACAACAGCGGCAAATGTATTATACATATTAATTTGGATAATATATTTCATATTAATTTTCAAATGAATTATAAATTTAAACTTACATTCATGTCGGTGAATATAACATCTATTATATGAGAAGGGATATAAAAACCCACATGTTTCACCATAATATATTTAAATATTTTATTTAAATATAACATTGTTGTTTGAGTGTATTTCTGAAAAGTCAGTTTTTGCATACGGATGAATTTGGACTCAAGACTACTTCCAATGAGTTCAATGTTGTTTGCGCGATTCAAAACCATGTACATCGATATGTTTCGAGTTAGAGAAATTTGGGACTTCGGGTAGGGCTTACGCTAAACATATCCCATTAGACCCTTTATCCTTTTAACCCACCCTAATCTCCTTTATCTCCTTCATTCATTCCTTATATTACAACTAAAAAGAGAATGGGGGACGGAAAGGGAAATTAAAATTCCATAATCCTTAGCTTGATCTGAGAAGCCCAAATTGTGTTGAAATCAAGTGAAAATTCAAGAAGAAGCTTAGGTATGTTTGTCTCCAACTTGTCTTGTCTTCAATTTATGATATTTCCTAATACCTTACTCTTAGGATTATTATGTATATGTGTTTAGATTGAAGATTCTAAAGTTCTTGTTGAAGAGAGTGTGATCTAACTTGGTTTTGGACGTACTCCTTGCTTCTTAATAGTCCAAGGTGAGTTCTTGTGAATTCACATCTATGACTCAAGCCTCTAGGCTTGGCTAGTGTGCCCTTGGCACATATATGTTGTGTATGAATTGTGTGCTTTGGTTCATCTGTGTGATGTACCAATTTATGATGTTTTAGACTACCTTTCAATGATTTTTAGTCTAAATCTTTGTGTGCATGTAAGTTTGTGTTTTCATGTTGTTTCAGCAAAGCCTTTTCACTTATATAATGTTACAAGCCTTCACGTGTTCATCTAAATTGTGACACCACACGTCCGTTAAAGTCACTCTATATAAAATGCATTAAGTTTCGTGAAGCGTTGTAGGTAAATAAGAACATAATATCACAAGACAGACATGTAAAATAGCAGGGGAATTAAATACTTTATTTAAATCAAAACATCATGGTCCCAAATACTGAGTTTACATCATAAGTTTGAAATAACCAATTACATTAATAATATGTCTTGCCAAAAATATCAGAGTACAAAAGCATAAAACCATATATCCCGTGCGAAACCATTAGAGAGTTGACAAGAAGTCAAAGCGGTATATCAATATCCAAAATCCAAGCTAAGCTGAAAGAATCTAAATCAACTCTAAGCACTCCCACCCTGACAACCTGGGGGAAAATGGAAGAGAGAGAAGAGGAAACAAAAAGGGTCAGACATAAAGTCTGGTGAGTCCAGTTACTTTTAAATATAAATAAGTAAAAGTATGATGGCATGTATATAAAAATTGGAAGAACAAGATAACAATAACAAGTGTGAATTGAGCAAGATGAGTTTGAACTGAATATATTGCACTTCTTGAATATGTTTCTCTGCACCACACCCATACTAGTATCTCAGAAACAAAATGATCCCTACAAATCTCGTTCCATTACATTTTCCTGATTGTTAGGTTTCTTTGGTTAACGACACTCAACCCTTATACACACGTTGTACCCATTTACTTCCTAGTGGATTAACCTAATATGGTACATATTTAGTACCCCTCAATACTGAGGTACACCCCATGGTACCCCACTCGCACGGTCTCCCTCGTAATACCACAGAAAAGTATGCAGTCCCTCAAACTACGCCGGAGTGACGTATGGATCTCTATATAACAATGTTACATTCTAGATATATTGGTTATTACTATGCTACGTAAGCGTACGGACAGCCACCATAGATCGACTCAGATTTCATTCCGGAGTAATGCCCTCAAGTGTACGATACATCACCCAGAGCAGTCATGCATGTGTCCAGACTGTCCCACGTATTTACTGTAATTGTAGCTCGATGCCTTAATCGCACGTCCTCTAGTGTGCACTGAGTTCCGTGGCAGGTCGATACAAGAAACACAGAACTCGGTCGGGAGCTTTTCCATACTTGTATATGCCTGCCTTTAAGAGCCTCAAAATACAGATATTCCTAGGGTATATTTCCCATAGTGGCTATAGCCCCACCTCATCCCCTCCCTCAACTAGTAAAGACAACAAGAGCTAAGCGACTGCCCCTAATAACAGAAAATCTAAACATCCATTTGGCGTCTTCCCTCAACCACTGTACCCCGATAGGGAAAGGTGAATGGTCTGTTGGTTTTAGCTCTAGTCTTTCTACATCCCAATGGCTACCGATGACGGGTATCTGACGATCTACTATCCTTGTTGGTCGTGATCCTTCGCCTCCCCGTTGAGGCAACCATCGAATCACCCTAGTGTCACTGCGTCAAAGCATTCTGAATGCAAAGCTACATTTGCAGTCAAGGCTCACCCACCTAATAGTTACACGCAGACTCAATCTCTGCGAGCACAGCCTGAACATTTGCCACCACACAAAGGACTACCCAGAGCACCTTACGTATCTCAGGAAGCCGCGTGCTTCCCCTTCCAGTCCTTCGGAGCCGATAGAATAATCAGATAAAAGTGCGCTTCACTCGTGCCTTATAACACCACAATGATTCACCCCGTTGGGTTATTCACCCTCAAACGCGTGGACTGGTCCAAGCGCCTTACCTTAATATGTTGTTATGCTCTATGTCTAAATATTCTTTTACGTGCTTGCCTTACCTCATCAGGTTTTCATTTAACTTGGTTATTCTCATTCATATTGAATTCTCAATCAAGTTACCAAGTTCCTCTTGCTTATTAATTTTGATTATATAACTTAACCCATTTAAGTTCATCAATAAGCCCACAACATGGTGTTCTCTATATTGTGGCCCAAGGCCTATAATCCACAATCTCTATAGTACTCTTGCTTGGTTACATCATTACAATAACATGTTCTACTTAATATGTTATTAAGTATATCTCAATTCACATGTTTCCTAATTAACATGTCACTTACCATTTATGATTAAATATAACTTATTTCATTTTACAAGTTTTCCTCATTTCTTCTCATTTAATCATAATTCCATCTTATCATTGTTTACTTATTAACTTAGTTCTCTTAACTAAGGTTTACTAATAAGTTTCCTTTCCATAAATATAACTTATGTTGTCCTCATCCGTAGATTTCAGATTCTTGTTCTTCTAAATAACTTAAGTTACAATTAAGTACAACTTATCCCCTTACATAAGTTATTTTATTCCCCTTTTCATTTATTATAACCTAAATCATAATTTCCACTTGTCCCTAGGACAAGCTTAAACATATTATCTTTTCTGTTCATACATGTTAATGCCCTAGACCTCTCACATTAAGTCAATCACTTGTGGATGCTGGATATGTCGGGCGGCTCCGGGCAGATTTAAACCATAAGTTTAGACTAAACTTTGTGTCATGGTGCTGTTATGCATTAGACCCCTCGCATTAGATTAACCACTTGTGGTCACTGGATATGCCGGGCGGCTCCAAGCAGACTTATACCACAAGTGCAATCTAACCTCGTGTCTAAGCATTACTGCGGTTCCATTATTTCAGGCATATTCATATTAATAAATTTCCCTATTCCAAAAATAGATCTTTGTGCCCCTTTTTTAATTTGTATTTCCTTATGCCCAATATGCCCTTTTTCCTAAGTCATTAATCAAGGTACATATATATTATGCCCAAATCCGTATTCACATATTTGCTAATTTATGTCCTAAATTAATATTCACATATATTCCAATTTATGCCCCAAATCAATATTTATATATGTTCTAATTTATGCCAAATCCTATTTTACATATGTTCCAATCTACGCCTAAATCATATTTTTCCCAAACGATTCCCAATTTCGCGCGTTCACATATTTCAGCGTTAGGCCTAGGCTCGAAGGTAGCCTGGCTATAAAAATAAAAAGGGAAAAGAGGGAAAGAAGAGAATCAAAACTGACATAATGACGAATCAACAATTAACTGATAGAAATAGGCATAAAACTAAATAGATATATTATAACAAGATTTAACATGGTGGCGGTATGAACATATAAAGGCAGATCTGATAATTGTGTCATAATAGAACTTGTTTAGGCATAGATCCAATATCCAATTTTTATATGCATTTTATGATTAGCAACTAAATATTTAGATCTAAAAATAACATGAACTCATAGTGAATAGATCTAAGGAAATGGATCCAAATAACTGAGAAGAACACATTGGATTTGTTATTGCAGCAATCGTTGAATTTGTATAATGTTTGCTGAATTGGATTTGGAGAAGAATAGGCTATTCAAATTACGTTGCAGCAGAGCTCCGCCATCACCACCATCTTTTTAGATGAATAAAACCTAGGTTTAGGGTTCTTTATATAGCCTAGGGTTCACGAATCTAGCTCCAAAATCGGTCCACGTTCAGAAACAATTATCTGCCCAAATCTGCGCAGGGGTTCAACCCCTTCTTTTTGGTGTCGACCCTAGGGTCGACCTGTAATGACCCGCATTGACAGAGGTATTATAATTAATTTATTTAATTATTTAAAATAGTGATATAGGGAATTAAATCGTCGTTTAATTAAATAAAATGAATATTTAATTAATTTAGATAATAAAGTAATATATTTAATTCAGAAATAATCAATTTTTTTGGAAATCACAATATTACGTGAACTGGGTCATCCCTAAGATTTAATTCAGCTTAGAGTTGAATTATATTGATGAATATATTCAATCGACATCAGTTTGAACGTATAATTATAATATAATTAAAATAGAGCTCGAAATGGCGTGGCAGTTCGCTATTTGGCAATTTGAACTTCAACTGGATGTACAGGGTTCGCTTTAAATCGGATTTCTGTGAAACAAGAAACGTGTGGAGCTGGTGGAGTATATCTTTCTAGTGGAAGAGAAAAATCGGGATTTCATTGTGTAGATTTTGAGATATGTTCAAATCAAATTTTAGAAAAGTCGCTGTGGAATTCCTTTATAATTTATAACGGAATTATTTATATTTTAAAAAGGAATTTCAAAATAAATCGAATATCGATTTAATCAGGATTTAAATATCAAGCTGTAAATTCAGTTAAAAATATATTGGGGCTGTATGGTATTCCACTGCGAATATATACGATAATATTTATTTTTAAATATTTAATTTAATTATATTTAAATATATTTATATATTTAAATGGGTCATCCAGAGCTTTAAAAATAGCCAGTTTTTCATACGACCTCAGAATTCGACGAAAACAATTTTGTTGGATCCGCAACACCAAATTATTGTTAGATTTCCAGTTTCATGTTTTTTAGAGTCACTGTGTGGCCGTATGGATTTTTAGAGTGAAAAACATTCAGTATTTTGACAGTTAAAAATACGATGTGTGAGCAAACGGAGTCGGAATTCGACGAAACCAGTTTCGTTGGGACCGTAATGTCGAACTGAAGGTGCATGTCCAGTTTGGTGATTTTTGGGTATCGTATGTGGTTGCAGGAATTTTTAAAGGACAAAAACAAATAAAATGGTAAAACTAAAAATACCTAAAATATCTAGAATTCACTATAAATACCCCTCATTTATCCCTCTAACCCTACACTTCATTCCCCTTGGTCAACGCAGCAAAAATCTCAAGCCGCCATCTCTTTTGCTCAAAACGTGAGCTTCAAAAATCATAGAAAATCGAATCAAATTCCTAAAAATCAAACGAGATGTAAGTAAGGATTCGTGAGAGCATGAGCTTCATTTCTATGTCACTTTTGATGGGTTCGAACCCTTCCTGTTCGATGGCGATATTACAGCAGCTTTCTAGGGTTGGTAAATTCGAGGGAATGGTGCCTTGTTAGCGATTTCCGATGGTAGATTTGGGTTTGTAGTGTCGAATAGGATTTTCCTGCAAGTTTTGAGGTATTTTGATGCACAAAAAGTTCGGTGCCTATTCCTGTTCATCGAGACGGACTGGAAACCGTGAGGGGTGACGAGCAGCTCGAGTTGAGCTTGATGAGTGCTGAAAGAGGGAGATAAGGAAGAGGAGCGTGGTGATGATCTTCGGTGGAATTTTCGTTGGAGTTTGGAGCAAGAACAAGTTCGATGGAGTCTGTATACGGCGGAGGAACTGATCGCAGTGTTTTGTTTGGGGAAGAAACAAGAGGGCGGGTCGATATTTAAATTGTCCATCTGAATCAACAACGGTTATCGATATTTAACGATAAACCGCCAATGTGAGTAAAACTCACCAACTCTGAATAGTTCTATTTTTATAATGTATATTTAGAACTGATAAATGATGACTGATTGCTGTGTGTTAACTGTTTGATTGAATTGTCTGTGTAATGATTGAAATTATCGAAAACGATATATATATATATATATATATATCGTTAACCGAATATTGATTCTGTTTATCAGAATATTTTATACTCATGTTGTTTAACATATATGATGTAGGGAAACAGGTTGGAGGGGCCCAACTGGGTTCCTCAATATATAAAATATTGTTTGTTTGCATATTGTGTTATATATTGTGTTATGAAACCTGTTGGTGATTTTATATGTTGAATGATTCTAATCATTTTAAACTGGTACGTTAAACACTATAAGAGACCCTGGGATGTAGAAAAGAAATATTTCAATGTATATTGAAATAAAGGAATTTTATAAAATCAACCGATTTTATAAAAGGAAATAATTTGAAAATAAAGCATTTATAAAATCATAGGATATTATAAAGGAGAATATTTATTTAGAAAATAAATGGAGTTGTAAAAGGAACATTTATTTAGAAAATAAATAGGATAAAAGGAAAAGGGAAATTAACGAGATAGGAAAGAGTTAGTCGATTAGAGTTAATAAAATAGAGTTAATCGAATGGAGTTAAAGAAACAGAGTTAAGCAAAATTAGAAACTGACTAGAATTAGTAAGTTGAATGAGTTCCTGAGTATCGATCTGATGTTGGTTTCGGCCTTCGGGGTTTATACTTAATAAGTAGTTCTCTTGTTAGTTTATAGTTAGAGTCTGATAGATGTGGGAGAATAGTGATACATAATTAAGCCATGGAAATGTTTTCCAATGTTAATAACGTATATTTTCTAAACATAGAAAATGAGGAAATATGTATATATATATATATATATATATGTTGGATGATTGATCGATATAATTTCCATCTGGAAATAGTATCGTTGTTTACACACTTGTTTTTCTTTGATAGTTAACTCACAGACTATCGAAGTTTTGACCATTTTAACGTTGTTAATATGGAGAGACCGGTTGGATTATTATCCAAAGAACCACTCTATATTGGCATAAGCGTTGCGAATCATATATGCCAAAGATAATTGAAGACGGAATAAAGTGCAAGGGCTGTCCTGTTTACAAAATAGTGCCTTCGGTTTGTCCAGTCCCAGGACAACTTGTATGGACGAAGGTCTGACAGAGTATATCTGGTAGATCACGTAAGTTGATCGTTTCAAACGTATTTACATTGGTGGCGGAGGAATTCGTTTCTCTTAGCTTATACCCGTGGTATTTTTGGTAAAATCAATTTGTGATTTAGAGGGTATGACGATGTGACATTCTAAGTGAATGAAGCTGTGGCATGTAAAAGATAAGCATAGCTTCTAGCCTTACATCCGATAATGACAGAAATCGGGCATGCAGCATGGCTAAGTCGGTCGCACCGAAGTAGGGTGTATAATCACCTATCTAGAGAATATTCATTTGCTTCTTTAATCTATCAATGTTGTCCCATATATATATACGGGAACGGTTGCTGATCCCAACCATTGGTGATGTACATTCGATACACTCAAGCGAAATGAGTGGTCGGTCATGTGTGGCTGAGTTGCAAGATGTTCTTGTTGAACTCCAGTGTATCGTTCCTAGAGTACACTGATCAGAAGGTGGTTCCATACCTTGTCATAGTTGGAAATCCATTACCCAATACGTGCTTGCGGTTTTGATTGTATACTATATATGTAGAACGTGAGATGAAAGCGTTTCTGCTAGATGATTAATATATTGTGGCTGATAGACATTATTACAATATCAAAAGGTTCTGATATAAAGATATTTTGGATTCTCATAAGGGAAAAACCCGTTCCGTTATACGGCGTGGTCTTATGAGATATCGGTTACTTGTTCAAACTGTTTTAAACTGTTTTACTCATACCAGTCCCATGACTGACCCGGAGTTTATTTTGTTTTGTTTCCCTAAACTCTTGGGTGCCTAAATTTGTACTGGCAGTTAAGTAGTCGGGATTTAGAGATATACTTGAAGAGCTGGAGCAGGAGCCTTCAGGATCATATAGCTATAGTTTATTTCCGCTGTGTTGTAAGTGTTGTACTCTGATAAGTGCTATTGTATACATAACTGTTATATTTCAAAGTTATGTTATATATTGTATGTTATTCGTTCCGCTGTGAGATTCGTGTTACTCTGATGATGTAAGTTCTTCTTTTCTTCTTCTATTCTAAGTTTCTATCTTATCTACCCTCACCCTCTAATTTCTTCATTTAATTACCGGGATTTTTCGATGTTTGGTTAGTCGTCATCGTGTTTATGTCGATAACCAAAGTCGCTAAAAATCTGGGGTCATTACACGACCCCTGTGTCGACCCCAAAGAGCCTGGGTCGACCTCGGAGTCGACCCAGTAGGGTCTCGGGTCGACCGCAAATGGTCGGGCCTTCACTGTTTTGTGCGCATGATTTTCTGGTTTCGAATTTTTGAGTTCTGTTTTAATATATATATATATATATATGTATATATATTCTCCTTATATGCATACAAACTTCAAACCTTAATAACTTCTTCATACGAAGTCCGTTTCACACAAACTTGGTGCCTATCTTGACCAGAATTCCGAGACAGACGCAATAGCGTAGTCCGTTTTACTTAATTTTGAATATTTAATTAAGTTTTCCTTAATTCATTATTAATAGTGTATTTCAAATCAATTATTCTTTAATTTGTCATCTTTAGTGTCGTTTAGAATTACAGAGTGTTACATTCTCCCTTACTCAAAGGATTTTGTCCCCGAAATCTCTAAGTTAAGAAGAACGTATATCCTAACATGCTACAATCATACATTCATCTTACAATCACTGGCATCCATTGTCCTTAAGAAATTTCTTATGTCTTTATGAACATATGCAATAGTGTGTGTATATGTCTGTAAACTAATGCGAAAGATTCAGCGGTCTACTGATTCAGTTTACTTCCTTAATGCAATGTATGTGTGCGCCATGCAACCAAAATGTATGCAAATCATCCTAATACATGTGAGTTCTATATGTGTGCACAATCAGCCATCCAAATGCAACATCAATGTAACGATATACCCATTTTCATCCATAAAAATTTAAAATGCACACACATCCATATGCAATATGTAAGTGAGTGAGCCGATCTAGTGCCTATTGTGTGCGTATATGCATCTATGAGCAATCACTAGCGAACACTTGCATCCATCAAACATAACATGTCTTAAACACATGTTTACATTCATTAGTTTTCTACCTTAAGACTCGATCGATAGGAGATATTCAAACGATAGGTACAGGTATTAATTCGAAGCTTGGAAAAAGAAGTTAAAAACATATTCTCGAAAAGGAAAGGATATGAAGCGCGAATCTTATCTTCAGCCTCCCAAGTAGCCTCCTCGTGGTCCTCTCCTTATTGCACGTTTACTAGCTTCGCTTCTTTGTTGCACAATTTCTTAACCTCCGATCCAAGTATGCAAGTCAGAACTCATCCCGTCATTGCTTCCTTCTCTACTTTCACTTCCTCTCGCACGTTTGGCTCCACTACCAAGAACTCTATATTATTCCTTCTCCTATATGCATAGGATTTCTGTCGTTCCTGTGCTGTCTTCACTTTGTCTGCGGATAAGATCAACCTCGTCTGAAGTGTCTCTAATCCTATCAGGTCAAAGTAGAAGTCTATCTTGTCAACTCCCATCAACAAGTCGATGATCCATAAGGTCGTCCATTTAGTGTCTCAAAGGGTGCCATGTCAACCATGTCGTTGATCTCTTGCTCTTTATTGGAATAAAATGGGCGCTCTTAGTAAACCTGTCCACTGTAGCCCACATGCTGGTATTGTCCTTCCTTGATCTAGGCAACCCATCTATGAAATCCATGTAGATGCTCTCCCACTTCCACTATGGGATTTCCAAAGAATGAAGCAATCCGTCGGGCTTCCTCTACTCAACTTTGACCCACCGGCAAACTAAACATCGAGAGATGAACTACGTACATCCTTCTTCATCCTAGTCCAAAAGAAAACTCTCTTCATAACTCTATACATTTTATCGCCGCTTGGATAAATAGTCATCTTATAATGATGGGCTTCCTCAAGGACTCTCTTCAATATGTTTCCCATCCCGACATGATTCACCTATCAAACCTCTTCTCAAGTAGCTACCCTACTTGCTTACAAAGTTCCATCTTTTCTTTTAAGAGTCACATGTCGCACAGGCAATGAAACTGGCTTTGCATTGTCCACCAAGTATATGCGGAAACCAATTTCGTGCCTAGGGGTAAACCCCGAACCTCATCAAAACATCAGGATACTCACAACTATTGGTACAGATCGCAAATCATCGATAGATATATCAAGAGGTTCTAGGAGACTAAGCATTACATACCCTTTTGAGGTTGTAAGAAATCTCGAGAGTCTTTCAATGGAAATTCAGAAGTCTAACGACCCTCCTTTCACAATCTAGAATGGCTCCATATATGGTTAACCAATCCATCCCTAGAGTCAAACCGTATCTTATGAAATCAAGAACATATGCATCGCAATCAAACTCGACGCCTAACATAGAGATTCTCAAACCCCGACAAATCATCAATAAATGAGCTATACCTCCAATGGGGGTTGAGACAATAACGGGATCCCAAACCATAATAGTATCTAGGTGTAGAGACTCAACTAAAGGATCAGTTATAAAAGAATGCGAAGCGCCAAAAAAAAAGAATCCCAATAGGATGATCAGAAATAGAAATCAAAGAGTCGACGAAAATTTTCCTACCGCTATCCTCTCCATCAGCAGTGAGAACATTAGCTTGCCCTCTAGAAGTTCCTGCCCTCTGGCCTTGCCCTTGTCTCTTTGGTCACTCCTTAATAAGGTGTCCCGCCTTACCAAAGTGGTAACAAACGCCTTTCCTCTTTCTGTAGTCCTTTTTCAGATGACCCCCATTCCGAAATTATGGTATTTCCTCTTTTCTTCTTTCATTTATATACCCTTATTAAGCCACCGTTTTCTTTCATCTTCGGGCTGGGCTCCTTAGCCCCAACTCCCTTATTCTCCTTTTTACCATCCATGTGAAACATGCTAACAAGTCTCTTAAAAGCTGCCTCCATCGCACGGAAATCCTTACGAGGCTTAAGAGAAAATAAGCCGCAGGTGAAACTACTACGGCTACAGATGGAGGTTGGGCACTTCTTTGCCCTTCGACATGTACCGTAGTTTTAACATGCCTACGGAACCATGACGAAATGGGGATACCCTTTTGGGAAGAAACAGTTCCTTGAACAAAAAGGAAAAGGAATCAAGCGGAGAATCAAGAAGATATTTATGGCTTTGGGAAATATGCTTTTCAAAAATAGACTTTTAATTTTAAAATACTTTGTTTTTGAGACCATTTTGAAAACCATTTTCAAAATATTTTATCCGATCTTGTAACCATATGCTCTAATACCAATTGTGACACCCCACGTCCGTTAATGTCACATTATATAAAATGCATTAAGTTTCATGAAGCGTTATAGGTAAATAAAAAAATAATATCACAATACAAACATGTAAAATAGCAGCGGAATTAAAAACTTTATTTGAATCAAAACATCATGGTCCCAAATACTGAGTTTACATCATAAGTTTGAAATAACCAATTACATTAATAATCTGTCTTTCCAAAAATATCAGAGTACAAAAGCATAAAACCATATTTCCTATGCGAAGCTATAAGAGAGTTGACAAGAAGTCAAAGCAGTACATCAATATCCAAAATCCAAGCTAAGCTGAAAGAATCCAAATAAACTCTAAGCACTCCCATCTTGAGAACCTGGGGGGAGGGGAACAGAAGAGAGAGAAGAGAAAAACAAAAAGGGCTAGACATAAAGTCTAGCGAGTCCAGTTACTTTTAAATATAAATAAATAAAAGTATCATGGCAGGTATATAAAAACTGGAAGAACAAGATAACAATAAAAAGTGTGAACTGAGGAAGATGGTTTGAATAGAATATATTGCACTCGTTGAATATGTTTCTCTACACCGCACCCATACTAGTATCTCAGAAACAGAATGATCCCTACAAATACCATTCCATTACATTTTCTTGATTGTTAGGTTGCTTGGGTTAACGTAATTCAACGCTTATACACATGTCGTACCCACTTACTTTCCAGTGGATTAACCTAATATGGTAACTATGTAGCTACCCCTCAATACTGAGGTACACCCCATGATACCCCACTAGCACGGGCTCCCTCGTAATACCACAGAAAAGTATGCAATCCCTCATCCTATGTCGGAGTGACGTACGGATCTCTATATAACAATGTTACGTTCCGCATATATCGGTCATTACTATGCTACTTAAGCGTACGAACTACCACCATCGATCAAATCAGATTTCATTCTGAAGTAATGCCCTCAAGTCTACGATACATCACCTAGAGTAGTCATGCATACATCTAGATTGCCCCATGTATGTACTGTAATTGTAGCTTGATGCCTTAATCGCATGTCCTCTAATATGCACTGAGTTCCGTGGCAGGGCGATATAAGAAACACGGAACTCAGTTGGGAGCTTTTCCATACCTGTACATGCCCGCCTTTAAGAGCCTCAAAATACAAATACTCCTAGGGTTTGTTTTCCATGGTGGCTACGACCCCACCTTGGCCCCTCCCTCAACTAGTAAAGACTACAAGAGCTAAGTAACTGCCCCTAATAACAAACAATCTAAACATCCATTTGGCGTCTTCCCTCAACCACCGTATCCCGATAATGAAAGGTGAATGGTCTATTGGTTTTAGCTCTAGTCTTTCCGCATCCCACTGGCTGCCGATGACGGGTATCCAACGATCTACTATCCATTTTGGTCATGACCCTTCGCCTCCCCGTTGAAGCAACCGCCGAATCACCCTAGTGTCACCGCGTCACAACATTCTAATTGCAAAGCCACATTTGCAGTCAAGGCCCACCCACCTAGTAGTTACACGCAGACCCAACCTCTGCGAGCACAACCTGAACATCTGCTACCACACAGAGGACAACTAGGAGCACCTTACGTATCTCAGGAAGCCGCGTGCTTCCCCTTCCCCTTCCAGTCCTTCGAAGCCGATAGAACAATTAGATATAAGTGCGCTCCACTCATGCCTTATAATACCACGATGATCTACCCCGTTGGATTATCACCCTCAAACATGCGGACTGGTCCAAGCGCCTCACTTTAATATGTTGTTAGAATCTATGTCTAAACATTCTTTTATGTGCTTGCCTTACCTCATCAGGTTTTCATTTAACTTGGTTATTCTCATTCATATTGAATTCTTAATCAAGTTACCAAGTTCCTCTTGCTTATTAATTTTGGTTATATAACTTAACTTATTTAAGTTCGTTAATAAGCCCACAACATGTTATTCTCTAGATTGTGGCCCAAGGTTTGTAATCCACAATCTCTTTAGTATTCTTGCTTGGTTACATCATTACAATAACATGTTCTATTTAATATGTTATTAAGTATATCTCAATTCACATGTTTCCTAATTAACATGTCACTTACCATTTATGATTAAATATAACTTATTTCATTTTACAAGTTTTCCTCATTTCTTCTCATTTAATCACAATTCCATCTTATCATTGTTTACTTATTAATTTAGTTCTCTTAACTAAGGTTTACTAATAAGTTACCTTTCCATAAATATAACTTATGTTTTCTTCATCCGTAGATTTTAGATTCTTGTTCTTGTAAATAACTTAATTTTCAATTAAGTACAGCTTATCCCCCCCTTGCATAAGTTATTCTATTCCCTTTTTCATTTATTATAACCTAAATTATAGTTTCCACTTGCCCCTAGGACAAGCCTTAACATCTTATCTTTTCTGTTCATACATGTTAATGCCCCAGACCTCTCACATTAAGTCTACCACTTGTGGATGCTGGATATGTTGGGCGGCTCCGGGAAGCTTAAACCACAAGTTTAGTATTAACCTCATGTCATGGTGCTGTTATGCATTAGACCCCTCGCATTAGATTATCCACTTGTGGTCGCTGGATAATAGTGTCATGACAGACATAAAGTCTGGCGAGTCCAGTTACTTTTAGCATATAAATAAGTAAAAGCATCATGAAAGACATATAAAATGGCAAGGGAGATAACAATGTCATAAGGAAGGTATAACATGGTAAACAGGATAAACAGAATAGAATATATTGCGCTTCTCTAATACTATTCTTTGCACTAATACTAGTATAACAAAACAAGATGATCCCAAGAAGTACAAGATGGTAGACTTAGGTGTATTTCTAGTGAGAGGTTTTACCCTATGTAATAACAGGTAGCCCAAAAAAACTAGCAGGTGTTACCCCCATAGGTAATATCGGGCTCCTAAACAAGCAAGACTAGATGTACCCTAATTACTACCCTCAATCGATCGGCTCCCTAACTCGTAGATACCTGTGCTGGCCCCATATTAGGATATATCACTTCCTAAAGTGGAAACCTCGTCATTTTCAAGATGCACAGCTATATCTACTGATGTGACAATGTCTTATCTTCCAAAGCAAGAGGACCCATTCACACACATGACTTCGATGTAATGCACCGTCAACACCCTTACTCAAGTGACATCTTATAATCAGCTCAGTAAGCGTGCCCCGACCCCGACCTAGTTCGAAGT
Source organism: Allium sativum (assembly GCA_030737875.1). Classification (NCBI taxonomy): domain Eukaryota; kingdom Viridiplantae; phylum Streptophyta; class Magnoliopsida; order Asparagales; family Amaryllidaceae; genus Allium; species Allium sativum. The sequence continues at coordinate 925,547,375 of CM060918.1, read as the reverse complement.
ACTCGTTTATACTTATATGGGTTACCGAACGAAATGGATCCCACATAACAGACGATAAAAGCTTCCCTGCTAGTCTTGCATCCCCATTACTAGGATTTAACATGTTATGCCTAACAGTTTTCAAGGTTGCATAACCCCCACATGTAAAATAGGTTAAATTTGTCGGATATATATATAGCCCGCCACCACAGATTTAACAAGATTAACTTAACCCCCGCCGATTCAAGCAAGTTTACTTAACCCCTAATCAATTTAACAAGTTCATGTAACCACCCATAGATTTAAATAGGTTAAATATTTTTGGTTAACAGGTCATTCCCATTCACATTGACTACTTATCAACTTACCAAGCTCCTCTTGCTTATTAATTTCATATGTATAACTTAATCCATTTAAGTCTATTAATAAGCCCATAAAATGTTATTCTCTAGAGTGTAATCCAAGATCTGTAATCTACAATATATTATGTAATGTCCCGTATTTTTCGACGGTTAACATTGAACGATTAAATATTTGATTTGAATTTAAATTGGAGATCTATATAGAATTTATTTATTTAATTTATTAAATAAGAATATTTTTATTTGATAAATATAAGTGTGTATCATCGATTTATTTTATATATGAAAATAGCGATGTTTCAGGCAATTTTAGAATTCGATGAAATAAATTCCATCGAATCAGTAATAGAGCATTGTTGCCGGATTTCATATTTCATAACATTTAAATTTATCGATTTAACATACGATCAGTAAACGCCTAAGAATAATTAAATCAAATTTAATTTTAATCATCAGTTTAAATTTGTACTTTCACCATACGATCAAATTGGACTTCGAAACCTATTCCAGGGAGTTCAGAACAGTGGCATAACCATAAAAGTGTCATTTTTTGCGTTTAAATAGAAGTTAGAAATCAATGCGATATTTTGCATCGATTCAACATAAATTGGGTAGCCGATACGTATTTTTCTCAACACAGACTATTTTTTTTGTTTTTGATTTTCCTACCCTCTTCTCTCTTTTCACGCGCGTTCTTTCCTTTGGAAGTTTTCTGGAAGTCTTCCTCTACCTAGTGTCAACACCTTACCCTACCGTTCCTCTGAAAGACGTATCATTCCACCTTCTCCTATATAAGAAAAAGTGCCCGTCGTATTATTCCTCATCCCAATCCATGGAACAAATTCGGGTTTTAATTTCTTTCTAGCATCTACAAACCAATTCGAGTCTTCCCCTTCTCTTTCTTTTTTCAGCAAATCAAAACCAATTCCACTCTTTAAATTTCCTTTTCCTCTTTCCTAAATTCGGAAATCAAATCAAATTCACCATTGATAATAATAAAAGGGAAATCTAAATCATTAGTCACAAAGGACGATCTGACTCAACTGCAAATTGCGAATTGGACCCGCGATGCAATCTGAAGCTCGATGTGCTCATGTGTTAAGGGATCGCGATTGAATATATATTCCTAAAGCTCGAAAAAGCTCGAGCGTGATCTGGAAGACTTGTGATTCCAGACAGCATCAGGAGATCATTGAAGCTCGAGACCAACGCTTGAACGCTCAGTTCAAAGGGGGTGTCATCGTGGGGTCGTCCTGAGTTTTGTTAAGGGGGGTTTCGACCCTTACTGCATTATGCTAAGTGTACTGAAATATCAGAGGAAGGAGGAGTTGTCATTGCAGGGTTCTAAGGTACGTTGTTTTGATAATAAATTGGGAAATTTAGGGAAAAGGCAGTGTGCAGTGGAGTATAGGGGAGGGCTGATGCTTGTAAATGGTTATGACGTGAGTTCGAATTTATTGATTGGTGTCTGGGAGTGGTGCGAAGTGTTTAAGGTTCAGCAGCGTATTGATAAAGTGGGTGGAGTTCGATTTGTGTTGATGATAAGAAGGACTGGGTGGTTCGTGGAAGTTGATATGGTGGGTAGCATTTGACTGAAGTACGAACTTGTGGTTGGGGTGGAAGGTTGGCATTAGATCAAGGAGTTCATGGCTATGATCTTTAGACGTGGATGCAAACAGAAATGATGGAGGAATTTTGGTATGTAATGGCAAAATATTTAGGTTGACAATTTGACTGGGGTTGACAACGGGATTGGGCAATATGGTCTATTATTCTAGGGAAGTAAAAGCTCAGATATGAATGGAAATAATGGCATGAAGGGTGCTGGTCTGATGGTGATAAAAGGGGAATGGAGGTCGACTGATAGATGTTTGATGGAATGTCGAAATAGAAATGGAGCTTTATTATTAAGGTATATGTTCTTAATATTTCATAGAATAATTTGTTCGTGTGCTAAGTTAATCCAAATAAATAGTCGGTTAATCGTTAACTCAAAATAAATAATCGTAGGTAAATAATTCAATCAAGACGATTAGTGGTTGAGACGATACGGAAATAAAACTGGATATTCAGCAAAGGAAAAATCGAGGTGAGTTAAACTCACTTAGTTAAATTATTGGGAACTATTTTTTAATAGTTTAAATTTATTTTATTGCTTGTTGGCTGATAAATTGATTGATAAACTGATAATATTATATAATAATAATATTGGTGATTGGTGATTGGATGATTTCCGTAGTACCATTAGCGGATGATTTCCCTATATGCCCCACAATATATATAGTAGAGGACCTTCTATACTGCGATATCCTGCCTCGAAGCAGGATGGATATTATTATTATTGTACTAACATCTGTGGATGTAGGAAAAAACATGTTGGAGGGATCCAACTGGATTCCTCAACATTTATCTATTGTTTTCACATATATGCTGTTATATGATATAATTGATAACCTGTGATAGTATATGCCCTGTTTGGATGTGTATTAACCCTAGACCTTAATTTTTGATATTTTTGAATGTCAAAATAGTAAATGGATTTTGAACAGAATTTAAATATATAAAAGTATAAAAAGGGAATTTTATTTTCAAATAGAATATTTATTTAGAAACCGAATTATAAATGGAATTGAACAGTAAAGTTTTTTTTAACAAATAAAACGAGAAGTTGATTTTATAAGCAATGTTTATAAAGATGTGAAATAATATTAATCATCATTATTATTACAGAATTCAAAAAAATATAATCGAAGTATGAATTTGGAAGAGATATATAGGAATTAAGTTTTAAAATCGATATTTGAAACAAATTTGAATTTTTCCAAATTGCAAATGGAAATTTTAATTAAGTATATATATATATAACTTTATAACTAGAAGTTGTAAGCAGAATTTGAACTTGAAATGTCAATTATGAAATCAAGTCAATAATGAAATTGTATTAAGATACATTATTCACATATGGGGTAGGGGTTGAAGTAAATGGTTTGCAAGTGGATTTTGTTACAAGTAAGTTAGAAAGGGTTTTTGAAATTTATTGAATTTAGGTAGAACTAATTTGAATAATATAAGAATCACGTACGTTGATTTTTACAAATGTATTTCTGCTAAGAGCAGAGAAGGGCACTTCTCTTAGCTTAACGACCAGAATATTTTTGTGGATGGTAATTAGTGATTTGGCAGATCTGACGATGTGGCATTCAAAGTGAATGGTGGCTAGATGTTATAAAAGAATAAAAATAAATAAACAAATAAATTATGGCCTCAAGCCTCAACAACCGGGAAATGACAAAAACCGGGCAGGCAACATGGCTATGTGGGTCGCACCCATTAGGGTGTATTGTCACCATCTAGAGAATATTCATATTTGTTACTTCTTTTCATTTGTATCTCCCGGGAAATGGTAGCTGCGTCGCCGTAAGGTGACAATATATTCGATACACTCAAAAGAAATGAGTGGTCGGTCATGTGTGGTCGAGCTGCAAGATGTTCTTGTTGAACCCAGTGTATTCCCCTCTAGAGATACACTATCAGCAGGTGGTTCCATACCTTTTCGTAGTCGGAAATTCAATCTCCAATAAGTGCCTGCGGTTTTGATTGTATACTATGTATGTGGAGCGTGAGATGCAAGCGTTCCGCTAGATTGATATTTACTTGTATTTAGACACTATTATAATATCAGAAAAAAAATATGATTTCAAAAATGGTTTGGGTTATCGTAAGTTAAAACCGTCCGTGTTTATGTGTGGATTGGTCTTACGATTATCCTTTTCTTTCAAAATGATTTTTAACATTAAAATCTAGTTTGATGATACCAATAATTTAGTGGGTTTTTTTCGCGCTGGTTCACCAGACTGACCTGTGCATTTGTAATGCTCGAGTCAGCCCGAGTACAGGTTCATGATAAGATGATACAAACTTCAGGAGACAGGCTGGAGGAGTTCAAACTTATGATTCGAATATAAAAACTATTCCGCTGTGTGTTATAAATGAGGATAGGCTGTTATAACTGTCCAGATGTGATGAATGTCTATTATACTATGATAAATGTGAGTATTGTTTCAAGTTTTTAAATAAAGATTTATTTCTGTATTATATTTTATTCCGCTGCGATGTGAGACTTTGTATTGTTGTTCTTCTTCTTTCTTCTATTCTTAACTTTCTTTCTTTCTATTTCTCATCTTCTAATTTCTTTCTATTAGCTTCTGAGTTTTCGATACTTGAATTTGGACATGGAGTGTATTAGTGTCTAGATTCGAGAGCCAAAATTTCTGGGACGCTACAGTTGGTATCAGAGAAATGGTTTAGGAATAACCTTGGCTCTGTGGAATAACTCGACATAGATAGGGTTAGTAATACCCTAAATTGAGATTGAGTGCATATACGTGTGTATATATATATATATATATATATATATATATATATATATATATATGAGAGCGTATTTGTAGATTCAAATTAATAAAATGTTTTGTATTGTGTCACTTGATTGGTTCGATTTTGAACTGGAAACTGATACAATATTATTTTGTAAAGAAGGGTAAATGAAATAATTTTGCCTAAATTATATTTTGTATAGAAAAGAAATAGTTTTCTTATATTTTGTTGGTATTTGATTGTTTGATCGTTTGAATAAATTAAAATTAAATTATGAAATTGGAATAGTTTAATATAACAAGAAGATAAAATAAAGATTTTTGAAATAAAAATTGGATTGGAAATTATATATTATAAGCTAATGGTAATAAGATTTAATATTGGATTGGAAATCAATCTGATATTAACAGATTGATAAAGTGATATGTTAGGCTAAAGTGAATACAAACAAGGAAATATTAAAATTGAATATGAATTCAATTTGTTGTGCGATTGTTAGATTGATTGGATAGGAGTCCACCAACAATTAATGAAGTTAAATGAAAAGTTGGAAGCTAATTCCAATATAAAAGAGTTAAATGAAACAGAACTTGATTGAAAGGTAAGTTAAATGGATTTGAATTGGAATTGAAATTATATTAAATTAAAAACAAACTCGCCACGTCGCGGTAGTTCGTAAATTAGCGATTTGAACTTCAATTAGATATATAGGATTAAATATGAGTCAGAATTCTTTGAAACAAGAATCACCCGGATCTATAGGATTATAATTCTCTAATGAAAAAGAAAAAATCGAGATTCACATTATAAATTTTGAGTTATGTCAAAATCAAATTTTCACAAAGTTTCTATGAATCGTTTATAAATTAAAACGATATATTAATTTAAATGGAGAGAATAAAAATTAGATTTCCATTAAAATTTGGATTTGAGTTATTAAATAAACATGAATTCACGAGAATTAAATAAAAGGGATTTTTGCAATTAAAATCAAATTTTGAATTATGAAATTGTGATAACTAATGTAAGAAATCAATTGGTTATCGATAAATATAACTTGGTTAAAGTGGATGGTGAATTAAAGCTTGGAAATTAATATGGAATGAAATTGTTGAATTCAAATTGAAATGAGAATTAATGGAATATTGATGATATAAATAGAGCTTGATAAATATAATTTGAACATGTCGAGTGGAATGAGAAGTGAATTGGAATAATCAAATTCAAATATAGATAAGTGAATTTGACTTGGAAGAATACATCAGATTGAGTTTAATTGAAATTTGAATGTAACTTTGAACCCAAATGGACTTGTATATTTAAAACATGGAACATGGATTATAAATAAACCCAACTTGTTTATAAGCAAGTGTATATACATTTGAACATGAAAGTTTAAATTATCATGAGATTAGTAAGATAACATGTTAGTGGATGAATTGGAAAATTGGAAGTAAAAAGTTTAATTGTTTATAATCATTTAGAAATACAGGTGTATATGATTGAGCAGGTTGTGGGATGGAAGGAAGTGTAAAGAATAAATATGGGATGCCCAACAAAAAAGTATATGTTTAATTCATATGCGATTTTATGGGACTATTTGGCAAGCCGCTTGGCTTTTTGGTTAGGGAAGGCCTAGAAAGGCATTTTGTAGTTGTACCGATCAGCCCATACAAAGGAGGTGCTGGCGAAATTTTTCGAAAATTTAGGGAGTTAGAAAAAAAAATTCAACAAATTTGAATTTTTTTAGCAAAAAGTTAATGTTCAACTGCAAATTGAAGTTAAAGATTTTTGAGTGAACTGATGAGTTGTTTGTTGGAGACTAAGGATGTTGAGATCAGTGTCGAGTTGCATGAGTGGATTGTGGGAAGTGAATCAGAGGTAGCAGCTTTTCTACTTAGTAATTTCAAGGACGAACTTCTTTTAAGGGAGAAGGAATGTAACGTCCCGTATTTTTCGACGGTTAACGTTGAACGATTAAATATTTGATTTGAATTTAAACTGGAGATTTATATAAAGTTTATTTATTTAATTTATTAAATAAGAATATTTTTATTTGATAAATATAAGTGTGTATCATCGATTTATTTTATATATGAAAACAGCGATGTTTCAGGCAATTTTAGAATTCGATGAAATAATTCCAATGGATCAGTAATAGAGTATTTTTGCCGGATTTCGTATTTCATAACATTTAAATTTATTGATTTAACATACGATCAATAAACGTCAAAGAATAATTAAATCGAATTTAATTTAATCATCAGTTTAAATTTACATCTTCACCATACGATCAAATTGGACTTCGAAACCTGTTCCAGGGAGTTCAGAACAGTGGCATAACCCTAGAAGTGTCGTTTGTTGCGTTTAAATTGGAGTTAGAAATCAACGCGATATCTTGATTAAATAGATTTACATCGGTTCAACATAAATTGGGTAGTCGATACGTATTTTTCTCAATGCATACTATTTTTTTTTAATTTCCTATCTATTCCTTCCAAGCGAAGATAATTCTGAACTTCTACTTTCTAGCTACCCTCTTTTCTCTTTTCATGCAAGTTCTTTCCTTCGGAAGTTTTCTGGAAGTCTTCCTTTACCTAGTGTCAACACCTTACCCTACCGCTCCTTTGAAAGACGTATCATTCCATTTTCTCCTCTATAAGAACCAGTTCCCGTCGTATTATTCCTCATCCCAATCCATAGAACAAACTCGGGTTTCAATTCCTTTCTACCATCTGCAAACCAGTTCGAGTCTTCCCCTTCTCTTTCTTTTTTTTGCAAATCAAAACTAATTCCACTCTTTTAATTTCCTTTCCCTCTTTCCTAAATTTGGAAATCAAATCGAATTCACCGTTGATAAAAAAAAGAGGGAAATCTAAATCATTAATCACGAAGTCCGATCTGACTCAACTGCGAATCGCGAATTGGACCCGCGTTGCAATCTAAAGCTCGACATGCTCATGTGTTAAAGGATCGCGATTGAATATATATCCCTGAAGCTCAAACAAGCTCAAGCATGATCTGGAAGACTTGCGATTCCAGACAACATCAAGAGATCATCTAAGCTCGAGACCGACGCTAGAACGCTCTGTTCAAAGGGGGTGTCATCATGGGGTCGTACTAAGTTTTGTTGAGGGGGGTTCGACCCTTACTGCGTTATGTTAAGTGTAATGAAATATCAGAGGAAGGAGGAGTTATTATCGCGGGGTTCTAAGGTACGATATTTTGATAATGAACTAGGAAATTTGGGGAAAAAGGCAGTACGCAGTGGAGTATAGGGGATGACTGATGCTTGTAAACGGTTATGACTAGAGTTCGAATTTATTGATTGGTGACTGGAAGTAGTGCAAAGTGTTCAAGGGTTCAGCAGTGTATTGATAAAATGGGTGGAGTTCGATTTGTGTTGATGATAAGGAGGACTGGATGGTTTGTGGAAGTTGATATTGGTGGGTAGCATTCGACTGAAGTACGAACTTGTGGTTGGGGTAAGAAGGTCGGCATTATATCAAGGAGTTCAGGGCTGTGATCTTTAGATGTGGATGCAGACAGAAATGGTGGAGAAATTTTGGTATGTAATGGCAAAATATTTAGGTTGACATTTTGACTGTAGTTGACAACGGGATTGGGCAATACGGTCTATGATTTTAGGGAAGTAAAAGCTTAGATATAAATGGAAATAATGGCATAAAGGGTGCTGGTCTGATGGTGATAAAAGGGGAATGGAGGTAGACTGATAGATGTATGATGGAATATCGAAATAGAAATGGAGCTTTATTTTTAAGGTATACGTTCTTAATATTTCATTAAACAATTTGTTCATATACTAAGTTAATTCAAATGAATAGTCGGTTAATCTTTAATTTAATATAAATAATCGTAGCTAAATAATTCATTCAAGACGATTAGTGGCTGAGACTATACGGAAATAAAACTGGATATACAGCAATGGAAAAATCGAGTTGAGTTAAACTCACTCAGTTAAATTATTGGGAACTATTTTTAATAGTTCAAATTTATTTTACTGCTTGTGGCTGATAAATTGATTGATAAAGTGATAATATTATATAATAATAATATTGGTGATTCGATGATTCCCGCAGTACCATTAGCGGATGCCCGTAGTACCTTTACTGGATGATTTCCCTATACGCCCAAAAATATATATAGTGGATAACCTTCTATACCGCGATATCCTGCCTCGAAGTAGGATGGGTATTATTATTATTTGACTAATATCTGTGGATGCAGGAAAAACAGGTTGGAGGGATCCAACTGAATTCCTCAACGTTTATCTATTGTTTTCACATATATGCTGTTATATGGTATAATTGATAACCTGTGAGAGTATATGACCTGTTTGGATGTGTATTAACCCTGGACCTTGATTTTTGATATTTTTGAATGTCAAAATAATAAATAGATTTTAAACAGAATTTAAATATATTAAAGTATAAAAAGGGAATTTTATTTTCAAACATAATATTTATTTAGAAACCGAATTATAAATGGAATTGAACAGTAAATTTTTATGTTAACAAATAGAACGAGAAGTTGATTTTATAAGCAATGTTTATAAAGAAGTGAAATAATAATCATCATCATCATTATTAAAGAATTCAGAAAATATAATCGAAGTATGAATTTGAAAGAGATATATGGGAATTAAGTTTTAAAATCGATATTTGAAATAGATTTGAAATTTTCCAAATTACAAATGGAAATTTTAAATAAGATATGTATATATATAACTTTATAATTAGAAGTTGTAAGGAGAATTTGAACTTGAAATGTCAATAATGAATTTGTATTAAGAGACATTATTCACGGGTGAGGTAGGGGTTGAAGTAAATGGTTTGCAAGTGGAATTTGTTACAAGTAAGTTAGAAAGGGTTTTTGAAATTTATAAATTCAAATTGAAGTTAGGTAGAACTAATTTGAATAATATAAGATCGATTTTATTAAAGAATTTTACACATGGGTTATAAATAGTAAATATTATTAGAATTTGCAAATGAGTTATATAAGATAATTTTAGAACAAATAGAATGGAATGAAGTTTTATTGAAATAAACCTGGAATGAGTAAAATAGACATATAAAGATGTTTGTAAGGATTAATTATGGAATCCATATGTTATATAAATTTTTGGTTTACAAAGATTTAAAATGAAATTGAGTTGGTTAATAAAAATACATCTTTATAATAAGAATCTTGTTTCAATTTAGAAATAAATATTTAGCAAATATTTTACGAATCGAATCCTTAAGGAAATATATTATAAAGGTTGTAACAATGTTTTGAAATGTTATTTGTAAGTAAAATATCTAAATAATTATAAAGTTGAGATAAATGTTTCATTTAAGTGATAAGTAATGTTTGAGATTTCTATTCGTTAGAAATTAAGAAATGAAGTTAATGGGATTATAAACTAACCGGAAATTAGTTGAGATGAATAATTTTCTTAGTATCGATCTGATGTTTGTTTCAGCCTTAGGAGTTGGTACTTAGGGGATTATTCTCTTACTACTGTACGGTTAGGGACTACTGACCAAGATAAGGAGAATGTTATTAAAGTGTTTCAAAGATGAACTGGTTTCGAATATTCTTATATATTGATATAAGAAGATAATTGAGTATTTCAAAGTGTTGGGAAATTAAGAAGTTTAATTAATGAATGATTAATTAAAGAGGTAAATATTGAATCAATAAATTCAATTTTTCTTTATGGATGAACGGTTGTTTTTATTTGATAGTTAAATAACCAACTATCAAATCTGACCTAAAACGATTGTTGGTACGAAAAGACCGGGATTGAATATATATTCGAAAACCATTCCGACCAGAAAAATACGTAAACATTGAATATATCAGATGCTGATCGAGATGGAGCATTCGAAGATTGTAGATCTTTATAAAGCGGAAGAACTACTTAAAATCTCTGGTTTAGCGGCCAGAGATATATTGTGGTTCTGTCGTGGTTGGGATTTACGGATTGCAAGGACTTCTCACTACTAATCTATAGGGTGATTCCTAGGATGTGGGTGGAGGGTGACTTCGGTTTGTCCAGACCCAGGACAACTTGTACGGATGAATTTCTGACAGAGAATGTCCAAAAGAATCACGTATGTTGATTTTTACGAACGTATTTCTGTTAGGGGAAGAGAAGGGCACTTCTCTTAGCTTAACGACCAGAATATTTTTGTGGATGTCAATTAGTGATTTGGCGGATCTGACGATGTGGCATTCAAAGTGAATGGTGGCCAGATGTTCTAAAAGAATAAAAATAAATAAACAAATAAATTATGCCCTCAAGCCTCAACAACCAAGAAATGATAAAAATCGGGCGGGCAACATGGCTATGTGGGTCGCACCCATTAGGGTGTGTTGTCACCATCTAGAGAATATTCATATTTGTTACTTCTTTTCATTTCTGTGTCTCTCGAGAAACGCTAGCTTCGCAGCCGTAAGGTGACCATATATTCGATACACTCAAAAGAAATGAGTGGTCGGTCATGTGTGGCTGGGATGCAAGACGTTCTTGTTGAACCCAGTGTATTCCCCTCTAGAGATACACTATCGGCAGGTGGTTCCATACCTTTTCATAATCGGAAATTCAATCTCCAATAAGCGCTTGCGGTTTTGATTGTATAATATATATGTGGAGCGTGAGATGCAAGCGTTCTGCTATGTTGATATTTACTTGTATTTAGACACTATTATAATATCAGAATAAAATATGATTTCAAAAATGGTTTGGGTTATCGTAAAGCAAAAACCGTCCGTGTTTATGTGTGGATTGGTGTTACGAATATCCTTTTCTTTCAAAATAATTTTTAATTTTGAAATCAAGTTGGATGATACCAATAATTTAGTGGGTTTTTCTCACGCCGGTTCACCAAACTGACTTGTGCGTTTGTAATGCCCGGATCAGCCCGAGTACAGGTTCAGGATAAGATGATACGAACTTCAGGAGACAAGCTGGAGGAGTTCAGACTTATGATTCGAATATAAAAACTATTCCGTTGTGTGTTATAAATGAGGACAGGCAGTTATAACTGTCCAGATGTGATGAGTGTCTACTATACTCTGATAAATGTAAGTATTGTTTCAAGTTTTTCAATAAAAAATTATTTCTGTATTATATTTTATTCCGCTGCGATGTGAGACTATGTATTGTTGTTCTTCTTCTTTCTTCTATTCCTAACTTTGTTTCTTTCTATTTCTCATCTTCTAATTTCTTTCTATTAGCTTCTGGGTTTTTGATGCTTGAATTTGGACGTGGAGTCTATTAGTGTCTAGATTCGAGAGTCGAAATTTCAGGGACGCTGCATATTATCCCCGGATTATAATTAACGAAAGCAATCTAGAATCCCTTTATGTTATTCATTGTATGATTCCATAGTTATAATAACATGTTTTACTTAATATGTAATTAAGTATGCTTCATATCAATTCACCTGTTTTCTATTTAACATGTCACTACAACTTGTCGTTGTTTACTTATTAACTTAGTTCTCTTAACCAAGGTTTACTAATAACTTCCCTTCCCTTTTATTATAACTTATGTTATAGATTCCACTTGTCCCTAGGTGCCTACCTATTATATAACGTTCTAATTAATGTAATTAATTATAATAGGTTGCTCTCATTCCCCATTTATTCCAATTCATTTCCATTAATCACAATTAGTTCCATTTATTTTATTCTTTTATATACATATATTCACATATATTCTTATGCACTAGACCTCTCACATTAAGCCGACCACTTGTGGATGATGGATTTACTGGGTGGTTCCTAGCAAACTTCTACCACAAGTTGGACGTAACCTCATGCCTTAGCACTGTTACATGTATATTTACACACTAGAACCCTCACATTATAATAACCACTTGTGGACGCTGGATTTGCCGGGCGGTTCCGGGCAGACTTCCACCACAAGTGTAATTTAACCTCGTGTGTAAGTGTGGTTATAGTTTCTAACTACTGTGAATATAAGCATATTCATCCTTAAACAATTATTCATGTTCATCGTAGGTTTTTCAATTACAGTATTTAGTTTCAACATATTTCAGCAGATTTTCCATTTAACAGATTAAACATCTCCGCAAGTTACAACAGGTTACTTACAGTTTTATTATCATGTTCTGCTAAATCTTAAATTAAGCCTACAGATTTACATACCCTAAATTACGTTCATAATTCACAATATAACATTTTCCCTAAGTTTTAGTCAACTTGCACAGTATAGGTTACACCCCCAAATACCCCAGTCATGATTCATAATACAAGTTATGCCCAGATTAAAGTTTTAGATCAAGGTATAAATTATGTCCCCAATTCCCAGTCATGTTTTACAATACAAGTTATGCCCCAATTTATCTTTCCCAACGAACCCCAATTTCGTGCGTTCGCATATTTCAGCGATAGGCCTAGGCTCGAAGGCAGTCTGACTATAAAAATAAAAAGAGGGAGAGGGAGAGAAGAGAACAAGAATAGGCATGATAACAATTCAGGCATATGATGATAAAATTGGTCATAATAACAGAATAGGCACATGATGGCAGAATTGGGCATATGAGAACAATAGATCAGGTGTACAAGTAATGGTGATCTGTTATGATTCAAGTTATTAATAGGCATAGGCTTAGATCCAAAGTTATAAACATGTTAAGATTACTTATTGAGTGTTTTTATCTAGAAATAACATGAACTCAGCTGGATTGGATCTAAAGATCAGAGAACAATAGGATAAATTTGTAGGAGAAATTCTTATATGTGTATAGGCTGTTGTTGAAGGAAATAGGCTAACTCATTCTAAGCTAGGGCAGCCTCTCGTTGTCTCCATTGTTTTTTATGTGTAAAAACAATAGAAATGGGGTCCTATTCATAGCCTAAATCCAACAAACTAAGACACAAACAAGTCCACATTCGAAATCTGAATTCTGCCCAGATCTGTATAGGGGTCGACCCCCCTTTTGGTGTCGACCCATAGGTCGACCCTAAACACCCTAGGCCGACCCCCGGGTCGACACTCATAATGGGTCGATTCCATGATTGGCCTTCCCGCTTCACTGTTTTGAAAATATTTTTTTCTTTTTATATATATAATTATCTTGTGTGTATATAAAATTCTAGGCTTAATAACTTCTTCATACGATGTTGTTTCACACAAACTCAGAGTCTATCTTAAGCAAAATTCTGAGACGAACGCAATGGCATAGTCCATTTTTCTTAATTCCCAATATTTAAATAAGTACTTTAAATTTATCATTACAGTGTTCATTAAAATTATGGGGTGTTACATTCTCCCTTATTTAAAGGATTTTGTCCTCGAAATCTACAAGTTAAGAAGAATGTATATCCTAACATCTATCATCCATCTACTCATCCACCAATCACAGGCATCCATTGTCCTTAAAATATTTCTAATGCTTATATGAACATATGCAAAGGTGTGAGTATATGTCCCTATACTAATGCGAGAAATCAGGTGGTCTACTAATTCAGTTGATCTCCTTAATGCAATTTATGTTTTTGCCATGTATCCAACATTTATGCAAATAATCCTACTATAACATGTAAGTTATATATGTGTGCACAATCATTCATCCAAATGCAACATCCATATTATGATACACCCAATATCATCCATTAAAAGAAGAAATATATGCACGCGCATCCATATGCAGTATGAGAGTGATTGAGCCGATCTAGTGCCTAATGTGTGTGTATATGCATACACAGGAAACCACGAGCAAACACTTGCATCCATCAAATATAACATGTCTCAAACACATGTTTACATCCATGGGTTCCCTACCTAAAGGTCGAAGATTCGATTGATAGGATATATTAAACGATAGAAACAAGCATGAATAAAAGCTTTGGAAAAGAAGTTAAGAACATACCTTTGAAAAGAAAAGGGTACGAAGCGCGGATCTTGTCTTCGGTTTCCCAGGTTGCAACCTCTTGGTCATCTCCCCACTGAACTTTCATCAACTTGACCTTTCGTTTTCGTAGCTTCTTAACCTCTGATCCAATAATATGGGTAGGAACTCATCTAATTGTCGCCTCCCATTCTTTTCTACTTCCTCAAGCATACTCAGCTCAACTACTTCTGCGGTATCATGCAAGCACTTCCGTAAATGAGAAACGTGGAAAACATCAAGAATGCCGGACATTCTCTCTGGTAGTTTTACTCTATAGGCCATTTGGCCAATTCTTTCTGTTATGGGAAATGGCACTACAAATCTTGGTGCCAATTTCCCTACATATCCAAAACGAACCACATTCCACAAAGGTGATACCTTGATGAAGACTATGTCTCCAACCTCAAATTCAATATCAGTCCTTTTATCTACGTAGGACTTTTGCCTGTCCTGAGCTGTCTTCATGCGTTTGAGAATAAGATGAATCTTCTCTGAAGTTTTCCTAATCATCTAATGTCCAAGTAGAAGCCAATCTCTGTTGTCTCAATTTGAGATCCTTCTACGGGAGCAGATACTTGTGCGACTTATGGTCCATGTATAACGCGGACCTCACTCCAAGTAGATACTGCCGCCAAGTCTTAAGCATGTACACTATAATAGCTAACTTCGAAACATGGGTAGGGTAGTTCTTCTCGTGAACTCTCAGCTGTCTATCACTATAACATACTACCCTTCCCTCCTATATCAAGACATCACTGAGCTCTGTTCCCCATGCATCAGTATATACTGTGAACACTTTGTTCCCATCAGGCAACGTCGAAATTGGGGCTATTGTCAGAGCCCTCTTTAGTCACTTAAAAGCATCCTCACAATAAATGTTCGAAGTAAAGGTCAAATTTTCCTTCATCGGTCTGGGTAGTAGGGCCAATAACTTTGTGATGTCCTTGATGAACTTCCTATAATAGCCCGTTAATCCAAGAAAACTATTCACTTCTGTTGCATTCTTTGGAATCTGCCTATCCTGAACGACAACTACTTTCGCGAGATCTACTTCTATCGCATCCTTAGAGACCACATGTCCTAGAAATATCACTTCTATTCTCCAAAAATAACGTTTCGAGAATTTCGCCTTAGGCTTGTACGCGTGGAAAGATTTCAAAACCTCACTTAAATGTCAGGCATGCTCTTGCTCGCTCTTCGAGAAAATCAAGATGCCATCAACAAAGACCACAACAAACTTATTTAGGAAGTCCCGAAATACCCTACTTATTAGATCCACAAAATAGGCAGGTGCATTCGTCAATCCAAAAAGGCATGACAAGCCACTCGAAGAAACCACCTTGAGTCCTAAAGGCAGTCTTGTCTAAACCATCCTCGGCCACCCACAACTTATGTAACCCCTTGACCAAGTCTAACTGAGAGAAAACAGCGCACCAACAAGTTGGTCAAACAAGTCATCTATCCTCGAAAGTGGGTGCTTATTCTTCTTAATGAGTAAATTCAACTCTCTATTCACACATAAGCAAAGCGAACCATCCGCCTTAGTGGCGAATACTACTGGAGCACTCCATTCAGATATGCTTCGCTTGATAAACCCTTTTCTCAAGTAGCTCCCCTAGTTGCTTGTTGAGCTCCCTCCTTTCTCTTAGAGCCATCTGGCGCACAAGCAATGCAACTGGCTTAGCATTGTCCAACAAGTATATACGGAAATCAATCTCGTGCCTTGGAGGCAAACCCCAAACCTCCTCAAAAACATCAGGATACTCAAAAACTACTGGTACATATCGTAGATCATCAATAGATGCATCAAGCGAGTCTAGGAAAATAAGCATGACAGACCCTTTGTGGTCACAAGAAATCTCAAGGGTCCTCCCAAAGCAAGTCAATAGTCTAACGACCCTACTTTCACAGTCTAGAATGGCACCATATATGACTAGCCAATCCATTTATAGATCAAACCATAGCCCATGAAACCAAGCACATATGCGTTGCATTCAAACTCGATGCCTAACACAGATATTCTCAAACCCTGACAAATCATAGATAAATGAGTCGTATCACCAATGGGGTTTGAGACAAAAACGGGATCCAAAACAATACTAGTACTAAGGTGCAGAGACTCAACCACACAATCAGATATAAAAGAATGCGAAGCGCCAGAATCAAAAAGAGATCTAACATGATGATTGAAAATAGAAATCAGACATTCAACGGAAACTTTCCAACCTCTATCTTGCGCGCTGCTTAGGAGAGCATGCACCCGCCCTCCCGAAGATCCTGCCCTTTGGCCATGTCCTTGCTTCTTCAGGCAATCCTTAACAAGATGTCGACCTCTCCATAATGGAAACAAGCGTTCTTCCTTTTCTTGCAATCCTTGATCAAATGACCTTCGGATCCACAATTATGACATTTCCTCTTATCTCGAGCTTTGTCGTTCTTTCCGTCGTTCTTTTGTTATTGTTGTTCTTTCTTGAGCCACCCATTTTCACATCCTTGGGTTGTGCTCCTCATCCCTAACTCCCTTATTATCCTCTTCACCATCCTTATGTGACATGTTAACAAGTCTCTCGAAAGCTGCCTCCATCGCACAGAAATCCTTACGAAGCTTGAGAGAAAATCAGCTGTAAGTGGAACTACTGCGGCTACAGATGGAGGTTGGGCACTTCCTTACCGTTCTTCATGTGCCATAGTCTTAACATGCCTACAGAACCATGCTGCAATGGGACACCCTTTGGGAAGAATCGGTTCCCCAGACATGCTGTAAAGAAAAGGAAAAGGGATTCAAGTAGAGAATCAAGAGATATTTTATATGGCTTTGGGTAATATGTTTTTCCAAAACAGACTTTTCTTTTGAAAATTCTTTTTTTAAAGCCTTTTTGAAAACAGTTTTCAAAATCTTTTATCTGATCTGGTAACCTTCACCTTTGATACCAAATGTGACACCCCACGTCCGTTAATGTCGCTCTTTATCAGAATGCATTAAGTTTCATGAAGCGTTATAGGTGAATAGAAACATCACAAGGAAGATACAAAATAACAGCGGAATTAAAACTTTATTAAACAGAAAAGCTTCGTGGTCCAAACCCAATTACTTAATAATTCTGAAAAACTAAAAACTCATTACATCAACATAAAATTTCTGTCTTGTACCAAAATCATCATTAGAGTACAATAGTACATACAAAGAGCATAATCCCCAAAATATAGCCATAGTAGAGAAGATACAAAATCAAGTGGTACATCTAAGCAGCTCCAAGCAGGATGAAAGAAGAATCCCAGCCAAGCTTGAGTATTCCCACCCTGAGAACCTGGGGGGAAACGGAAGAGAGAGAAGAGGAAACAAAATGGGTCAGATGTAAAGTCTGGCAAGTGCAGTTAACTTTAGCATATAAATAAGTAAAAGCATTATGACAGGCATATAAACTGCATAGGGAGATAACTGTGTCGTAAGGCAGGTATAACAAGGTAAATAGGATAAACAGAATAGAATATATTGTGCTTCTCTAATACTTTTCTTTGCACCAATACTAGTATAACAAGAACAAGATGATCCCAAGTAGTACAAGATGGTAGACTTAGGTGACCTTCTAGTGAGAGGTTTCACCCCATACAATAACAGCTAACCCAACAGAACTGACAGATGTCACCCCCAACGATAATAACGGGCTCCTAAATAAGCAAGACTAGATGTACCCTAATTACTACCCCCAATCGATCGGCTCTCAAACTCGTAGATACCCGTGCTGGCCCCACTGTAGGATGTATCACTTCCCAAAGTGGCAACCCCTTTTTTTAAGGATGCACCCTATATCTACGAATGTCACAGCGTCTTATCTTCTAGAGCAAGCGGACCTATGCACGTACATGAATCCGATGGAACGCGCCGTCAACACCCTCACTCAAGTGACCTCTTATAATCAGCTCAATAAGGTGTGCCCCGACCTAGCTCGGAGTACTCGTTTGATACCTATATGGGTTATTGACTGAAACAGATCCCACATAGCAGATGATACAAGCTTCCCTCCTAGGTTTGCATCCCCATTACTAGGATTTTAACAGTTTGCCTAACAGTTTTACAAGGTTGCGTAATCCCCACTTGTAAAACAGACTAAGTTTGTTGGGTGGGTGTGTGTTTATATAGGGAGCAGCTATAGGGACATAAAATTGGACACAAATTTATGTACACAAAATTTGGACCACAAGATTTGTTTGTCTTTAAGTGTGAGGTGGAATTCAGGGGAAGATCTAATGGCTCATATTTTGTGTGTTTAATTTTGTGTCCGTTTAGACTTTACCATATATATATATATATATATATATATATATATATATATATATATATATATATATATATAGCCCACCCCCACTGATTCAAGCAAGTTTACTTAACTCCTAATCAATTTAACAGTTCATGTAACGCCCCACAGATTTAAACAGGTTAAGTATTTCGGGTTAACAGGTCATTCCCGTTCACATTGACTTCTTTATCAAGTTACCAAGTTCTTATTGCTTATTAATTTCTTATGTATATCTTAATCCATTTAAATCTATTAATAAGCCCATAACATTTTATTCTCTAGAGTGTATGATTCCATAGTTATAATAACATGTTTTACTTAATATGTAATTAAGTATGCTTCATTCAATTCACCTGTTTTCTGTTTAACATGTCACTACTACTTGTCGTTGTTTACTTGTTAAATTAATTCTCTTAACCAAGGTTTACTAATAAGTTTCCTTCCCTATTATTTTAACTTATGTTATAAATTACACTTGTCCCTAGGACAACCCTACCTATTTTATAACATTCTCATTAATGTAATTGATTATAATAGGTTTTTCTCATTCCCCGTATATTCCAATTCATTTCCACTAATCACAATTAGTGCCATTTATTTCTATCCTTTCATATACATATATTCATATATATGCTTATGCACTAGACCTCTCAAATTAAGCCGACCACTTGTGGATGCCGGATTTGCTGGGCGATTCCGGGCTGACTTCTACCACAAGCTGGACTTAACCTCATATCTTAGCACCGTTACATGTATATTTACACACTAGAACCCTCACATTAGAATAACCACTTGTGGACGCTAGATTTGCCGGGCAGTTCCGAGCAGACTTCTACCACAAGTGTTGTAACGTCCCGCCTTTTTGACCACTTCAAATCGGTAATTAAATCAACTTAAGATGATTAAAACGATGGATCGTTATTTATCTTACGGAATTCAAAACAAAACCAACATAGAATAAAAATAAATAATAACTCAATATTGAACAACGGAGTAAAACCCTTTATTTATAATCAGAATTTTTAAATACAAAACTTTTCTATATACAGCGGGATGAAAATACAGTTTGAATACAAAAGAGTATTTACTGTTTTTAAAAAAATTCTTCAGAGTACACGTCTTCTGGAATCCCCAGCTTTTGCCAACCTTCGAATCCTAAGCTTTGATCTTTAAATCTGTACTGCTCGAGTCTGACCCGAGCATTTCATGCAAAACATAAAACACTCGAGTCAGGATTAATCATTTTTCAAGTAAATTAATTTCAATATAACTGAAATATAATAACTAATCTTAACATCGGAAAATGTCCAGTATAAACTCTGTGCATCATATTTTTTCCAGGGGCAGGTGGTCATAGAAGCTTGCATATACACACATGTACCTGTACACATGTGCACTGCCTCAGCATTCTAGGACCAAGAAAATAACAAGGCGGCACACGCTCATGCTTGTGTATATATGTATAAAAGTCATCATAGTTACAAGGTAGTGTGGGTAAACACAGGTAGTAAATAGAAGGGATAACATGAATTTGCCATAATCAGACATCAATATGGTTTAATATGGCCTAGGGAACAAGTAATCAACATGCAGCAAAACACATAGATGTCATCGTACATCAGTAATAATATATGTGACAAAAGGGAAAAATGGTAATCAAGTTACTTGAATACTACGTACTGTAGATAATGAGAAGCTGGGTTCCACCATCAATTGCTCCAACATATTAGTATAATCATTATAATATTACTGTAAAGTGTGTGGTAACAAAGGAAAGCTGATAGTACTTAAATTAGCATGATCATGACAAGGACAGCGAACCCATAACATTATTATTATATAAGCCATGTGACGATCATTTTATTAATTTATTTATTTGAATCGATCATGTTGAAATCTAAGTTTATTTTCACAACTCAGCACAAATTATATTGGTTCAATGTTTGAAAATAAATGAGGTATATGTTTCAGATTTATACACATGGTAAATATGAGTGTTCCTTACTCCATAAACTAAAGCATGGTGGATATACTAGACGTATACTTCAGTTTTTCTCAAACAGGCCTGAATAGAAGACCAAAACATGGTGTACCCATGCATATGTACATGCAGTTATTATTGTATATAATTGCTAATATCATGCATTTCGATGCAATATGACAGAAGGTATGTGTTAATATACTCAAGTGCTAACAAGTGCTAATATACTCATGTTTCAGACAGATATTGGTGCAAATTCCAGATTTATTCATCATCAATATATTTATACGTAAGCAGTCCAAATTCTTCTAGTAGAGTATACTTATGCATATACAACCAGGCAGTTCAGGTTTTGGCAAAAGAAAATCATGAATGAGCTGAAACCTTATATGTATGTATACATAATAGTGTACATGCAACAATAATAATTGAACAGCCGGTTTGTCTAACTTCCTAAGTTTTAGTTCAGGTTCATATAAGAGCAGGAGATTCATTTCTAGCAAATCAGTAAGATATATACCCAAAATTTCCTTTTTATTCTTTTTTTACACCGACAAAAGAATACGATTGGAAATATCATGGTGAGACATGTGCAGCAATACACGCTGAAAGGTAAAACAGTAAGGATCATGGGATGCACAGGAAAAATGTACATAAACAATGGTGGCACAACAAAAAGGCAACAGGGAACGTTTCATGTATGCATGTACAAGTTAGACTGGTAGCAACTACAAAGCACAAGATCAGTTACAAGTTACATGTTACAATTTGACAGGGTTCAAATATTATCAACATGTACCATATGTGTTGATATTGTTTCCAACTAAAGGCTACAGGCCAAACTAGTATAATCTAATTTCAGGGACCATGAAACATTGAATACATACCAAATGACATATAGCTAATGACTGCCAGAAACCCTTTTGTTTTTAGGGAAACCTGAAGTTTTACTTTAACTAAAATCACATGTATATGAAATTTTATACACATGCAAATGTCTGTAGTTTTCTCCAAAAATATACTATCATTTTTCCCAAGTGCTATTTCATTCCTTTCATCTTTTAATGACAGATTTAAAATCATGGGACAGTTTATCAACCATAGGTGTATTCACAGGTTTAGCTAAAATCAGGTCATAGTTCCAACACTAGATCGATCCATGCTTTCTAGTACCTATATTTTCATGCATCAAAACACACACAGGAAAACTAAATAAAATAGAGATAACAGACAACAGTAAATGAAGAGTAGCAATGCTCAAAGATGGATGCAATCGCAAATAAAGCAATAATAGTCTTAACTGTTTCATTTTTATCCAAACAAAAGTATCAATTATAAGCGTACTACTTGACCAACACCAACCCCTAATTTACGTGCAACAATCAACTCGAGATCGAACAATAATAACTCACTGCAAAGAATTCGCACAAGTAAATCACACCATTATATCCAATTTAATTGAAATTAATTTACTTGAAAACAAAGTTAATCATGAGTGAGAGGGAAACTCACCTTGAAACAACGGAGAAGGCACAACATGGATTTGGGTGCTGGAATTTATCGGAAAAACAGCGAGGGTTTTCGGGTGCGAGTTACGGTTTTCACTGCTTGGTTTTTGACGTGGTGGCTCTGATTGTATAGGTGGTGCAGTGCGCCTCAGACGAGGGTAGCGGCCTTCGAAGACGATGTGGAAGGAACGACAGCTAGCATGGGTTTTGATAAGAACATAAATCGCTACTGATTTGGGGAAAATGATTTAGTTTTGATTTGCGATTTTGTGGCAGATGCCATTAAAATTAGAAAGGAAGGAACAGATTTCTCTTGAAGAAATTGGGAAATCAGTGTGACTTTTATAAAAAGAGGAACCGTGGTTACCACGTTTACGTGGGAGCGAAGGAATCGATGGTGTGTGCGCGCGAAGCAATCCAATGTTTTTTTTAAAGTTATTTACGATTTCCTTAAATTCTCTACTGTAAAATATGTTGACGTTTTTATTTCTGAACCGCCACAAACTCCACATGCGACAAAAATAATGTGTACCTCTTCGTCTTCGCGTTTTGAATCCAGTAAAATTATTTTGGTTGTCATCTGATTTCGTCGGTATACGACGTTATTTTATTTTTAAAGTATTTATCAGTTTGCTGATTTTATTCTGTCCGTCTACCGATAACACTGTTTATTTCCAAATTTTGAAATGTTACATTATTTTTTTGTACACACAAATCCACACATATCCAAGTCAATTTCCTTCAACAATAAATATTTGATCTTTAACCAACCATTCTGAATTCAACTCAGACTCAAAACAATATATATTCAATTTTCGATTAGCCATTCTGAAATCGAATTCAAATGCTTATTCGAACCTATAAACTTTTATTCTCGAATCCAAATATAAAATTTATCACTTATCATGAAATCCTTAACTTATTTCTATTTCAAATTGCCGAAATTCCTGGGTTGTTACATTCTTCCTCCTTTAAAACTTTTCGTCCTCGAAAAGGAGAGATCATTACAGTTATATCTGTGCATACTTCAAACTTTCATATTATGTGAATTTTCTTCACAACTTAATTTAAATATCGATATTCAAGTTACCGATTCTCTTTATTAATTCATCATATTCAATTTGCTTGGAAAAATCACATTCCTTTTCAATAATCAATTTTGATCCAATACAACTTTTCTTTTATCTTTCGAATCGAGTTTCACTTATTTCCCCTGTTTTCCAACTATATTCAAATTTCGTAGACCAATTTCTATCTCAAATTGTTTGAGAAAATTTCCAAGTTTTTCACTTTATCCAATCTTCTAAGAGGTTCAAAATCATATACTTTCTTTTTAAAACCAATTTCATTTTAAATTCCAACTTCTGCATAAGTTGTATTTATACATTTCAAATTATTCCATATTCATTATAGCATCATCTGTCACTGTTACTTATCCATCGTTCCAACTGCAATGGGTCTAGGCTCAACAATCCTCAACCCAACTCCTTAAATTAATCCATTTAATCTTTTCCAACACTCATTGAAGAGCGTAAATAACATTTCTTCTTCAAGTCACAAATTTTCGACCTGAAAATTTTCAAAACCGAAATCTTTTAATATAAGTTTTTATACATAAAATATTTGTAATATTAATCAAAGTTACTTCAAAATCCTTTTTCTTAATTTATTCAGTTAAGTATACTTTAATTTCAAATTATTGATCTGAAAAATACTTGATAACTTGAGGTTTGACAAGTCTATTGTCGTTCTCACAGATGTTAGGCATACGCTGGCCAGGCGCACGACTAAAATCTCCAAATATTAATTATCCATGTTTCGACTCCCAGTGAAAATATTTCAAAAATTCTCTTAAAAAAAATAGATACGGAAAGTACCAATGTGATATTGACAAGTTGATTTTTCATGAATCGCAGATACACAATGGTTTCGTCTAGATCCCCTAGAAAACATCTGTATCCGTAGGAAATCACTTCCCTGCGAATTTCATCATGGATAGATCAACAAAAGATATTTAAGAATCAAAGCAAAAACTGAGGTCACCAAGCAATGACTGCTATATCTCAAAGTCATAAAACAAATCACGGAATTATGGAGATACTTCCAGTCACAAGGACAAATTGAATCATTGATAAATCAGGTCACAAAGACCAATCAAGTCACGAAGACACAATGCTGCATCAAACAGGTGGTTCACCATCACTAAGATATTCCACACATTACATGGCTCCATTCTACTTTTAGTAACTCTAGTGGTTACATCTCTTTCACTTGTAGATATGCCATGGGGACCGCAGGTACACAATGGTTAGCCTGATTCCCTCAGGAAACACCCATACCCGTAAGCTTTCACAGCTCTACGGATTACGCCCTTATAATTCGACTGTAGATCGCAGCAGTCACAATGGTTACGCTTGGTTCCCCCAAGAAACTTCCGTCCGCCGTAGGCTATCTGCAGCCTTGCGAATTTCGCTACACGATCGAATTCCAACGACTTAGATCGCAGCGATTACAATGGTTACGCCTGATTCCCTCAGGAAACATCCGACCGCCGTGGGCTATCTACAGCCCTGCGAATTACGCTAGCAGTCGTGCTCAATGGAAACTCATGAGTTTTATGTCCGGACAACCTACTACCACCAACAACATATCTTAATTAAGCTTGAAATTCAAGGAGAAGGAAGGTACTTTCCTTATCAAAATTTGAAAACATATAATACTATATACATATAGTATTTTATCTCGTACTTCTCATAATTCATACTTATATCAATTTACATAAGATTTCCGAAGCACGTTTTTCAATCCATCGTTCTTATATAAATTCTGTTATATACGATTTCATTTCCTATCGATTACCTTCCAAATCAATAGCTCTTGACTTCGCTATATTTGCATGCATTTCTCATATAAGTTCTGAAAATTTCTATATCCACTATTTCTAATCGAATATCCTCAAATTTTCATTCAAATTTCAAAATTTCAGTTTTGATCTCTTAATCAATTCAAGATATCTAATATCAACTCAGATTGATGACTCTATTGGTTATAAACCAAAATATATTTTTTTATATCAAATTTCCAATTATCAAGTTCGTCGCTTCATTCACATCTTTATATTCTCTTAAAATTTCATAATTTTTCTCATTTTCTGAACTTTTCATGCTTCCACAAATTTTCATTTAGTTGGGATCTACAATCATTGGTGATTGTCCGTTTCTTGATCAACGGTTACCATCTCTGCATACTAGCCTTCACGGTATTCATCACCTTCCTTTATCGTAATTCCTGAAATTTTACAATCTTCAATCCGTTTACACTATTATTTTTCTCTCAATTATCTTCATGTTATTTCCATTGTTGAAAATATCACTATATATACTTAACTAAATGGTTCTACGTATAATCACACATTTCTATTCTTCCATATTCATCAATCCCTGGCCATAAATTAGTTAGTGAACGACTCTCTAAGTATCAATCCCAAAGGCCAAAACCAACATCAGATTAATACTCAATAAGCCACCCACTTGACCAATCTCAAGTCAGTTCCCACTTTACTTAGCTCTATTTTTTTTTACCAAATTACTACTTATTTAATTTCCGAGTTCAATTTTCGAATCTACTTCTCTTATGTTCTACCGTTCGTCGTTCTCGACGTGGTTTTTTTTAGTTCCTGCCACTCTGATTTATTAGAACGCGTTAGCGTCCTATGATCTTTCGAAAAACATTTCCAATTATCATTATTTATAGAAAATCACTTATTACTATTAGAAGAACATCCAATAACATTTACACATTTTTAAAATACTCTTAATTCTTGGGGGAAAATATTTCCACATGCGTTATTTGAATTAATACAGATATAAAACATCGCTATTTTCACTTAACTGCTGACACTCATTTACTTATTTCATTCAACAATTCTTGCCATCGAACCTCAACTATTTCTTAGTGAACAATGAAGTCAGTCAAGTTGGGGTATATTTACCTCTCATACTTTAACTGAACAACATCATTAACTTTGAAATAGATCAAATTCACAACTTCGAATACCCATTCATTCTCGTAACTTTCGAATCCAAATTAAGAATTTTCTTCCTTTACAATAATCGTTGATTGTAACAATAATTCACACATTCAAAATACTTAATATATTTCATTCCTAAATCTGAGTACATAAACAATTTATTATTGATATATTAAATTTTTATTAAAAACAAAAATTAATTAATATTTTCCTGCAATTCGCTTAATCGACTCCCATGAAAAACTCCCTTTCAAATGATCTCTTTTCCCGATAATGTACTCCTAACTTCGGAAAAAATTTATATTCTGAACTTAGTATAATCTTACCATACCGGTCAGCTTCATTTCCTTTATCCCATTTTCATTCGCAACATTTTTTTTCTTTGAACAGTATTTACTTCTTAACATGAATATCATTCCTCTTATAGGAATCTATACTCGCCACATCAAATCCGTTTTGATTTCATTTAAATACAGGTTCAAATCTCTTTAAAATCTCCATTCATATTTAGCTTCATCTCATTTAAGATTCACTTCATTTATAACTCTCGTTTACCATTCACTTCTTGTTAATTAATTAACAATTTTATAATCCACTATCAAATTCATATATTTGATAATACATTATTGGTTTGAAACTAATTAAAATTTTCCTTGTCACATTTCAAATTTAGCATAGTCGTATTCCAATTATATCCTGCTCCGATTTTATTTTCACTTATTTCTAGCCCGAATATCAAAATAAAATTCAGCATTTTATTTCTGAAATAACAAGTTTCCCCTTTTCATTCAAATTCTCATCTAAATTCTTATTTCAAATCAATTTCATTTGGCTTTCATTTCTAAAATTCACAATTTTAGAAATTTTATTCATTTATTCTCCCATACGTATCTTCCTTTGATACCATTCGACAATGGATTCGAGATTCAATCCTAAGAGAACTTATCGAAGAACAGCTCTGGAAAAATCCGGATTCGAAGACTGGGGATTCCGAAAAATTTTAAATCTCAAAATAAATTTTTATTTCCGCTGTATTATTTTCAAAATACTAGTTTTCAAAATATATAATATTTCCAAAATATTTTTCCTTTCAAAATTAATTTTAAAATTATTTACACTTTTCAAAATTATATTTCGAGATCTTTTTATTTTCAAAATCCGCTTTTCTAGTGTGGATTCTATTTCAAACTCGATAAGCTACGCTTTGAATAAACCAAAGCTCTGATACCAACTGTAACGTCCCGCCTTTTTGACCACTTCAAATCCGTAATTAAATCAACTTAAAATGATTTAAACGACGAATCGTTAGTTAGCTTACAGAATTTAAAACAAAACCAACACAGAAATACGAAATAAATAATAACTCAGTATTGAACAGCGAAGTAAAAACCTTTATTTATAATCAGAATTTTAAATACAAAACTTTTCTATATACAGCGGGATGAAAATACAGTTTGAATACAAAAGAGTATTTACTGTTTTAAAAAAAAATCTTCAGAGTATGCGTCTTTTGGAATCCCCAGCTTTTTCCAACCTTCGAATCCTAAGCTTTGATCTTTAAATCTGTACTGCTTGGGTCTGACCCGAGCATTTCGTGCAAAACATAAAACACTCGAGTCAGGATTAATAATTTTTCAAGAAATTAATTTCAATATAACTGAAATATAATAGCTAATCTTAACATCATAAAATGTCAAGTATAAACTCTGCGCA
This sequence comes from Allium sativum, assembly GCA_030737875.1. Classification (NCBI taxonomy): domain Eukaryota; kingdom Viridiplantae; phylum Streptophyta; class Magnoliopsida; order Asparagales; family Amaryllidaceae; genus Allium; species Allium sativum. The sequence continues at coordinate 925,519,195 of CM060918.1, read as the reverse complement.
TCACATTTTTTCCAGGGGCAGGTGGTCATAGAAGCTTGCATATACACACGTGTACCTGTACACGTGTGCACTGCCTCACCATTCTAGGACCAAGAAAATAAAAAGGCAACACACACTCATGCGTGTGTATATACGTATAAAAGTCATCATGGTTACAAGGTAGTGTGGGTAAGCACAGGTAGCAAATAGAAGGGATAACATGAATTTGCCATAATCAGACATCAATATGGTTTAATATGGCCTAGGGAACAAGTAATCAACATGCAGCAAAACACATAGAAGTCATCATGCATCAGTAATAGTATATGCGACAAAAGGGAAAAATGGTAATCAAATTACTTGAATACTACGTATTGTAGATAATGAGAAGCTGGGTTCCACTATCAGTTGCTCCAACATGTTAGTATAATCATTATAATATTACTGTAAAGTGTGTGGTAACAAAGGAAAGCTGATAGTACTTAAATTAGCATGATCATGACAAGTCCAGCGAACCCATAGCATTACTATTATATAAGCTATGTGACGATCATTTTATTAATTTATTTATTTGAATCGATCTTGTTGAAATGTAAGTTTATTTTCACAACTCAGCACAAATTATATTGGTTCAATGTTTGAAAATAAATGAGGTATATGTTTCAGATTTATACACATGGTAAATATGAGTGTTCCCTACCGCATAAACTAAAGCATGGTGGATATACTAGACGTATACTTCAGTTTTTCTCAAACAGGCCTGAATAGAAGACCAAAACATGGTGTACCCATGCATATGTACATGTAGTTATTATTGTATATAATTGCTAATAGCATGCATTTCGAAATGCAATATGATAGAAGGGCATGTGTTAATATACTCAAGTGCTAACAAGTGCTAATATACTCATGTTTCAGACAGATATTGGTGCAAATTCCATATTTATTCATCATCAATATATGTATACGTAAGCAGTCCAGATTCTTCTAGTAGAGTATAACTATGCATATACAACCAGGCAGTTCAGGTTTTGGCAAAAGAAAATCATGAATGAGTATAACTATGTATACGTAAGATATATACCCAAAATTTCCTTTTTATTCTTTTTTTTACACCGACAAAAGAATACGATTGGAAATATCATGGTGAGACATGTGCAGAATACACGCTGAAAGGTAAAACAGCAAGGATCATGGGATGCACAGGAAAAATGTACATAAACATGGTGGCGCAACAAAAAGGCAACAGGAAATGTTTCATGTATGCATGTACAAGTTAGACTGGTAGCAGCTACAAAGCACAAGATCAGTTACATGTTACAATTTGACAGGGTTCAAATATTATCAATGTGTACCATATGTGTTGATATTATTTCCAACTAAAGGCTACAGGCCAAACTAATATAATCCAATTTCAGGGACCATGAAACATTGAATACATACCAAATGACATATAACTAATGACTTCCAGAAACCCTTTCGTTTTTAGGGAAACCTGAAGTTTTAATTTAACTAAACTCATATGTCTATGGAATTTTATGCACATGCAAATGTTTGTAGCTTACTCCAAAAATATACTGTCATTTTTCCCAAGTGCTATTTCATTCCTTTCATTTAATGATAGATTTAAAATCATGGAACAGGTTATCAACCGTAGGTGTATTCACAGGTTTAGCTAAAATCAGGTCATAGTTCCAACAGTAGATCGATCCGAGAATATATATATATATATATATATCACTCGGTATGGTGCTTTCTAATACCTATATTTTCATGCATCAAAACACACAGGGAAACTAAATAAAATAGAGATAACAGACAACAGTAAATGAAGAGCGGTAATGCTCAAAGATGGATGCAACCGCAAATAAAGCAACAATAGTCTTAACTGTGTCGTTTTTATCCAAACAAAAGTATCAATTATAAGCTACTACTTGACCAACACCAACCCCTAATTTACGTGCAACAATCAACTCGAGACCGAACAATAATAACTCACTGCAAATAATTCGCACAAGTAAATCACACCATTATATCCAATTTAATTGAAATTAATTTACTTGAAAACGAAGTTAATCGTGAGTGAGAGGGAAACTCACCTTGAAACAACGGAGAAGGCACAACATGGATTTGGGTGCTGGAATTTATCGGAAAAACAGCGAGGGTTTTCGGGTGTGAGTTACGGTTTTCACTGCTTGGTTTTTGACGTGGTGGCTCTGATTGTACAGATGGTGCAGTGCGCCTCAGACGAGGGTAGCGACCTTCGAAGACGATGTGGAAGGAACGACAGCTAGCATGGGTTTTGATATTATACATGTTCATTGTAGGTTTTCAATTACAGTATTTAGTTTCAACAGATTTTAGCAGATTTGCCATTTAACAGAATAAACATCTTCGCAAGTTACGACAGGTTACTCACAGTTTTATTATTATGTACTGCTAAATCTTAAATTAAGCCTATAGATTTACATACCCTAGATTACGGTCATAATTCACAATATAACATTTGCTCCAAGTTTTAGCCAAATTGCACAGTATAGGTTACACCCCAAAATACCCCAGTCATGATTCATAATACAAGTTATTCCAAAATTAATGTTTTAGATCAAGATATAGATTATGCCTCGAATTCCCAGTCATGTTTTACAATACAAGTTATGCCCCAAATTATCTTTCCAAACGACCCCAATTTCGTGCGTTCGCATATTTCAACAATAGGCCTAGGCTCGAAGGCAGTCTGGCTATAAAAATAAAAAGAGGGTGTAACAACCAGGATTTTTGAATAACATGTTATAACATAAATGGAGGCAGAATTAAACTGTAAAATCTGAATCAAGGGAAACGGGCTATGCCATTGCGTTCGTCTCGGAAAAATACGCGAAATAGAGTTCGAGTTTTCGAAAATCGGAGTCCGTATGACCAAGATACGGCCTCGCGAAGTTTCACGAAAAATTCCCAAATTAAAGTATACTTAATTAAGTGAAATGGGTTGCGCAGAGAAATATATATATATATTGATATATATATATATATATATATAATCGAAAATTAAATAAATAAATATGCAAAAATGTTCAAAACAGCGAATTGGGAGAGGGGAATAACCGAACCGGCCGATTTTTGAGGTCGACCCGAGCCTACTGGGTCGACTAGGGGTTAATCCAGGGTGTTTGGCTGTCAACCCGTGGGCCGATTCGCTCAAATGCAGATTTTGCATTTGAATGGTTCTCATGGTTCACCTTTAATCTAAAGGCCCTAGATGGTTCCTACACTTGACTTCTTCCCCAAGACATGCTTTGATGGCTTGGATTGAATCTAGGTTTAATCCTATGGCCTAAAACACTTGCCTAATCTATAAATAAGACCCTAACATACCCTAAATCATCATTATTCATTCATACAACTAAACTATGGCAAAATCAATCCTCTCATGGCCTCCACTCTCTTCATAAAATTCCTAAATAAATTCCTAAGTGATTTTCTATGCATACAAGTGTTTTCAAACTTGTATGAGCATCATTAGCTTGCATTCAAGTCAAGTTTATATATTTGCATCATAAAGAAAGAGTCTTGATCATTTTGGCTCAAGGGTTTTGCTTGCATTTTGGGTTTAATTGATTTCATAAGGGCTTTGTCATATTTTTGTGACTTCTTAAGCATTGTAAGCCCTATTCTACTTTCATACTTAAACTCTAAAGTTAAATGTATGATATGCAAGTTTATCATGTTGTGATATGCAAGTTTATATGCAAGTTTATCATGTTGTGATATGCAAGTTTATAAGCAAGTATGCCAAGTTATGTTATGCAAGTTTGGGTTGAACATTTTGTTCATGCTATCATGTTATGCAAGCTTATTTTGGGTTTATGAACATAAAGCTTTAAGCTTTATGCCAAAGGTTGCATTTTAGCAACATGTAAGTTATCATATCTCTTATGATAACTTGCATGTGAGGCTAAATGCGAACTTATGGCCATCTCTACATGTCATTTAGCACCATGTATCACCAATATGCTAAGTTTGGTTTTATGCATGCTTTTGAGGCCTAAAAATGTAATATGCAAGTGTATGAACATATGAACATTTCATATGCCACCATGTTAAGCTTATGGCTTCAATACCTTTATGTCATGATTATGCCAAGTTCCCCCTTTCTATCCTTTATGCGCTATTGCGATATGTAAGCGATGGGATTGCGTTTGGGGTTGGGTAAACTTAAAAGACATAAAACATAAGCTTGGGAATTTACCTATTAAGTTAGGTCTACCCATTGGGAATTTACCTATTAAGTTAGGTCTACCCAATTGCTTGAAAACTTGTAACATGTTTTGGAAACATGATGGACATGACACTTAGAAAAGATAAGTGTGGCCAACTCGAGGTTGGGTTGAGTTTGTAGCGTAAACCTACCCGGAACCGACCGGCTTAACTAGTTGCTACAAACAATAGGACCCAATGTGAGAAGTTGGTCATGTTGTACCTTGAACCCGAGGTTAGACCAAGTTGTGGTGTAAAGCTACCCGGACCCGCCCGGCTTAACTAGTAACCACAACAAGGTCTAATGTGAGAGGTTAAGGCGCATTAAATTAATTAATGCCTCGTGATTAGGGTTAAGTCATGGTCCACTTAATACTTAACCAATTTGGGCTTGGTAGATTAATCGGGGTTAAGTCGTGAACTCATCGTTACACTTAACCAAGTTAATCCAGGATTAGCAAGAGGGTTAAACCGTACTTAACCCACTAGAAAAATCCTAGCAATGGGGGCACACTCCAGCAGTAATCCCAAGTTAGTATCATCATGACCCTAGGGACTAGGTTAGGGTGGGGGCACGATTACTGGACTGGAGGTAAGTGACCAAAAGCGACGGCAGAGGGTACGCCGGTGTAGTTCCGGGCGGACTCTGGTCGTGCACATAGTCTGTAGCCGGAGAAAACATGCACGGGTACCAGTAGATCGGGACTGTGCACTCATGTTCATGGTGTCCAGGGGTTGACACCCTAGGGCTTGATACACCCGAAGGGTGGACCCGACACAGTTCGACTACAATTATGATTGGGCCGTATTGACACCAACACGTGACGAGTTAGGCTTAGGGAGCCGATCGACTAGACCGTTTGGTTGGACCCTGTATTAGGGTCATTTCATGTTATTGGGCCAAAGCTTGGTCCAAGGGATCAATACTTGTTTATTCAAGTCATGTTAGTTTGCTAGTACACCTGTGGTGCAAAACCTTAATCCTGATTATGCGATGACACCTTTATCTACCTTGTTAGTTAATCATCATGCTAGTATATTGTTATCCTTATGTTCATCCCTACTGCTCATGCCAGTTAACTTTATCAGTTTACATTGATTGTAGTAGGGCTTACTCAGTCTTTTTGACTGACCTGTTTTCTTTCGCCTCTTTTCTTCCGTTCCCCCCCAGGTTCTCAGGGAGGGAATACTGGAGCTTAGCTTGGATTTTGGATTGCTTGCTTGTGGGATTTCAGCTCATGTACGGTTTCGACACGAAGCTAGCTATGGTTACCACTTAATTGGGGATAGCACTTATTTATTTCAGTTTTTCAGTTGATGTTGTTTTATCTAGACTTGTTTATTTGGAAAGCTATGTTGTACCAGACTTGTTTTGAAATGTTTTGAAATCTTCCGCTGTTTTATCTATGTTATTTACTCCGTTTACATATATATACATATGTTCTTGTTCTGCCTTGATATATCATTATGCATGTTTACCTGATTCAAACGCCCCTCCAAAGTCAGAGTGCTTGCAAGAGCCACCCTGGTGGAGGTGGGGTGTTACATTTGGTATCAGAGCATATGGTACGAGAAGGAACAAAAAGGCTTTTAGAAAACTTTTGGAAAACTATTTTCAAAACCAAGTATAAAGTATTTTCCAAAGAAAAGTCTAGTTTATTTTAAAGGCTATTCCCCAAAAAGCCATTAGCAAAATTCCTTCGTTTTTCTCCATTCTGAATCTGTTTTTTTCTTCGTTTTCAGTATGGTCGATAACTTTGCTATTCCGGAGGGAGTACACGTACCTGTTTGGTATAGGAGACTTTTGGAGGCTAGGGCGACCGAAGCCGGCCCCGCAGATGTTCCTCCTCCTCCTCCTCCGGTAGTTAATGTTCCTCCTCCTCCTCCTCCGGTGGTTAATGTTCCTCCTCCTCCTGTCGCTGAGGTTTCTCTTCCTCCTCCCCCTCAGCATCCTCAAGTGGACTTCGCAAAGACTTGCAAAGATTTCAAAGCAATGGGTGGCAAGAACTTTCAAGGCACTGAGACTTTTGTAGAGGCCAGAAATTGGTTGAAAGAGACTGAGGATTTGTTTGCTATCTTTGGGTTAGACGATCAGAGGAAGCTCTTGTTGGCGGTTTGGCTTATGAAGGATGAAGCCGCTTATTGGTGGGAAGTCACCAATGGTACTAGGCCTGTTGAGACTTGGGCCGATTTCAGGGCAAGGTTCATGCTTAAGTTTCTATCTTCTGCTGAGGAGAATCTGCAAATGGAGAGGTTCAAAACTTTGAAACAAGGAGATATGTCTGTCAAAGAATATGTGAACAAGTTCAATCAGTTAGCTCGTTTTGGCTTGGATATGGTGAATACTCCTCAGAAGAAGGCTCTTCGTTTTGCTAGAGGATTGAATGAGCCGTTGCAGGGATTGGCTATGTCACATATTCCCCATGGGGCCACGTTTGAGAGTTTGGTTGATATGGCGTTACTTCAGGGAGATGTCAAGAAAGAAACCAAGATGAATGATACTCAAGCCAAGAAGACTGATTCCTAGGGAAATGGAAATCAGGGTAATCCAAGTGGTCAGAGCAGTTAAGGCAATCAGAACAAGAACAAGAGTCAAGGCAACAAGGGGAACAACAACAAGGGCAATAACAACAAGGGCAAGAACAACAAGGGGAAGTGCCATTATTGCGGTTCAGTTGGGCATCTTATTAAGGATTGTAAGAAGAGGAAAAGGAAGAATGGTGAATGCTTTTTCTGCGGTGAGACTGGACATTTCAGTAAGGATTGCCCAAGGAAGCAAGGGCAAGGCCAGGGTCAGACTCAGCGTGCTGGACCTTCAGGAGGGCAAGTTCATGCTCTCAATGTCGCTCCAGTTCCCGATCGAGGTAGTATTTCTGTTGAGAGCCTTGTATATATTTCTGATTTTCCAGTTCGTACCTTGTTTGATTCTGGTGCATCGCATAGCTTTATCTCATCTGATCTTGTTGATAGTTTGCACCTTAGTACTAGCTTGGTAGATGATCCCGTCTGTGTCTCAAATCCTATTGGGGGTTCCGCCCATTTGTCTATGATATGTGGGGATTTGAGGATCTCTATACTGAGTGTAGAGTTCTTGTGCAGTGCTTATGTTCTTGGTTTTAGGGGATACGGATTGATATTGGGCATGGATTGGCTGTCCAGATATGGAGCCATTCTTGATTGTGAGCATAGGGTTGTGAGGCTCGTGACTCGCCTCGGAAACACCCTAGAGATTTCTTGTGATCCGAGAGGTCCCGTCATGTTGTGCTATCTGGAATCACTCGACTCGTCAATGGAAACTCTTCAGTCTGTGAGAGTGGTTCGAGAGTATCCGGATGTTTTCGATGAAGTTAGGGGGTTGCCCCCTAAGCGAGAGATTGATTTCCGCATTTATCTGGTGGATAATGCAAAGCCTGTTTCTTTGCCCGTTCGGCACATGGCTCCGCGTGAAAGGCGGGAGCTAAGTAAGCAAGTGAAAGAGTTGCTTGAGAAGAACTTCATTAGACGAAGTATATCTGAATGGGGAGCGCCTGTGGTATTTGCTACCAAGGCGGATGGTTCTCTCCGACTTTGCGTTGACTATCGAGAGTTGAATAAGCTGACTAAGAAGAACAGACACCCGTTACCGAGGATTTATGATCTCTTTGACCAGCTTGTCGGTGCTTCTGTTTTCTCTCAGCTTGATCTTGCTACGGGGTTCCATCAGCTCAGGGTAGCTGAAGATAGTATAGACAAGACTGCATTCAGAACTCCAGATGGATTCTTCGAATGGCTTGTCATGCCGTTCGGCTTGACTAATGCACCCGCATATTTCGTGGACTTGATGAGTAGGGTGTTCAGGGAGTTCTTGAACAAGTTTGTCGTGGTCTTCGTAGATGATATTCTGATCTTCTCTAAGGATGATGAAGAGCACGCAAGGCATCTCATGGAGGTGATGGATACGCTTAGAGCGCATCAGTTGAAGGCCAAGTTCTCCAAGTGTCACTTTTGGAGAAGGGAAGTTAGATTCCTTGGGCATATAGTATCTAAGCAAGGCTTAGCGGTGGATCCCGCTAAGTTAGTGGCAGTTCAGGATTGGAAGACTCCAAGGAATGCAACCGAAGTGAGAAGTTTTCTAGGTCTTGCGGATTTCTACCGGAAGTTCATCAAGGACTCCGCAAAGATATCCGCTCCTCTCACTAAATTGACGAAGAAGAATTTAGTTTTTGCTTGGAGCATAGAATGCGAGCTTGCTTTTCAGAAGCTCAAGAGAGCCCTCACATCAGCACCTGTTCTAGCTTTGCCCGATGGAGGGAAGTTATTTACCGTATACACCGATGCATGTGGCACGGGGTTAGGAGCTGTTCTTATGCAAGAAGGAAGAGTGATATGCTTTGGCGGTAGATAACTCAAAGTGCATGAGAAGAATTATCCCACTCATGACTTAGATTTGGCAGCAATAGTATATGCACTCAAGGCTTGGCGCCATTATCTTCTGGGAGAAAGATTTGAGCTTTATACCGATCACAAGTCATTGAAGTATCTCTTTTCTCAAAAGGATCTAAATCTGAGGCAACAAAGATGGATGGAATTCTTGGCGTCCTACGATTTTGAGATAGCTTATACCCCTGGCAAGGGGATTGTGGTAGCAGATGCATTGAGTAGAAGAAGGTTGACCCTAAGTCCTCTATTCGTTGAGATGAAGAATTTAGAGTATGTGGCAACCTTTGATTTCTCTTTGGCGATTGAGTCGATGACCGGTTCTTTAGCATCTCTGGAACTCAGACCTACCCTTCTTGATCAAGTTGGGGCTTCGCAGAGAGAAGACCCTCAGATAGTTGAGATTATGGATAAGCTAATTCAAGGAGAGACGTCTAGTCATCTCGCTCGATATTCTATTGATGACAAGGGTTGGCTGAGGAGAGACGGAAGGTTATGTGTTCCAATGGTAGAAGATCTAGTAAGAAGAGTTCTTGAGGAAACGCATCACTCTAAGTTGACTATACATCCGGGCGGAGATAAGATGTATAAAGATATGAAGCGCATTTTCTTTTGGCCTGGGATGAAGAAGGATGTGGCAGAATTTGTCTCTAGATGTATCATTTGCCAGCAAGTTAAGGCCGAGTCGAAGAAGCCCGGTGGGCTATTGCATCCTCTAGACGTTCCACTATGGAAGTGGGAGAGTATTTCCATGGATTTTATCGATGGGCTACCAAGGTCAAGGAAAGGGAATACGAGCATTTGGGTTATTGTGGATAGACTTACGAAGAGTGCTCATTTCATTCCGGTGAAGAGCAAGAGGACCGCATCTTGGCTAGCGTCTGTATATCTTCGTGAGATTGTGAGACTACATGGAGTCCCTTCTAGTATAGTCAGTGACCGTGACCCAATCTTTACAAGTCAATTCTGGAATAGCTTGCAAGAAGCTGTGGGCACAAGGTTGAATCTAAGTACGGCTTATCACCCACAGACGGACGGTCAAACCGAAAGGGTGAATAGGGTACTCGAGGATCTGTTGAGGCTTTGTATTCTGGATTTTGGTGGTACTTGGGAAGACCATCTTCCTCTTGTTGAGTTTGCATATAATAACAGTTATCAGGCAAGCATAGGGATGGCACCATTTGAAGCTTTATATGGGAGGTCGTGCAAGTCCCCTACATGTTGGTGGGAGACTACAAATGAGCTTATACTTGGGCCTGATATGATCAGAGATACATCCGAGAAGATCGAGTTGATTCGGAGACGGATGAAAGCGGCCCAAGACCGACAGAAATCCTATGCTGATAAGCGAAGAACGGATTTGGAGTTTGATGTTGGGGATATGGTTTTCGTGAAGGTTTCTCCTTTGCGGAATGTGGTCCGATTTGGAGCTGTTGGGAAGTTGGCACCGAGGTTTGTTGGACCATTCCCTATTATAGAGAGGATCGGGCAGATGGCTTATAGAGTGAAGTTGCCCGAGAAGCTTGCTGGAGTACACGATGTTTTTCATGTCTCGCATCTCCGGAAGTGTTTACATGAATCAGCAGAGGTTGTTGAGCCAAGTGTTCTAAAAGATGTAGAAGTGGAGAAAGAGGCTACCTTGAGGAGAGCTCCGATTCGTATCTTGGGGACGGAGACCAAGAAGCTAAGGAATCGAGAGGTCAAATTGGTGAAGGTTCAATGGGGTGAAGCCGAAGAAGACGCAACTTGGGAAACCGAGGAGAAGATGCGTGGGCTTTATCCATTCCTTTTTGAGGGTACACTCTCAATCTCTTTTCTTTGTTAGCATATCTTTCTCTTTGCTATCCATGTTTATCTAGTTTATCGTGTTAATCTTGTCATGAGAACCTTAGGTAGAAACCCTTTGGATGAAACATGTGTTTGAAACATGTTATGCTTGATGGTTGCAAGTGGTTGCAAGTGTTTGCAAGTGGATACTCGTGGATGCATAATACACGTTAGGCACTAAGATCGGCTCACACACTTTCATACCGCATATGCATGAGTGTTTATGCTTATTCATGGATGAAAACTTGTTATGCTATCACGTGGATGTTGCATATGGATGAATGTTATGTGCACTCATGTAGAGATTATAAATTATGTTAGGAATTTGCATACATATGGACTCATTTCACTAACATATTTTGCATTACGGGGGTTTACTGAATCAGTAACCTCCTGATTTTCGCATTAGATAAGTACATATACACACACCTTTGCATATGATCATACAGCATTTAGAACCTTTTAAGAACAATGATTGCTCGTGGATGATGTTTTGAGTAGATGGATGATGGATGGTAGGATACGTTCTTCCTAACTTGGAGATTTCGGGGACGAAATCCTTTAAGGAGGGAAGAATGTAACAACCCGTATTTTTGAATAACATGTTATAACATAAATGGAGGCAGAATTAAACTGTAAATTCTGAATCAAGGGAAACGGGCTATGCCATTGCGTTCGCCTCGGAAAAATACGCGAAATAGAGTCCGATTTTTCGAAAATCGGAGTCCGTATGACCAAGATATGGCCTCGCGAAGTTTCACGAAAAATTCCCAAATTAAAGTATACTTAATTAAGTGAAATGGGTTGCGCAGAGAAATATATATATATTGATATATATATATATATATAATTGAAAATTAAATAAATAAATATGCAAAAATGTTCAAAACAGCGAATTGGGAGAGGGGAATAACCGAACCGGCCGATTTTTGAGGTTGACCCGAGCCCGCTGGGTCGACTAGGGGTTAATCCAGGGTGTTTGGCTGTCAACCCGTGGGCCGATTCGCTCAAATGCAGATTTTGCATTTGAATGGTTCTCATGGTTCATCTTTAATCTAAAGGCCCTAGATGGTTCCTACACTTGACTTCTTCCCCAAGGCATGCTTTGATGGCTTGGATTGAATCTAGGTTTAATCCTATGGCCTAAAACACTTGCCTAATCTATAAATAAGACCCTAACCTACCCTAAATCATCATTATTCATTCATACAACTAAACTATGGCAAAATCAATCCTCTCATGGCCTCCACTCTCTTCATAAAATTCCTAAATAAATTCCTAAGTGATTTTCCATGCATACAAGTGTTTTCAAACTTGTATGAGCATCATTAGCTTGCATTCAAGTCAAGTTTATATATTTGCATCATAAAGAAAGAGTCTTGATCATTTTGGCTCAAGGGTTTTGCTTGCATTTTGGGTTTAATTGATTTCATAAGGGCTTTGTCATATTTTTGTGACTTCTTAAGCATTGTAAGCCCTATTCTACTTTCATACTTAAACTCTAAAGTTAAATGTATGATATGCAAGTTTATCATGTTGTGATATGCAAGTTTATCATGTTATGATATGCAAGTTTATATGCAAGTATGCCAAGTTATGTTATGCAAGTTTGGGTGGAACATTTTGTTCATGCTATCATGTTATGCAAGCTTATTTTGGGTTTATGAACATAAAGCTTTAAGCTTTATGCCAAAGGTTGCATTTTAGCAACATGTAAGTTATCATATCTCTTATGATAACTTGCATGTGAGGCTAAATGCGAACTTATGGCCATCTCTACATGTCATTTAGCACCATGTATCACCAATATGCTAAGTTTGGTTTTATGCATGCTTTTGAGGCCTAAAAATGTAATATGCAAGTGTATGAACATATGAACATTTCATATGCCACCATGTTAAGCTTGTGGCTTCAATACCTTTATGTCATGATTATGCCAAGTTCCCTCTTTCTATCCTTTATGCGCTATTGCGATATGTAAGCGATGGGATTGCGTTTGGGGTTGGGTAAACTTAAAAGACATAAAACATAAGCTTGGGAATTTACCTATTAAGTTAGGTCTACCCATTGGGAATTTACCTATTAAGTTAGGTCTACCCAATTGCTTGAAAACTTGTAACATGTTTTGGAAACATGATGGACATGACACTTAGAAAAGATAAGTGTGGCCAACTCGAGGTTGGGTTGAGTTTGTAGTGTAAACCTACCCGGAACCGACCGGCTTAACTAGTTGCTACAAACAATAGGACCCAATGTGAGAAGTTGGTCATGTTGTACCTTGAACCCGAGGTTAGACCAAGTTGTGGTGTAAAGCTACCCGGACCCGCCCGGCTTAACTAGTAACCACAACAAGGTCTAATGTGAGAGGTTAAGGCGCATTAAATTAATTAATGCCTCGTGATTAGGGTTAAGTCATGGTCCACTTAATACTTAACCAATTTGGGCTTGGTAGATTAATCGGGGTTAAGTCGTGAACTCATCGTTACACTTAACCAAGTTAATCCAGGATTAGCAAGAGGGTTAAACCGTACTTAACCCACTAGAAAAATCCTAGCAATGGGGGCCCACTCCAGCAGTAATCCCAAGTTAGTATCATCATGACCCTAGGGACTAGGCTAGGGTGGGGGCACGATTACTGGACTAGAGGTAAGTGACCAAAAGCGACGGCAGAGGGTACGCCGGTGTAGTTCCGGGCGGACTCTGGTCGTGCACATAGTCCGTAGCCGGAGAAAACATGCACGGGTACCAGTAGATCGGGACTGTGCACTCATGTTCATAGTGTCCAGGGGTTGACACCCTAGGGCTTGATACACCCGAAGGGTGGACCCGGCACAGTTCGACTACAATTATGATTGGGCCGTATTGACACCAACACGTGACGAGTTAGGCTTAGGGAGCCGATCGACTAGACCGTTTGGTTGGACCTTGTATTAGGGTCATTTCATGTTATTGGGCCAAAGCTTGGGCCAAGGGATCAATACTTGTTTATTCAAGTCATGTTAGTTTGCTAGTACACCTGTGGTGCAAAACCTTAATCCTGATTATGCGATGACACCTTTATCTACCTTGTTAGTTAATCATCATGCTAGTATATTGTTATCCTTATGTTCATCCCTGCTGCTCATGCCAGTTAACTTTATCAGTTTACATTGATTGTAGTAGGGCTTACTCAGTCTTTTTGACTGACCTGTTTTCTTTCGCCTCTTTTCTTCCGTTTCCCCCCCTCCCCCAGGTTCTCAGGGAGGGAATACTGGAGCTTAGCTTGGATTTCGGATTGCTTGCTTGTGGGATTTCAGCTCATGTACGGTTTCGACATGAAGCTAGCTATGGTTACCACTTAATTGGGGATAGCACTTATTTATTTCAATTTTTCAGTTGATGTTGTTTTATCTAGACTTGTTTATTTGGAAAGCTATGTTGTACCAGACTTGTTTTGAAATGTTTTGAAATCTTCCGCTGTTTTATCTATGTTATTTACTCTGTTTACATATATATACATATGTTCTTGTTCTGCCTTGATATATCATTATGCATGTTTACCTGATTCAAACGCCCCTCCAAAGTCAGAGTGCTTGCAAGAGCCACCCTGGTGGAGGTGGGGTGTTACAGAGGGAGAAAAGAGAACAAGAATAGGCATAATAACAGTTCAGGCATATGATGATAAAATTGGTCATAATAACATAATAGGCACATGATGGAAGAATTGGGCATATGAGAGCAATAGATCAGGTGTACAAGTAATGGTAGATCTGTTATAATTAAGGATATTAACAGGCATAGGCCTAGATCCAAACTTATAAACATGTGAAGATTACTTATTGATGTTTTTATCTAAAAATTACATGAACTCACAGGGATTGGATCTAAAGAACAGAGAACAATAGGCTGAAGTTGTAGGAGAAATTCTTGTATGCGTATAAGCTGTTGTTGATGGAAGTAGGCTAACTCAATCTAAGCTAGAGCAGCGTCTTATTGTCTCCATTGTTTTTTATGTGTAAAAACAATAGAAATGGGGTCTTATTTATAGCCTAAAGCCAATGAACTAAGCCACAAACCAGTCAACGTTTGAAATTTGAATTCTGCTCAGATCTGTATAGGGGTCGACCTCCCTTTGGGTGTCGACCCATGAGTCAACCCATGGGTCGACTCCAAACATCCTGGGTCGACCCAGCTGGGTCTTGGGTCGACCCCCAGAATGGGTCGATTCCGTGATTGGCCTTCACTCTTCGTTGTTTCAAAAATTTTGATTTTTTTTGTATATATATAATTCTCTTGTGCATATAGAAACTTCTAGGCTTAATAACTTCTTCATACGATGTCCATTTCATGCAAGCTCGGAGTCTATGTTAAGCAAAATTTCGAGATGAACGCAATGACGCAGTCCGTTTTACTAATTCCCAATATTTAATTAAGTATTCTTATGTTTATCATTATAGTGTTCTTTAAAATTATGGGGTGTTATACTTATAACTCCCTAAAAGGCCAAAGTTTAACGTAGTGTACTCCGCATGAAGTTGGTGTAACTCTCTTAGAATTTCTCTAATACAGGTCCTAAAGACCTAATTAAGAAGTTATTCTAGTTACCTATCATTGCACAACAATGTAGCCATAATCACATAAAGTTTACATAACATTTTATTAACAAAAAGAAATGTGTTGATATTATAAAGACTAAACATAAGTTACAACATGAATAAGATATACATCCAAAACTATCACTTTCACAATTCAAAATGTTTCAAAAATTATTCAAAAGGGGGCTTTCGTCGAAATCTCGAGTTCTCCAGGAAAATCAAGTAGTAAACTTCAAATCAAGATTCTTGATGATCCAAACACTTTGACGAAGTCCCTTCCATGTAAGACTTTTATAACAACATGTACTCTATGTATCAGAGGATCATAGAATACTTATGTTATTTATGTATGATGTTGTATGACGGTATAACTTTAGGAAATAAGTAATAGGACCATTACCTATCTTCACTACTTTTTTCGAATTTTAATTTGATAATTTTACTCTTAGAGAATCTTGTTTCGTCCATAAATTTTGGTTGGTAAAGAACAAAGACTTGAAACCATTTCCATTGGATTCAGATGATGGTTTCCCATTCCATAGTGTGGTCACATTAAGCAAATGGACTTACCATTTGGAAGATATGGATGAAACAAGGTTTAAAGAGGACTAGGGAGATTAATTGGGCTAGTTAGGGCGTTAACAGCCATTTGGGGTTTAATGACTTGTGCGGGATGAAGGGAAAGGAGAACATCTCCTGTTCATTTTCCCAACCCTCAAAGTAGATTTAAACTATAATAATGGCTTCCACCCTCCTAACTATCACTATCCTATACTTTAATTAGCCAACAACCATTTTAATTGAAGGTGAGGCCAAATCAACACCAAAACAAGATAAAAGCTGTTGTACTACATTGAAATCAAAGCCAAATCATTTCCATCTTGGTTCTAATACATCTTGGGTCATTAAGGAAAGTATATAGTATTTTTACTCAATAATTAGGGTAGATTAGCAAATGAACATCTTATAAAAATAAGGAAAAATGCTTATAATTCGTTATTAATCACATTGTGACATATATAAGTTTTGGTTGATTTGGTGTTGATTTATGAATCCTAGAATTTAAGGGTATATGGAAATATATGCATCTTTTGGTGTTTATTCTTACTTGGTTGATCAAAATGTTATTTGAATGTGTTTGTTATGTTAAGATATTGCCTAGGAATGCTTGGACAGACGTAGACGATGTCAAATGTAAAAATAGGACGCTTGAAATCGCATTAAATATGTAGCATATTCCATTTTGACCAAGTTCGGTTGGGCCATCAAGTCGGATCAAACCTACTCGAATTGGCATGAGATTTTGTGTGGACAACATGGAAGGCCCCAAGAAGCTCTATGAAAAATTCATAGTAATTTGGAGTTTAAAAGACAAAGTTATGGCACTTAAAAATGCGGTTTAACTAAGAAAGGCAGCTCTGGTTCAACAAGATAAAGTGGATTTGGGTAAAGAGTAGAAGGCAAGAGAACTCTAGATCGACTATGTTAGTCTAGATCCAAGTTGTCTAAGTTCGGATAGACTATGTCGATTCAGATACATGGCCAAGTCTGGATCGAGTACGTCGATCCGGATGCGTGGCCAAGTCTAAATCGACTATGTGGATCCGAATGTGGTAATAAGTCCTGGTTCGACTGTGTGGAACTGGAGTTAGGTCGACCCATAAGGAAGCAAGGAAAATGGGTATACATGGCATGGCATTTCTTTACTGCGATGATCGTGTTGTTTAGAAGATGAACTCCAATACGACCAACTTAAGTCTGAAATCTGACAAAAGTCTAAATGGGGAGTTATCACCAAGGATCCAAATGGGAACCATCATGATGACTTCCAAGTTGGACTTTGTTGCGGATATGTGTGCAAAAGGATCATCGATGAACGAAGCTTATATGGATACTTGGGATTTAGCAGTTGTAAGTGTGCATCACTTGGACCATGTATTGGTCCCTTCTCCAGGCTTGGGAGATTTATCCTAGTTAGGAAAAATGGTGACACACATGACCATGTTTAGGTTCTTATCCAGGGATATCCAAGAAGGTAAGTGCAATCTAATACCCAAGACACTGAGTGAGAGAACGAGAGGATGGATCCTAGTTTGGATGATTGCTATCACTTTGTCGTGCACACTTCCATGTACACTTAGTATTGTTATTACCGTAGAGTACAGTACATGATTATATGTGATAACCCTTTAGATATAGTGACAGGTTATTGCTAGGAGCCCGTTTTCTTCATATAGAGACTAGTGTTCTTAGTAGTTATTTGGGGTTGACGGGTACCGCCAACTGTTTGTCGTCTTTGTTATATGGGGTGTCCAGTGGTTTGTTGGGTTGCATTCGGTGTGTGTTTCCCTATCGACTTAGGTTCCTCTCTTCCTTGTTGCGTCGTCAATTTAATAACAACTTAGCTTTGATAGGACCCTTACATCAAGATGAGGCGCACTTTTGTCGCGTTTCTACACTCCCCACCCGGACTTTTTATTCTCCTATTATGCCGTCCCCATCTCCTTTTGTTCACTCAGTCCCACATCGTAGTAAGTAGGATATTTCAATGATTAACGGTCGATTAACTCACCTTTATAAGAACTCTAGGTCATCCTATTCTCCCTCTTCTCGATCTTCTTCTTCTAGTTCATCCCCCTTCATGGGTTCTTGCGTTTTCCACCTCCAGGACTTCTCATCATGACTCTTCTCCTCCTTTCCTCTCCTTCCATGGGTGGTCGGGGCCTGGACCTCATAACCCTCGCACCATTCGCCCTCTCTCAAAAGTTGAGGCATGTTGATGTCTAAAATGGATCACTAACACCATGGAGAGTGTATGGACACCTTCAGACAATTTAAATCTAGATTATGGGAAGCCACAAACACAAAAGCAGTAAAAAAAGTCAGAGAATTATAGTGGTTCGGCCTAGATCTGGGTTACATCCACCAAGAAGAGAGATTTCATTATCATTCTCAATGTTACAAGGTACATAATTTCTATAACTTTGCTCATTTTCTCTCTTTACAACAATTCTCTCTACTTCTTCTCTTCAATCTATTGATTCTCTCGATTTCACCATGGAAATGGTTAAATCTCTTTGATTGCGATGATTGTTGAAGTAGATCTTCAATAATCGATCACTTAGACGATCTTTGATGATTTCATGATGATTAAGATGCTGAATCGAAGCTTAAAAGTGGTTTAATGGAGGTTAGGATGGTTTGGAGTTATTGAAGAATGAAAATGGCAATACTTCGTGGTTGGAAAAATCGATCCCCTTCATCGTGGAAATGTAGGGGTATTTATAGGTGTGGAAATGAGGTGGTGAGGTTCAGAAATTAGGTGTGTAGGCTTTTAAGTCGTTCGAACGACCCGACACTCCAGGTAGTTAACGACCTAACACTCTGCACGACCCGACATATGTCGTGTGAAGCAAGAAACGACCCTACTTCATTACGCCTTCTATGTCCTGAAGCAGAGTGGCCTACCTGCATTGCGACGTTAGCGAGCTAATGAGCACGAACTTAATGGATTTATATCTCCAATGACCTGGGTTTATGTGCAAACGACCCAAGTCATGAACGAGCTACTGATGGATGACCTGATGCTTTGCAAGTGCACACGACTTGAGGCCTTGGTGATCCAACTGTTTGATAACCTGAATTTCCTGCGTCTTATATGGATGTCGTAACTTAGGTTAAGATGACCCGAGTCTTGTTATGCTTTTAACATGTAAACGACCTAAGGTCTAGGCGACCTGACATATGTACAGCCCATGAGTTTTTTTGTCAGTGCATCATATATGAGCCATTTTTTCATATGTTAACATTTGTCCCTCGAAGTTTGTGTTACTGAAAATTATATGGGCTTAGACCTTAAAATTGTTTTGATGCTCTTGAGATAGGTCGTTATCTGCCTTAAGTGAAGAAATGATACATTTATGCCGCTTTAGCTTGCTTGGGCCTTTCTAAACTGAATCGTATGCGGCCCATTAACTCTTGGCCTTTATATTTTCTCAAAGCCGCCGCTTCTCCATTTTATTTCGCATTGCTGAAGAAGCTTGTTAATGGTGGCTTACTTTTGAGGATAACACTTCCAGCCCTCGACCGTTATTTCACCTCGCCATCGCCTTAATCAACAAGTTTCGACCAGATCTGTATTATTGATGCTCATCAGAGCTCCACTTCCAGTCAAATTGGATCAACCCCTTGCCTGTAACCAACTTTACCTAAATCGCACCCAAATCAATTGGATTTGAATCACCTTGCAATTGCTGAGCCACTTGGAAACTTCCATCACCAAGTTCGATCATTAGTGATATCCAAAGGTGGTGTTTGTTCCCTTTTTGTTTTCTCATCGAACTAAATATTTATTTGTAGGGTTTTTTAAATCGATTTGGGAATTTGTGGCTTCAGATCAAATTCTGATGACAACAAGCTTTGAAAAACTGATCGATTTAGGATTTTGATGATGCCGTTGATTCGGTGTTAACAAACTTGTTATCGAATCGAGTCACATCAGATGTTGCATCGAAATCTTATAGCTGTCTAACTTTGATTGTCGATGGTTTATGTACGAAACTGATTTTGGCAGTGATCAATGTGTTGAGTCGTTTTTGATTATGTATTGATGATGAATCAAAGTGATTTTAACAACTTGATGGTGTATACCCTTATGCGGATTCGTATTTTCATACTTTATTCTTCATCTTGGATTTTGTAAACGTGATGGTACATCTGGATTGTGATAAAACTTCTTATTGTTGCTGTTTGAATTTTCACAATCTACTCATCTAAATCCATGTATGAATTACAAAGCTTGCCATGTGTCACTGTTTGTAAATAGCTTGTACGATAATCTTTAACTTGAATCTGAATTGAATCGACTTTGTGTGTGAATTGCTGTCATCAAAAAATTTTAGTTGTTGATTATCATGTTATGAACATTGTTGTTAATGCATGATCTCATTTTCTTGGATCAACATAGTGCACTTTGGAATTCTTTTCTTTTGATAATTGCATGTCTTTTGCAGCTCTAGGATTAGGCTGTGAGTCAGGTTATGCATGTCAGGTCGTTAGGACGACCTATTCCCTCAGGTCATTGGTTACTTAAGCTACTAGACCATTGCGCGACTTGCCTCATCATATAAGTGGACGACTCAAGCTCTTGGGTCGTTGAACGATCCACATCTTTGACTTAATGTGCGATCTGAGTTTTAGAGACAGTCGAGCGACCTGAGCCCCTCAGGTCATTGAGCGACATAAGCTTCCAGTTGGCGCACGACCCCGCCCTTGAAATAACATGGCGACATGACTCCTTAGACGACCCAATGCTTTTAGGTCATGAAGTGATCCACCAAGCCAGGTCGTTGAACGACCTAATCTGTTAGGTTATTGACCGACCTTCTTCGCTTGGTCGTTGAGTGACCAGCTTCACCAGGTCATTGAGCGACCTAATTTTTGCCACCTGAAGCTTATTTTTGAGGCCCAATTCAATCAAGTACCTCAGACTTTGAACAATCCACAATTATATCTTGAGAATTTAGTGTCATATGCCTGATTCCTGCCTCATGGCAACAAAAAACACTTGCATATTTTTGGACTTATACTTTGCCATCGATCGTCCACTTCAATAACGAATTAGTTAGTAAAGCATATTACAGTGAATTTCAAGACTTATATAGAATGATGTATATACATAAGGCTATTTCGTACATAAGTTTGTGACTTGTCGAACTTTGCCTCCACACACACAACACTTTATATTAAGTTGGCATCGATGCTTGAGATCGACTAATTGACACATACCGACTGTAGATTTCAAGCTTCGCTTTAATATGACTTGTATAATTTTGCTCGACACTTCACTCTTGGGAAATACGTATATGTGATGTGTTAATAAACAGGATTGTTTGTGTAGAATTACTACCAGGCAGTCGACTCGCCTTCAGGCCAAAGGGACATTCACTTCTGCATAAGTTAAGACTTCTACATCTGCATCTGGGGATACAACAACTACAACTCCTATATCGGTACCTAGTCAAGCATTTTCTATTCCCTATTCCCATAGTACCCCTCCGTCAGGGAGACATTCTACCACGATCAATCAGAACATTTTTAAACAATGTGTGATCAATATGGTATTCCTGAGGCTGACATGATATTGTCGGAGAAGGATGCGTTCGCTGATCATCCGCCAAGTGGATATGTAGCTGTTAACCGTTAGATGTTGATGAGCGGTGTTGTTCCTCCTTTTAACTTGTTTCTAGGTATGATCCTGAAACGTATAGTTATTTCCCCTTTCGAGCTTCATCCCAGCGACTGTGCGATTTTATTAGGAATTTACGTGCTCTTTATGCAAGTAAGGGAATGCAAGCCTAAAATTCAGGATACATGCTACTTATGTTCATTTAAAAGGAGGAAATACACTTCTACTATCATACATATTGAGGGTGCACGAAACCAGAAGCTCATACTTGAATTTCCGGGGAATGCTTCAGGATTCCTGATTCAAGTTTTCTTTATTCGTTATCCTGAGACCCTTCACGGAAACTGGACAGAAGGAGGTGAGCAAAATTGCTTAGATATCTTCTCATTTGACTTCTCTTAAGTCTCGATTACTGAACTTTTCTTTCTCGATTACAGTCGTTCCAACTCTTGTCATGGATAATAAAGATTATGCTTCTTGCTAGGATACTCTTGAGGCTTTGAGAGATGTTGGCATTGTAGATAGAGCTAAGAAGTACTTAATTATAGAGGAATTCCTTTGTAGATATGGATTGCTCCATCCCTCTAGGAAGTACCCTTCCAAAGAATCATCTTCCATGCCTCTAGCATCGGATGTTGCGGCTTTTGGAGAGGGTAGTGCATCAAAAAGTAATGTCGATGAGCCTTCTTTAAAAAAATGATCGGACCCTGCTGGAGGCAATGAAAAACCTTCTTAACCCCAATTGCCTTTGATTGAAAAGGAAAAGTTTGTACACTGCGAAGGTATAAATCCCATGAAGGTTACTAAGCCGATAGAGAAGGAAGAAATCATAACTGGAGGTGATTTGGATGTTGAGAAACTTAATGAGAGTCTCGTTATCCCAGTTGTTCATGAGGAAGGTTCTATGGACAGTGTCAATGAGCTAAGCGATCTTAACACTGCAAAAGATCTTGCCCCAAGAGACATTGTGGCTTAGAATCATTCAGCTATTGTTACGAAAGCGCCAATGAGCTAGCTTTGACTCGAACACCTCTGCTGTGAAGGACTTTTTCTGAGATCGGGCTTGAGTTAGCTTCTCAAACGAAGAGTGGTTCGTTATTAGATGCACGCTAGGCCACACATCATATGCACTTTATTTTTTTGATGCTTTTCATGCACTCTCTATTATGCCCAACGATTTCTGACATAAGTACTGAAATTCTGCTTTTCCTTCTTTCAGGTCCAACTATGAGTCGACCATATACGAAAAGTTTCAAGCATCAAACCAACTCTTACAACCCGAGGAATTACATGTAATCTCAGTATTCTCATGACTACATAGAGACTGAAGAGTTGAGAAAGTGGAGGCACGGGGCCCTATATCAGCTAGAGACAGACAACCGGAGCTGAGGCTCTTATGGTGATCGTTATGATGATCACCATGAGCGGAGAACACAGGAAGAAGAGGAAAGCCGAAGAAGGAAGAGAGAGAGATGATCTGAGCAGGGATCAAAGCAAGGATGACCCTCACAAGCACCCCCAATCGGATAAAAATCCAATCCTTGTTAGTCATACAATCTTTGGCTATTTCTCCGTAGATGCTCCGTATATTACCCCCCCCCCCAAACTGATATTCAGAAGATCATCCATAGGCTGCACTATACTCTTGAGCACGAACCCACCAAACTTGTTGAACGGTTCAAACATTGGGGTTTGAAAATAGTTTATTTTGATCTGAATATCCATCTTACTGATAAGAAAGAGATGCTTAAAGATCTTGACAAATTGAGGAGAAATATTGAAAGGCAACTAAATATAGTCAAGGATCGGGCTTATAAACAACTGGATGAGGTCAAGAGTATAGTTGTGAGGCTTCATTTATGGTATAAACTGGTTGAGAAGTTCAAACAAGTCAACAAGTGTAACCTTGAGAACATCACTACAATGGAAAATGACAAGGCCGAGTGGGCCAAAGTCCTTTAATCTTGGGATGCCGACATTGCATCTCTTACTCAAAAAAATACAGAGTTGGAAGTCGAAAATCAAAGGCTTAAAGAGGAGCTTGTTGCTACCAATCTGAGGGAAACTGTGTTGAAAACCCATGTTAAAGATGCTCAGTCTGCCCAAAAGAGTGATGAGGATCAATTAGCCGTGGAAGAGAAAACTTCTGCAACTTATTGGCTGGACAACGTCGGTCTTCGTGAAAAGAACACTTCTTAAGCATTGGAGATTTCTCTGCTAAAAGCTCAGGTGGAAAGTCTTGATAAAGAGAGAGATCAAGATTTTATACCCTCAGTGTTATGAGTCGAGGCAGCTTGCATTACTTAGGAGATGATTTTTCAGTTACTTTGGCTAAAGTCTGGGAAGTGGGGCTTGCCCAGATTGGAGATATTTATTTTGAGGAGTATCATTTGGAAAATCTTTTAGATGATGAATCCCACAAAGCTTTGGCTAAGGGGGAGAAACAACTTGTGATCGAACGCGGTTTATTTGATTGAGCTAGATCATTTGGGGAGCAAGCCTTGGATGTAACTGCCACCACTACTTGCACTGATTCTGTTGATGTTCAAGTTTTCAATTCTCTGACTTTTACTGTGCCTCCTACTGATCCTCTTACCATTCATGAGGAAAGGAAGGAAATTGCTAATGAGCATGTCACCGAGGGATAGGTAGGAGACGATGAGAGTGACGATGATAACCGGAGAATTATGAAGTCGATGTCCACAAGAATCTCCCTCCCTCAGGTAAAACCAAGATTGACTAAGTCGTATCGGACTTGGACTATCTTTGTAACGACCTGGATTTTTGGTCGGTTAGTTTTAAATATTTAATATGGATTTAAATATTGAGTTGATAATATAAATCGATTTTTACATTGAGTTATCAATTTAGTAATCGAAATATGATTTATTTCGAATATATATAATCATCGTAATGCGAAAATGAATTTAATTGAATTCAAAATTTAAAACTGAATTGAAAATAGTGAAGATGATCAATACAAACTTCTGTCTGAATTAGAATAATAACATTAATTTATTATCGAAAAATTAATTGTTTTGAATTTAATTTATATTGGTTTAAATTAATTTCTTCTCCATGTGATCGAATAAAGCTTTGAAACCTGTAGCGCTGTATTCAGAATAGTGGTTTAACCCTAGAAATGCCTGTTGTTGGGCTCAAATAGGAGTTTGAAATCAACATGATAATTTAAATTAAAGGACACCGGTTCTAATCAAAATAAAATAAAAATTTTTATAAAAAAAAATCCTTTCTTCTTAAGCAAACTTATTACACTGTTAACCTACCCTAACCTATTTGTACCTTGCACATACCCTATTCCTTAATGTGAAAGTACTTATCTTTATAAATGGCGCGATGACCTTCTCTGTTTTCAGTCTTTTATTTTGTTCCTCCAGACCACAAATTCTCTTCTCTCGGATTTCTTCTAAAATCAAAATAAATGGCCGCCTTTTCTATGATAAAAACCAATTCACGCAGGCTCCTTCCTTAAATCATTTTCAATGAAAAAAAAGAAAAGACGATTCCTTTGATCCAAAATTAAAAAAGGGCATCTTTGTTATCTCTTTCGAAATCACTAAGCTCGCGGATTTGAGTGGAGTTTCACCTCGATGGCATGAGAGTTGGTGCGCGAGAGTACATGATTGAATGGAGGTCGTAAATGAAAAGGGCCTAGGCATCGTGATTTGTGGTGGAAATTTTGGGGTTAATCGATTTACCTGATGGTGCGATGGAGTCTGAAGCTTCGACGTTGGAGATATAAGAGACTATGAAATCGTGAGTTCACAGAATTGGGTGCGATCGAATTTGTGAAGCTCAGTGTTTAGAGATGTTGCTATTTGGAGATTACCGGGTACAAATAGTAGGGAATGGAAAGTTTCGATCTTGATTGGGACTGTGTGGCATTGAAGATGGACGAGATAAATGAGAGGGAGTATGATTTTTTTTAATGCTGATTTAGGATTTGACAGTGAAGATTGACAGTGTTTGAGGCAATGAAACGTGAATTAAGGTAAACATTGAATTATTTAATAAATTATTAATGGCTATTATATATATATATATATATATATATATATATATAACTGAGAAAAATATAAAATAATAACAGTTGGTTATTTTTGTGGTGAAGTTATCACAGTATTTGGAGCACAATAATGCACAACCACGGAAGGAACATGAGTTTGTAATTTAAGGAAGGAGATGGGAAAAAATGGATTAGGTAATTTAATTGGTTTATTAATTTATTTATTTAAGTAAATGTTAATTATATAAATGATTAAATGATTAAAAATAAGTTTCTTTAATAAATGAGGTCCGATTGGAATAAACAAGTCACAATGAATTTGTAGCTGCAAATTGAACGAGTTGGAGTTAATAAGAATTTTCAAATTTAATCTAACACTGTTCGATTTAAATTTGAAAAGAAACTAGAATGGATTGCAATTAAAAACATGGTGAGTAAATCTCATTCATATTTTTATTTTAGAATTATTTTATTCATTAAAATAATGTCCGTTGGTGGTTTGAATGCACTGAAATATCATTGTGGCTATTAAATATATATTAGTTATTTAGGATTGGTTTTTGTGGCTATTATATATATATATATATATATATATATATATATGTGTGATTGGATAGTTCCCGCAGTACCATTAGCAGACTCCCGTAGTATCATTAGCGGATGACCCTATATGCCCTCACAATATGATAGTCGATGACCTTCTATACCGCAGTATCCTACCTCGAAGCAGGATGGGCATTATTTATGTTGGCTAACGTCTGTGGATGCAGGAAAACAAGTTGGAGGGATCCAACTTGATTCCTCAAAATTTATTATTGTTTGTTTTCATATATATATATATATATATATATATATATATATATATATATATATATATTATCATATGATGTGTTGATTGATAATTGGGTGATTTGATTGTTTAAATATCACTGGGCCCAAAAATGTTGATTTATAAAAATACCATGAAAAAGTTATTTCGGGTTTAAAAATGGAAAAAATCTATTTTTCAAAAAAAGAATTTGAATTTCGAATGGGCTGTAAAGATATTAACTTGTTTTGAATAAACAAAACAAGTATTGAATTTATAAAAGATGTTTATAAATTAAATAATACAGGAAATTGAAGTGGTGAATTTATAAACGATGTTTATAAATTGGATAATGCAGGAAATAGAAGTAAATATATAAATGGTGTTTATAAATAAAATGGAATGATTATCATTGGATAATTTGAATATTTAAATTCAAATGTGAATTTAAAAATGGAAATTTGGAATCGTTTTATAGAAGTAAACGATGAAGTTTATTGTGATGTTTAGAATATTAATTGAACTAAAATAAATCCGAATGGATTGATGATTTGAATTCGATTAGTTCGAATTTATTTAAATAAGAAATGTCTAGAAAAAACATTAGGACTGTTTTAAATAAAAGTTAAATTTAAATATGAAAATGGATTTTATGTTATATATGTATAGGTTAAAATATATAGAATATTCTAAAATAAGATTTTGGTTTTATATAGTTTTTTGAAATGGAAGTTGTTTTAATATATAAAACAAGTAAATTTATAAACGATGTTATAATTGTAGCTAATCAATTATCAAAAGATAATTTGAGATTTTAAATTCAAGTTTGAATTTAAACATTGAAAGTTGAAATCATTTCGAAAAGGGAACGACGGTTTTTATTTCGGAATTCGGAATATAAAAGGAATGGAGTTTCAAATAGAGTTTTGAAATGGAAACTTGTTTTAATATATAAACAAGAAAGTTAAATTTATAAATGACATTTATAAATTACGTGAGATAATTATCATTTGTATAATTTAAATAGTTAAATCCGAATATGAATTTAAAAGT
Source organism: Allium sativum (assembly GCA_030737875.1). Classification (NCBI taxonomy): domain Eukaryota; kingdom Viridiplantae; phylum Streptophyta; class Magnoliopsida; order Asparagales; family Amaryllidaceae; genus Allium; species Allium sativum. Next base: position 925,492,067 of record CM060918.1, on the reverse strand, counting down.
GAATTGTGAAGTGTTTTGAAACAGAACGATTGATTATATTTCGGAATTCGGAATTCAGAATATAAGCTGAATTGAGAAAAATCCAATGGGTTTATAATTGAAATTCAATTATAGCAAATTTTATAAATAATTTATTTATAAGAGGAATTGGAATTAAATATAAAAGATTGAAGTATAAATAAATTTGTAACTGAGTTACAAAAAATCAACGATTAGGAATAATCAAAATATTTAGTTAGATTTGGTAAATGGGTTTAATTTATATTTAATATTTAAGAAATGGAGTTGAAACTTAATATAAACAAAGTTTAAACGTTTATATATATAACCGAACTTGTCGCAGTGCTGTAGTTTGTAATTTGGCGTTTCGAACTTCAATTGAGTATACAGAACTCAATTTAAGTCGGAATTCTTTGAAACAAGAATCGCCAGGACCGATTTGATAATAGTTTTCTATTGGAAGAGAAAAATCTGGATTACATCGCATAGGTTTTGAGTTATGTAAAAATCAAATTTCCAGAAATACAACGCCATAACCATTATAAAACTATAACGGATTATTTAAATTAATAAAAGGATTTTAAACAAATAAAATCCGAATTTCCATTAGAAAAATCCATACTTGAGATATAAAATAAATATAAACTCAAGTGGAGTAAGTGAACTGATTTTTGAAACAAAAATCAGAATTTTAATTAGCGAATAAGATTAACTAATTTGAAGAATAATTTGTTAATCGGGTTTTGATAAACTGGGCTTTGGATAAGTGAATGTGATTTGTAAATTTATATTTGAAATAGAATATGAAACTTGAATTAAAAATGGAAATCGATTGGTTATAAGAAAGTTAAAATTATATTTGAACGTGATATGTTCAAATAAAAAGTGAAATAAACAAAGAGCTAATTAACGAATAAATTACCAAATTGAGTTAAAAATGATTGGATTGAGTTAGAATAAATCGGGAATGGACGTATATGGGTTAGACAGGTATGGAATGAAGTGTATGAAGATTATAATTTGTGCGCCCGGCAAAAAGGTACACGTTTAAATTCCATATGAGTTTTTATGCGCCGAATCGATAAGCTGCTTGGCTTTTTGATTTTCTTTTTGAATGGAAAGGGCCTAGAGAGGCGAGTTGGGGTTTGAGCTATTAACCAGTACAAAGGAGGTACTGGCGAAATTTTCTAGAAAATTAAGGAGTTAGAATAATTTTAAGAAATTTTGATAATTAGAAATATATATATCGATATATAAAGAATTCGATAATGAAACGAACTTAAAACACAATATTATAAAAAAAGGAAATCTATAATTAAATCTGGTAAAAATAGAAAGAGAAATGTATAGACGTTTTTAAAATGAATAATTGGCTTTTATGGTGTTGATTATTCGAGATAAGTGGTCTTGTCTGTTTTGAAGTTAAGAATGTTTTCAATCAAGGTCTGAGAGGTAGTTCTACCCCAACTTGATTGATTCCATTATTAATTGATAAATAGCAAGATCTAGTCTCGAAGAGAAATGATTGAATAAGATTGAATTGAATGCAGTGGTTTGGGTTGTTTGTAACGATGTTTTACATAACATTCGTTTTGACCCAAGTAAGTGGTATTTTGGAAATAAAAATAAACAAATATTTCCTAAGTATGGAAATGAATAGTCGTGAAAAGGAGAAGTAATTGGAATGTTCTCCAATTATAAATAGAGATATTTTCTAAGTATAGAAAATAAAAAGAAGACGATATATGGAAATGTTTTCCAAATAGAGTAAGAGGCCAAGATGATTATTGAAAATATTTGGTTAACAAATATTGATAAGGCAATGAAGAAGTAATGTAATTAACGAAATATTATTAAAGGGCCCAGTGATTGTTTGATGTTTTGATTGGATGTTTGTTTTCTTCGATAGTTAAATAACTAACTGTAACGACCCGCATTCTATGTATTGGAGGATCGTAAAATATTTATTTTATTTTCATACGAAGTCATATAGTTGTGTAACTTTGGGAAATGAATATTGGGATCATTTCAGACATTCACGATTTTTGCCGAATTTTAAATGATCGTTTTACCCCTGGCAAATCTTGTTTTGCCTATAACTTTTGATTGATAAGGAGTTTTAACCTGAAACCACTTCCATTGGATTCGGATGATGGTTTCACATCCCGTAGAGTGGTCACTTAAATCAAACGGACTTAACGTTTGGGAGATATGGCTAAAATAAGGTTTGGAAGATGGAAAACAACATTATCGGGCTTAATTGGGTAATAAGCAGCTAGGCCCATAACCCATTCCGGGCCTAGGGTTATGGGAGAGCTAAAAGGAGTTGGAGAATCATCTCCTTTCATTTTCTTGGCCTCCACAAACCTTCCTCTAAACCTAGTAATGGCCTCCATCTTCTAAATCACTCCCTAATCACCTTTTTATAACTAACTAAACAAACCTATGTCAAATCAAGTCGGATTAACAAAAAATCAGGGTTGGAGCTGCTGCACTACATAGGAATCCATGCCAAATCAGTATAATTTTCAGATATAACGTTCATTTTTGGCTAAGGTGAGTGATTTACATATTTATACACTGATTATGGCTAATTTGGGATGATTAGTGATAATTAGCGAAATTATACATCTACAAATTCTAGACAAATATGTAAAAATTCTAGAAAAATATGTGATAATTCTAAAATCATATTTTATGTCACTAGTATGAATTTGGGTTAATTTGGATTAAGTTTGCTAGTCCTATAGTTAGATATGGTTAAGGGGAAAATCACATGGTTAAGGGGTAATCATGATTTTGGGCAAGTTTGATCTAACTTAAAATATAAAATTATTGTTCTGGTTGATTCATTATGTTATTACTGTTGCTTGGTATGTTTTGTGATTGCATAGGAAAGTTAGAATGGTTGAAAACGCCATCGTTTGGCGAAATTAGCTTGTTGGAAAAACTGCAGGATTTCAGTTCATGAAGGGGGTATGCTTCACGAACTACCCAGGAGGACTTCAGTTCCTGAAGGGGGTACGTCTCAAGAACCACTCCAAGATCATGGTCACGAACCGCTCCATGATCATGGTCACGAACCACTCCAAGATCATGGTCATGAACCGCTTCAAGATCATGGTCATGAACCGCTCCAATATGGGGACTCACAAAATGGGGGAGAGGAGGGGGGGGGGGATGGAGGGACTCACGAACCGGGGGGACTAACGAATGGGGGGACTCATGAGGCGGGGGGATCATGAGCCATGGGAGGGGGTCATAAGCTGGGGGGTAACGAACCGGGGGAGTCACGAGCCAAGGGGGTCAGGAACCGACCTGGTGGAGGACCACGACCCAAACTGAGATGATGACTCCGAACTGAACCAGATTCAAACTTCTACCACGTGATGACAATTGTGAACTCTTCTGAAGATCAACTACAATCTAACCAAAACCCGAGATGCAAAAGAAGTCCAAATCCAAAGTTATTACTTAGGATCCGAAGGGAACCGGGTTAACTTCTAGAGTTGGGCTTTGCTGCGGGACGTGTGCAAAGGGGTTATCAATATCTATAACTTTGGCTCACCATTGAGAGAGGAGGCATGTAGAAAAACTAGAGCCAGGGAAGTGTGGACTGGTTAGTCCTTAACCTAGAGCCAGGGATGTGTGGAATGGGTAGGTTTATTGACTATAGACCAGGGAAGTATGGTCATAACAATAGTTGTACAGAAGTGGGACCGTTATGTCCCTAATAGATTTGGTGATCAAAGCGGTGGATAATTGTATTATTTACGCACTGAGTGACATATGTGAGGATGATTGCTATGTTTTATGATTTCTATCACCATGAAATGCACATTTTCACTTTACACTCTATGTTAGTGTGCCTGAGTATTGTACACCTTGTTGTGCTAACTCTTTGGTTGCAGGTCAGGTATGATTATTTATACCTGTTATTGCTTTATCCAGTTATAGACTTGCTATCGCTCGCACCAGAATTTTGTCTGACCCAGAGTTTCATGTCTCTTCTTATTACTATGGGTACTCCTAAACGAGCAGACTAGAGACATGTTATGTGGTTATGCATGAGTAGCTATCCGGAGACGAGAAGGAGGCTTCCACATACTATATACATATATTATCCCTGTGTTGTTGAAGGTCATTGCTTTGGGCATTAGTAGTGTATCTCTTTTATTTTCCTTTTAGAGACACTATTTTAAAGTTGTAATAATTGGATATGAAGTTGTGTTTTGGATTCCGCTACTATGATGGATATGTTTTAGTTTTCAGTTATGTACTGTCTCGCGTGTTTTATGTCAAGTTATGTTACTATCATATTTTATTCCATGCGTTGTGAGATATACTATAAGTTCGTGGAAAATTTCAAACCCTTACAGCGATCGTCCCGTGCTAGTCTGGCATGGATACAACATATTTCAGGGAAATGTCTGATTCGTACGGGGCGGCCCTCACATTTGGTATCAGAGCCTAGGTTGCGTAGTTTAACCTAGGGAAGACATCATGGAGAGATAGTATACGTATATGAGAGCGTGTAGCTGTGATATTTTGATTTTCAAAAGTTATATATATACTATTAGTATATCTAAGGATGAAATCGCACTGCACTGGCACCACTAAGGAGATGGTTAATCATTTTTTTTTACAGATTGAACGATGAGACAAAATACGAGGAGTATGGGTCCAGGGACAAACAATGGGAATGTCCCTGATATGAGGACGATGTTCACTGCCTTCATGCGAGAGATGCTTAGGGATGCTCAGGGAGCAGCTCCTAATGCTGCTAATGGTGGTAGTGCAAGCTCCTAGAGCCGATTTCTCCAAGCTTAACAAGGATAATACTAGCCTTGGTGGGAAGCCGTTCCATGGAACAGAATCGGCTACGTTGGTTCAGGATTGGCTGGATAGTTGTGAGCGCATCATCAAGGATTTGGGGATCGACGATGCAATGAAGAGGAAGCTAGCATCCCGTGAGCTTCAAGGGCAGGCAATGAATTAGTGGAATGCTATTAAAGCGGCTACTCCCAAAGATCAGGTTACTTGGGATCAGTTTAAGACCCGCTTCAGTGATAAGTTTATTCCAATTGCTCAGAAATCAAAATTGTCCAGGATGTTTTTGGTGCTTAAGCAGAATGGTAGGGCAGTCTCAGAGTATATTGTTGAATTCGATACCTTGTCAAAATATGGATTATCTCTTATTGATATTGTCGACAAGAAGAATGAGAAGTTCATAACTGGCCTAGATGAGTACTTGGGGGAAAGACTTATAAACCATATCGATGAGACATTCGAATCTATTGTGAAGAAGGCATTAAGATCGGAAATCCATTACCCTAAGGTGAAGACCGAGGTTGCTATTACATCTGCAGAGGAGCCAAAACCGCAAGCAAGCGGTGAAGGCAAGAAGAATTCCCAAAATAAGAGGAAACAAAACCAGACTAAGGATGGTCAAAAAAAGAAGAATAAGAAAGATATCAAGTACTTTAGCTGTGGCAAGAAAGGCCACTATGCCAGTGATTGTCAAGCAAAGCCAGGGGAAAATAAGGGCTTCAACTATGACCAAGTGGGACATATCAAGAATAAATGTCCACAACCCCCTAAGGAGAAGAAGATCGTGAAAGCATATGCTATCACCGTTGTTCCTTCTTCGTCGAATTCCCAAACTGTGGCGGAGAAAGGAAAGGGTGTCGTCATTCAAGGTATTCTTTCCATTTATGATGTTCCTGTTAGAGCACTGTTTGATACCGGGGTTTCCCGTTCCTTTGAATCTAGTGACCTGGTAGATAGGTTGTAATTGGAACCCGAGATTGTCGATAGACCTTTAGTTGTGACGAACTCGATCGGTGGTTTGTCTAGCCTTTGTATAATTTTTCCATGATTTGGTCTTATCGAGTCATGGATGTATGTTTGCTTATGATTGCTTTATTTTAGGCTATACTGGGTTTGGCATTATTTTGGGAGCAGATTGGCTCCAAAGATATGGAGTGGTGCTAGACTGTGTGGGGTCTTCGGTGACCATTAGAGAGGAAGATGGGCGGAGTGTGGTATTGGGTTGCCTACCTAGTGATGAGGTGATGACCAGTTTTCTAAATTCCCTCGACATACCGCATGATGAGTTATCAGATGTGCTTATTGCTGGCGGGTATCCAGACATCTTCAAGGAAGTGACCGGACTTCCACCATAACGAGAGATAGAGTTTCGAGTTGATTTAGTGAAAGATGCCATACCTATAGTAATGCTACTTCGACATATAGCGCCAAGGGAGCAGTGAGAGATCGAAGTGCAAGTAGGCGATCTTTTGAAGAAGGGATTTATCAAAAGGAGTGTTTCCGAGTGTGGAGCACCAATTGTATTTTCTACCAATGTCGATGGTTCCTTTCGTTTATGTGTGGACTTCCGCGAGTTAAACAAGGTGATTAGGGAGAATAAATATCCACTTCCAAGGATAGATGATTTGTTTGATCAGCTGAATGGAGCAAGGGTGTTTTACCAATTAGATCTCGCAACAAGATTTCATTTGCTCCGAGTAGCAGCAGAGAGTATACCTAAAACGACATTTCGGACACCATCTAGATTCTGTGCGTGGTTGGTCATGCCATTCGGGTTGACTAATGCACCCATATATTTTGTGGATCTTATGAATAGGGTTTTCAGGGATCAATTAAATAAGTTCGTTCTTGTATTTATGTACGATATTTTGGTTTACTCAAGGACAGAGGAAGAACACAAGGAACATTCGAGGACAATGATAGTGGTGTTGAGGAAGCTCCAACTAAAAGCAAAGTTTTCTTAGTGTCACTTCTAGAGGATGGAAGTGAGGTTCTTGGGCCATGTTGTTTCAAAGAATGGCATTGCCGTGGATCTGGCGAAGGTGGCTACGGTGCAAGATTGGTTTACGCCTAAGAATGAAATGGATGTAAGAAATTTCTTAGGGTTAGCTGGGTATTATCCAAAGTTTATTCAAGACTTCTCCAAGATAGCGACGCCGTTAACTCAATTGACCAAGAAGAATCAAGATTTTTCTTGGGACGTAAGGAGTGAGAATGCATTTAAGAGCCTAAGGAGAAGTAAACATGCGCAGCAGTGTTTGTTATTCCTAAGGGGAATGAAGAGATGACAGTATACACGGATGCATGTGGTATCGGATTGGGTGTTGTATTGATGCAAGGAGGTAGGGTTGTAGCTTATGCTAGTCAGCAACTGAAACCGCATGAGAAGAGATATCATACCCATGATTTGTAATGGCAGTGATCGTGTTCGCGCCAAAGATGTGGAGACATTATCTCTTGGGAAAAAGATTCGAGTTGTTTACCAATCATAAGTCATTAAAGTATCTTTTTTCTCAGAAGGATTTAAATCTTCGTCAACAGAGACGGTTAGAGTTCTTGGCTTCTTATGATTTCAATATCGCATACACGCACGGGAAGGGCAATGTGGTAGCTGATGCATTAAGTAGGAGACATGCCAATTTAGGGGCTATGTTTCTGGAATGGAAGCAACCAGAATATATCGCACGATATGATTTCAGACCTAAGTGTGAATTAGATCCAGAGATGTTAGCAAGCTTGACGATCAGACCGACTTTGATTGGGCAGATCGGTTCCAGTCAGAGGGACGATCCTAACCTATTTGAAATCATCTCCAAGGTAGAGATGGGTATCGACGGTGAGGAGATGAACAAGTATGGACTTGGTTGAGAAGGATGGCTCCGAAAGAATAGGAGACTGGTTGTACCCAACGTTAATGGATTGAGGGATGAAGTGCTTAGAGAGTGTCATCATTCAAAACAGACTATACATCCTGGTGATAACAAAATGTGTCGAGACATGAAGTAAACCTACTACTGGGAAGGGATGAAGAGAGATGTTGGAAGTTTATATCCAAGTGCATGAATTGCTAGTTAGTTAAAGCCGAGAAAAAGAAGCCTAGTGGTTTGTTACAACCGTTAGAAATTCTCGAATGGAAATAGGAACAGGTCTCAACGGATTCCATTGATGGTTTACCAAGGACTAGACAGGGTCATGATGGAATTTGGGTGATTGTTGATTGGTTAACCAAAAGTGCAAGGTTTATACCGGTCAAGTCGAATAGAACGACAGCTAAGTTAGCGGAACTATATATGAAGTGGGTAGTGAGATTTCATGGAGTACCTAAAGGTATTGGAAGAGTTTACACGAGGCTTTAGGGTCAGAAATACATCTCAGTACCGTGTACCATCCACAAACCGACAATTAAACAGTGAGGGTGAATCGTGTATTAGAGGATCTCTTGAGAGCTTATATATTGGATTTTGGAGGGTTATGGGATGACCATTTGCATCTGGTTGAGTTCGCATATAATAATAGTTATCAATCCAGTATTGGTATGGCTCTATTTGAAGCTTTGTTCGGAAGACCGTGCAACTCACCATCATGTTGGTTGGAAACCATTGAGAAATTTTTGCTTGGGCCAGATGTAATAAGAGAAACTTCAGATAAGATCAAGGTTATTCAACAACGAATAAAGGCGGCCCAAGATAGGTAGAAGGGTTATGCGGATAAAAGGCGAAGAGAATTGAAATTCTCTATTGGCGACTTGGTATTCGTCAAGATTTCTCCGTTTAAGAGTGTTATTCGGTTTGGTAGGAGAGTTAACTTAGCACCAAGGTTTGTTTGTCCATTTCCAATTCTCGAACGAGTTGGGAATTTAGCGTATAAAGTTGAATTGCCTGACAAGACGGCGGGAGTTCACAACGTATTTCATGTTTCTCTGTTAAGGAAGTTCATGAACGATCCTGATATGACTATTTCACCAGATCAGTTGGATGATATCGAGGTAGAACCCGAGGCAGTTAGGAACCACAGACCGATTTGTATTGTCGAGTATGATACGAAGCAACTTCGAAGGAAGACGGTGAAACTAGTTAAAGTCCAGTGGGGTGATAATGAGAATGACTGTACTTGCGAAACAGAGGAGAACATAAGGAAGTCGTATCCAGAACTCTTTGCCTGGTAAAATTTTAATCGCGATATAGTTATTCCCTTGTTAGTAAACTGCATGCTAGGATAGTCTTGTTATGTTTATTATGTATGTTTGATTATTTGTAAATGGTTTATGGATATGCAGGATATCATTGTTTGTTTTTCTTGGTTAAGGAATTTCAGAGGCAAAATTTCTTAAGGGGGGAGAGTGTAACGACCCGCATTCTACGTATCGGAGGATCGTAGAATATTTATTTTATTTTCATACAAAGTCGTATGGTCGTGTCACTTTAGGAAACGACTATTGGGATCATTTCCCACATTCATGATTTTTGCCGAATTTTAAATGACTATTTTTCCCCTGGAGAATCTTGTTTTTCCTATAACTTTTGATTGGTAAGGATTTTTGACCTGGAACCACTTCCATTGGATTCGGATGATGGTTTCCCATTCTGTATAGTGGTCACACTAATCACACGGACTTACCGTTTGGGAGATATGACTGAAATAAGGTTTAGAAGATGGAAAACAACATTATCGGGCTTAACTAGGTTTGGAAGATGGAAAACAACATTATCGGGCTTAATTGGGCGATTAGCAGCTAGGCCCATAACCCATTTCGGAATTAGGGTTATGGGAGGGATGAAAGGAGGTGGAGAATCATCTCCTTTCATTTTTCTAGCTGCCACAAACCTTCCTCTAACCCTAGTAATGGCCTTAATCTTCTAAATCACTCCCTAATCACATTTTTATCACTAATTAAGCAAAACTACGTCAAATCAAGTTGGATTAACAAAAAATTAGAGTTGGAGCTGCTGCACTACATAGGAACCTATGCCAAATTAGTATAATTTTTAGATCTAACGTTCATTTGTAGCTAAGGTGAGTGATCTACATATTCGTACACTAATTATGGCTAATTAGGGGTGACTAGTGGTAATTAGTGAAATTATACATCTAATAATTCTAGAAAATTATGTGAAAATTCTAAAATCATATTTTATTTCATTGGTACGAATTTGGGATAATTCGGATTAAGCTTGTTAATCCTATAGTTAGATATGGTTAAGGGAAAAATCATGGGTTTGGGCATGTTAGATCTAAATTAAAATATGAAATTATTGTTTTGGTTGATTCTACATGTTACTACTGCTGTTTGGTATGTTTTGTGATTGCATAGGAAAGTTAGAATGGTTGAAAACGTCGTCGTTTGGTGAAACTAGCTTGCTGGAAAAATTGTAGGATTTCGGTTCTTGAAAGGGGTTTGCTTCACGAAGCCCAGGAGGACTTCGGTTCCTGAAGGGGGTATGTCTCACGAACCACTCCAAGATCGTGGTCATGAACCGCTCCAAGATCACGGACACGAACCACTCCAAGATCATGCTCATGAAACTCTCCAAGATGAGGACTCACGTAACGGGAGAGACTCACGAACAGGGGGGACTCACGAACCGGGAGGGGGGGGGACTCACAATCCGGGGGGTCATGAGCTAGGGGGTCACGAGTCGGGGGGTCACGAGCCAAGGGGTTACGAACCGACCTGGTGGAAGTCCACGACCCGAACCGAGATGATGACTCCGAACCGAACTAGATTCAAACTTCTATCACGCTACGACAATTGTGAACTCTTCTGAAGATCAACTACAATCTAACCAAAACCCGAGATGCAAAGGAAGTCCAAATCCGAAGTTATTACTCATGATCCAGACGGGAACCAACGATTTAACTTCTAGAGTTGGGCTTTGCTGCGGTACGTGCGCAAAGGGGTTATCGATATTTATAACTTTGGTTCACCATTGAGAGAGGGGGCATGTAGACGAACCAGAGCCAGGGAAATGTGGACTGGTTAGCCGTTAACCTAGAGCAAGAGATGTGTGGACTGGGTAGGGTTATTGACTATAGACTAGGGAAGTATAGTCATAGCAATAGTTGTACGGAGTGGGACCATCATGGCCCCAATAGATTCGGTGATCTAAGTAGTGGATAGTCGTATGCTTTACGCACTGAGTGAGGGATGTGAGGATGATTGCTATGTTTGATGTCTGCTATCACCATGACATGCACACTTCCACATTACACTCTAAGTTAGTGATACCTTAGAGAATTATACATCTTGTTGTGCTAACTATTTGGTTGCAGGTCCAGGTCACGTATGATTATTTATACTTGTTATTGCTTTATCCAGTTATAGATTTGTTATTGCTCACACCAGATTTTCATCTGACCCGTAGTTTCATGTCTCTTCTTATTACTCTGGGTGCTCCTAAACGAGCAAACTAGAGATAGTTTAGGTGGTCATGCACGAGTAGCAATCCGGTGACGAGAAGGAGGCTTCCACGTACTACATACATATATTCTCCCTGTGTTGTTAAAGATCACTGCTTTGGGCATTAGTAGTGTACCTCTTTTATTTTCCTTTTAGAGATAGTATTTTAAAGTTGTAATAATTGGATATGAAGCTATGTTTTGGATTCTGCTACTCTGATGGATATGGTTTAGTTTTTAGCTATGTACTGTCACGCCTGTTTTATGTCAAGCTATGTTACTATTATATTTTATTCCATGCGCTGTGAGATATACTACAGGTTCTTGGAAAATTTCAAACCCCTTTGGCGATCGTCCCATGCTAGTCAGGCATGGATACAACACATTTCGAGGAAATGTCGGATTCGTACGGGGAGGCCGTCACACAACCTATCGAAGTCTTTCTCCAATATCATTGTCAATATGGAGAGACCGATAGGATTATTATCCAAGAACCACTCCGTATTGGCAGTAGCGTTGCAAATCAGATTATATGAAGATAATCAAAGACGGAGTGAAGTGTAACGGCTTTTTCTATTAATCGTAAGTAGAAATTTCCTAAGATGGATTAATGGAAAGTGTGCCTTCTGTTTCGTTCAGTCCCAGAGCGAAGTTGTATGGACAAATATATGACAGAATATTTCCAATAATCGCATATGTTGGTCAATATAAATATATATGGTGGCGAAGAATTTATTCTCTTAGCGTAATATCTAGATTAAATTTGTGCAAATCAATTAGTGATTAACGGATCTAATAATGCGGCATTCAAAGTGATTGTGCTATCAATGAAAAGTAAGTAAGTGTAGCCCCAGGCATCAACAACCGGGAAATGACAAAAATCGGGCAAGCAACATGGCTAAGTGGGTAGCTCCCAATTAGGGTGTATTATCACCTATCTAGAGAAATTCATTTCATTCTTTATTCTATTCGATGTTGTCTCATTCAGGAAAACCGTTATTGATCCCAACCATTGGTGATATACATTCGATAAACTCAAGCGAAATGAGTGCTCGGTCATGTATGGCCGGGTTACAAGGTATTCTTATTGAACCCAGTGTATTCCTCTCTAGGGATACACTATCAGAAGGTGCTTCCATACCTTATCATAGTTGGAAATCCATTACCCAATAAGTGCGTGTGGTTTTGATTGTATATTATATATATGTTGAGCGTGAGATGCAAATGTTCCACCAGATTGTTATTTATTTGATTTAGACACTGTTATAATATCAACGGAGTTTTGATATAAAGATTATCATTTCTTACAAATGGATTTTGAAAGTTAAATCAAGTGCTTTGGATTCTCATGAGGGAAAAACCCGTTTAATGTTATACGACATGATCTTATGAGATATCGTTTATTTTCTCAAACTGTTTTAAATTGTTTACTCATACAAGTCCCATGACTGACTAAGAGTTTATTTTTTTATTTTGTTTTACATATACTCTTGGGTGCTCAAATTTGTATGGACAGTCAATTAGTTTAGGATTTTACAGACTTATCTAAAGGAGTTTGGAACAGGAGGCTTCAGTGTTAGTTATCTATTGTTATTTTCCGCTTTGTTGCATTTTATATGTACTTTGATAATGGTATGTATATACAGTTAAAGTTGTATTCCAAATTTTTTTATATATTATATTTTATTCCGTTGCAATGTGAAATTCTGTGTTATTGTTTTTGTTCTTCTTCTATCTTTTTCTTCTTTATTTCATAATGATTCGTATTTCTGTGCAATTTGGGTTGAACTTGTGGTGTGTTTAGCCAACTCAGATAGTAGGGATATGCTGGCCATTCAGTTGGTATTAGAGCTTAGGTTGAGCGAACACCTAGGCTTTGGTGGGGTTTACTTATTAGAGATAGGATCAGCATTACCCTAGAATGAGTTGAGTGTATATATACGAGAGAGCATATTTGTTAATTGACATAAAAACTATTTTATATTATGTTGGCTAATCTGTTGAGTGGTTTATGAATTTTGGTCAGACTGTGGGATGTCACGATATCGATAGTAATTTCTAAACACCTTAATAGAAAATTCGACATAATATTGTTTTAAAGTGGGTAAATGAAATAATTCTACCCAAAATTTTATTTTGATATAGACAGGAATAATTTTTTTGAATTATAATAATATATGGATGTGTCGGTTGTTATTATAATCAAATAAGTTATAAAATTGGAATGGTTATGTATAACCAAGTAAAATTTGTATATTGAATGAAATATACAAATGAGATGAACAAAAATTGAATTCAAACAAAAATTTAGAATTTTAAATCCTAGGTGTTTTAAAAAGTATTTTCTGAAATATATTAAAATAATATAGCTTTGTTGGAAGGATTTTTGAATAAAAGTAGTTTTGAATGGATTTTGGAAATGATAAAGCACTGAACTCACTTTGGTTGCTGGAAAATAATTCTGATGATGGTTGCAGCATCATTAGTATTCATTTTCGAGTTTCTAAGTGATGAATTACTACCTTAGAAAAGTTTTTGATGGAAATTTGTTGAAAGAAAACAAGTTGTTTTGGAAAATTCAAATGTTTTGAATTTGAGATGGTTAGAAACATATTTGTATATATTTATATGATTTCAAAAGGATCTAAATTGAAAACTTGGGAATTTGAATTCTGGAATTTAAATTTAACTTAAGAAAGTTAAATGATCGAAGTAAATAAACTGATCAGAATCAATTTGAATGGAATATGAATTGATTATTAATCATTTAGATAAAATGAATATAAGCATATTTGATATTCAATATGAATAAAAACCAAAAGTTTTGGTCGAATTAAATTTGTTGAAGTATGAAGAGTTGAGTTTCAAAATAACTGAGATTTTGAAAAGTAATGGGTTTGTACCATTTTTCCTACCTTAGTAATTTCGGGGACGAAATTTGTAACACGCCGCCTCCGCCAGGGTGTCTCTTGCAAGCACTCTGACTTTGGAGGGGCGTTTGAATCAGGTAAACATGCATAATGATATATCAAGGCAGAACAAGAACATATGTATATATGTAAACAGAGTAAATAACATAGATAAAACAGCGGAAGATTTCAAACCATTTCAAAACAAGTCTGGTACAACATAATGTCAACTTTCCAAATACACAAGTCTAGATAAAAACAACATTACTGAAAAACTAAAATACATAAGTACTATCCCCAAAATAAGTGAGAACCATAGCTAGCTTCATGTCAAGACCGTACATGAGCTAAAATCCCACAAGCAAGTGATCAGGAATCCAAGCTAAGCTCCAATATTCCCTCCCTGAGAACCTGGGGGGGAGAAGGGAACGGAAGAAAAGAGGCGAAAGAAAACAGGTCAGTCAAAAAGACCGAGTAAGCCCTACTACAATCAATGTAAACTAATAAAGTTAACTGGCATGATGAAAGCTGAGATGAACATATGGATAACTACATACTGGCATGATGATTAACTAACAAGGTAGATAAAGGTGTCATCGCATAATCAGGATTAAGGTTTTGCACCACAGGTGTACTAACAAACTAACATGACTTGAATAAACCAGTATTGATCCCTTGGCCCAAGCTTTGGCCCAATAACATGAAGTGACCCTAATACGCGGTCCAACCAAACGGTCTAGTCGATCGGCTCCCTATAAGCCTAACTCGTCACGTGTTGGTGTCCATACGGCCCAAACATAATTGTAGTCAGACTATGCCGGGTCTCCCGTCGGGTGCATCAAGCCCTAGGGTGGCAACCCCTGGACACCATAAACATGTGTGCACAGTCTCGATCTACTGGTACCCGTGCATGTTTTCCCCGGCTTGGGACTATGTGCACGACCATAAGTCCGCCCAGAACTACACCGGCGTACCACTCTGCCGTCGTTTTTGGTCACTTACCTCTAGTTCAGTAACCGTGTCCCTCACCCTAGCCTAGTCCCTAGGGCCATAATGATACAAACTTGGGATTACTGCTGGAGTGGACCCCCATTGCTAGGATTTTTCTAGTGGGTTAAGTATGGTTTAACCCTCTTTCTAATCATGGATTAACTTGGTTAAGTGTAACGATGAGTTCACGACTTAACCCTGATTAATCTACCAAGCCCAAATTGGTTAAGTATTAAGTGGACCATGACTTAACCCTAATCATGAGGCATTAATTAATTTAATGCGCCTTAACCTCTCACATTAGACCTTGTTGTGGTTACTAGTTAAGCCGGGCGGGTCCGGGTAGCTTTACACCACAACTTGGTCTAACCTCGGGTTCAAGGTACAATATGGCCAACTTCTCACATTGGGTCCTATTGTTTGTAGCAACTAGTTAAGCCGGTCGGTTCCGGGTAGGTTTACGCTACAAACTCAACCCAACCTCGAGTTGGTCACACTTATCTTTTCTAAGTGTCATGTCCATCATGTTTCCAAAACATGTTACAAATTTTCAAGCAATTGGGTAGACCTAACTTAATAGGTAAATTCCCAATGGGTAGACCTAACTTAATAGGTAAATTCCCAATCTTATGTTTCTATGTCTTTTAAGTTTACCCAACCCCAAACGCAATCCCATTGCTTACATATCGCAATAGCGCATAAAGGATAGAAAGAGGGAACTTGGCATAATCATGACATAAAGGTGTTGAAGCCACAAGTTTAACATGGTGGCATATGAAATGTACATATGTTCATATACTTGCATATTACATTTTAGGCCTCAAAAGCATGCATAAAACCAAACTTAGCATATTGGTGATACATGGTGATAAATGACATGTAGAAATGGCCCTAAGTTCGCATTTAGCCTCACATGCAAGTTATCATAAGAGATATGATAACCTACATGTTGCCAAAATGCAACCTTTAGCATAAAGCTTGAAGCTTTAGGCTCATAAACCCAAGATAAGCTTGCATAACATGATAACATAAGTGAGATGATCAACCCAAACTTGCATACATAACATGGCAACTTGCATACATAACATGGCAACTTGCATATCATAACATAGCAAACTTGCATACATAACATGATAGACTTGCATATTACATCATAGTAAACATGCATAACATATCATGATAAACTTGCATATCATATCATAGCATACTTGCATAACATGATAAACTTGCATCATTCATTAGCTTTAGAGTTTAAATATGAAAGTAGAAAAGGGCTTACAATGCTTATGAAGACACAAAAATATGACAAAGCCCTTATGCAACCAATTAAACCCAAAATGCAAGCTTCAATAGAAAAACCCTTAAGCCAAAATGATCAAAACCCTTGCTTTATGATGCAAATATAGAAACTTGACTTGAATGCAAGCTAATGATGCTCATACAAGCTTGAAAACACTTGTATGCATGGAAAATCTCATAGAAATTTATTTAGGAATTTTATGAAGAGAGTGGAGGCCATGAGAGGATTGATTTTGCCATAGTTTAGTTGTAGGATTGATTAATGATGATTTAGGGTTAGGTTAGGGCCTTATTTATAGAGATTAGGACTAGTTTCAACCCTAGGATTAAACCCTAGTTCCAATCTCAGCCCTCAAAACCGAATCTGGCCCCCAAGCTCAACACAAACCCAAAATGGTGCACCAGGCAGAACTGCCCGGCTAGACCAAGTCGACAGCCAAGTCGACAGGGCTGTCGACTTGGGTCCAACCAAGTCGACTCCCAAGTCGACAGGGCTGTCGACTTGGGTGCTCTGGCGGGAATTTTCCCGCCTGGCCCAAACTGGCCCAAATTTTCCAAATTCAAACTTGAATTTGAAATCTGTTTTTACTTTGAATTTTTCTGAAAACTTCGTTAGGCCTTAATCGGGTAATACAGACTCCGATTTTCGAAAACTCGGACTCTATTTCGCGTATTTTTCCGAGACGAACGCAATGGCATAGCCCGTTTCCCTTGATTCAGATTTTAGAATTAAACTCTGCCTCGATTTACGTTATAACAGGTTATTGAAAATACGGGTTGTTACAAAATTCTTTTAAGAGGGGAAGAATGTAACAACCTAAATTTTTGGTCGGTTAATTTCAAATATTTAATATGGATTTAAATATTGAGTTGATACTATAAATCGATTTTTATATTGAGTTATCGTTTTAATAATTGAAATATGATTTATTTCGGATATATATAATCATCGTAATACGAAAATGAATTTAATCGAATTCAAAATTTAAAACTGAGTTGAAAATAGTTCAAATGATCAATACAAACTTCTGTTTGAATTAGAATAATAATATTAATTTATTATCAAAGAATTAATTGTTTTGAATTTATTTTATATTGATTTAAATTAATATCTTCTCCATGTGATCGAATAAAGCTTTGAAACATGTCCCAGTGTATTCAGAATAGTGGTTTAATCCTAGAAAGGCCTATTGTTGGGCTCAAATAGGAGTTTAAAATCAACGTGATAATTTTAATTAAAGGATAACGGTTCTAATCAAAATAAAATAAAATTTATTATAAAAAAAATTCCTTCCTTCTTAAGCAAACATAGTACACTGTTAACCTACCCTAACATATCTGTACCTTGCGCATACCCTATTCCTCAATGTCGAAGTATTTATCTTTATAAATGGCACGACGACACTTCTCTGTTTTCAGTCTTTTAGTTTGTTCCTCCCGACCACAAATTCTCTTCTCTCAGATTTTTTCTAAAGTCAAAATAAATGGTTGCCTTTTCTCTGATAAAAATCAATTCATGCAGGCTCCTTCCCCAAATCATTTTCAATGGAAAAAAAGAAAATTCCTTTAATCAAAAAATCAAAAAGGGCAGCCTCGTTATCTCTTTTGACATCATTAAGCTTGCAGATTTTAATGGAGTTTAACCTCGATGGCATGAGAATTGGTGCATGAGAGTACATGATTGAATGGAGGTCGTGAATGAAAAGGGTTTAAGCATCGCGATCTGTGGTGGCAATGTTGGGGTTAATCGATTTATCTGATAGTACGATGGAGTTTGAAGCTTCGACGTTGGAAATACAAGAGACTATGAAATCGCGAGTTCGTAGAATGGGGTGCGATCGAATTTGTGAAGCTCAGTGTTTAGAGATGTTGCTATTTGGGATTACCGGGTACAAATAGTAGGGAACGGAAAGTTTCGATCTTGATTGGGACCGTGTGGCATTGAAGATGGACGAGATAAATGAGAGGGAGTATGTTTTTTTTAATGCTGATTTAGGATTCAACGGTGAAGGTTGACAATGTTTGAGGCAATGAAACGTGAATTAAGGTAAACATTGAATTATTTAATAAATTATTAATGGCTATTATATATATATATAAACATATATATATATATTAACTGAGAATAATATAAAATAATAACAGTTGGTTATTTTTGTGGTGAAGTTATCATAGTATATGGAGCACAACAATGCACGGCTAGGGAAGGAACTTGAGTTTGTAACTTAAGGAAGGAGATGGGAAAAAAATGGATTATGTACTTTATTTGGTTTATTAATTTATTTATTTAAGGAAACATTAATTATATAAATGGTTAACTGCTTAAAAATACTTTTGTTTAATATACGAGGTCCGATTGGGATAAACAAGTCATAATGGATTTGTAGCTGCAAATTGAACGAGTTGTAGTTAATAAGAATATTCAAATTTAATCAAACATTATTCGATTTAAATTTGAAAAGAAATTAGAATGGATTGCAATTAAAAACACGGTGAGTAAATCTCACTCATAATTTTATTTTAAAATTATTTTATTCGTTAAAATAATGTTCATTGGTTGTTTGCATGCACTGAAATATTATTGTGGCTATTAAATATATATTAGTTATTTAGAATTAGTGTTTGTGGCTATTATATATATGTATATGTATATGTATATGTATATGTATATGTATATGTATATGTATACATATTGGTGATTGGATAATTCCCGCAGTACCGTTAGCGGATGCCCATAATATCAATAGCGGATGACCCTTTACGCCCCACAATATGATAGTGGATGACTTTCTATACCGCGATATCCTGCCTCGAAGCAGGATGGGTATTATTTATGTTTGCTAACGTCTGTGGATGCAAGAAAACAAGTTGGAGGGATCCAGCTGGCTTCTTCAAATTTTATTATTGTTCGCTTTCGTATATATATATATATATATGTATGTATGTATGTATGTATGTATGTATGTATATAATCATATATGATGTGTTGATTGATAATTGGGTGGTTTGATTATTTAAATATCACCGGGCCTAAAAATGTTGATTTATAAAAATACCGTAAAAAGGATATTTCTGGATTAAAAATGGAAAAATAAATTTTTTAAAAATATAATTTGAATTTTGAATAGGCTGTAAATATATTAACTTGTTTTGAATAAATAAAACAAGTATTGAATTTAAAAACGATGTTTATAGATTAAATAATACAGGAAATTGAAGTGGTGAATTTATAAACGAAGTTTATAAATTGAATAATGCAGGAAATTGAAGTAAATTTATAAACGGTGTTTATAAATAAAATGGAATGATTATCATTGGATAATTTGAATATTTAAATTCAAATGTGAGTTTAAAAATGGAAATTTGGAATCGTTTTAAAGAAGTAAACGATGAAGTTTATTTTGATGTTCAGAATACAAATTGAACTAAAATAAATTCGTATGGATTTATGATTTGAATTCGATTAGTTCGAATTTATTTAAATAAAACATGCCTAGAAAAAAATATTAGTAATGTGTTAAATAGAAGTTAAATTTAAATATGAAAATAGATTCTATGTTATATATGGATAAGTTAAAATAAATAGAATATTCCAAAATAAGATTTTGGTTTTAAATAGATTTTTGAAACGGAACTTGTTTTAATATATAAAACAAGTAAATTTACAAACAATGTTATAATTGTAGAGAATTAATTATCATAAGATAATTTGAGATTTTAAATTCAAGTTTGAATTTCAACATAGAAAGTTGAAATCATTTCAAAAAGGGAACGACAGTTTTTATTCCGGAATTCGGAATAAAAAAGGAATGGAGTTTCAAATAGAATTTTGAAATGGAAACTTGTTTTATAATATAAAACAAGAAAGTTAAATTTATAAACAACGTTTATAAATTAAGTGAGATTATTATCATTTGGATAATATAAATATTTAAATTCATATATGAATTTAAAAGTGAATTTGGGAAGTGTTTTGAAAAAGAATGATTGATTATATTTTGGAATTCGGAATATAAGTTGAATTGAAAAAAATGCAATGGGTTAAAACTGGAATTCGATTATATCGAATTTTATAAATAAATTATTTATTAAAGGAATTGGAATTAAATATGGAAATTTGAAGTATAAATAAATTTATAATTGAGTTACAAAAAATCGACGATTAGGAATAATCATAATATTTAGTTATATTTGGTAAACGGGTTTAATTTATATTTAATATGTAAGAACTGGAGTTGAAATTTATTATAAACGAAGTTTAAACGTTTTTATACGTAAATATAATTAAACCGAACTCGCCGCAGCGCGGTAGTTTGTAATTTGGCGTTTCAAACTTCAATTGAGTATACATAACTCAATTTAAGTCGGAATTCTTTGAAACAAGAATCGTCACGACTGATTTGATAATAGCTTCATAATGGAAGAGAAAGATCTGGATTTCGTCGTATAGATTTTGAGTTATGTCAAAATGAAGTTTCCAAAAAAACAGCGCCATAACCATTATAAAACCATAACGGTTTATTTAAATTAATAAAAGAATTTTAAAAAAATAAAATCCGAATTTCCATTAGAAAAATCCAGACTTGAGATATAAAATAAATACAAACTCAAGTGGAGTAAGTGAACTGATTTTTGAAACAAAAATCAGATTTTTAATTAGTGAATAAGATTAACTGATTTGAAGAATAATTTGTTAATCGAGTTTTGAAATGAAACTGGGCTTTGGATAAGTGAATGTGATTTGTAAATTTATATTTGAAATCGAATATGAAACTTGAATTAAAAATGGAATTCGATTGGTTATAAGCAAGTTAAAATTATATTTGAACGTGATATGTTCAAATATAAAGTGAAACAGACAAAGAGCTAATTAATGAATAAATTAGCAAACTGAGTTAAAAATGAGTGGATTGAGTTGGAATAAATCCGGAATGGACGTATATGGGTTAGACAAGTATGGAATGAAGTGTATGAAGATTATAATTTGTGTGCCCGACAAAAAGGTAAATGTTTAAATTCCATATGAGTTTTTATGCACCAAATCAGCAAGCCGCTTGGCTTTCTGATTTTCTTTATGAAAGGAAAGGGCCTAGAGAGGCGAGTTGAGGTTTGAGCTATTAACCAGTACAAAGGAGGTGCTGGTGAAATTTTCCAAAAATTAAGGAGTTAGAATATTTTTAAGGAAGTTTGATAATTGGAAATGTCTATCAATATATATATAATTCGATAATGAAACGAACTTAAAATACAATATTGTAAACAAAAAGGAAATCTATAATTAAATCTGGTAAAAAGAAAAAGGTATACATGTTTTTAAAATGAATAATTGGCTTTTATGGTATTGATTATTTGAGATAAGTGGTCTTGTTTTTTTTTGAAGTTAAGGATGTTTTCATTCAAGGTCTGAGAGGTAGTTTGTAACAACCCAGATTCCGATGGACCATTTTTTATATATAAAAAAAACCAATCCACCGAAACCCGAGTTGGTTGCTCTGGTATCCTGCAGAAAAAGACAGAGAAAAGATGTAATAACCCGGAAAATGTGAACCAATTAAAAATTTTTAAATTAGGTTATTACCAAAGAATTTGAATAGTTGAAATAGCCTATTTCAATAAAATATAGAATTGGGTATGGTATTGCAGTTTGAAATTTTGAATACAAACTTTGTCTGACTGTACCAGGTGGAAAATATAACGGATTTTAACGAAACTGAAAATATTTAAATCTGTTTATCAATACCTTTCTAACGAATCTGAAAAATCAAAGTTTCATAACGGAAATCAAAAGCTATGGCCAAATGAATTTTCAGAAAGGTCGCTATATAGTGTATATAGCCCTTGAAAATTGAGATTTTGCATACGACCTCGGAATTCGACGAAACTACTTTTGTTGGGTCCGGGATGTCAAATTATTACTAAGTTTCAAATTTCATAATTTTTGAAGCTAATATGTGAGCGGGGCAAAAGATAATGTGTTTGGTCAAATTCTGTTAAAATGGGTCGACCTAAAAATGGCCGTTTTGCAAACGAGCTCAGAATTCGACGAAACTGGTTTTGTTAGGACCGTATCGTCAAAACTAAGCAAGATTTATTTTTCTGGAATTTTTCGATTCTGTTTGTGGCCCTGGCAAATTGAAATGTATGTTTAAATTAAATATCGAATGTTTTATATTTTAATTTGAAAAATAACTGACTGTAACAGTCGAAATGGCCAACGAAACATATCCCATTGTGTCCGGAATGGGGGTATTTAGCTAGGGGCGACAGTCGTTGGGTTTAAAAAGGAGTCCGTTTGCAAAAACATTATTTAAAATTTCCTATAAAGCATGGACCAATAGGAATTTTTCATTAAAAAAAAAATCCGAAACCCTAGCCACCAGAGACGATCTGGACGACGCACAGTGCTCGAATCTTCTCGTCCATTTAGCCGCCGCCTCAGGCGATTTCACCGCCGCCGCCAGTTGAGACTTCCGACCGCCTTCGCCTCCTCTCCACATCCGACCAACCCACGACCCCGTCCATCAACCATCGACGTCGGAATTCGACGAGGAAGTCACGACCTTCAGGGCGCCGCCGCGAAGAGCACAGGCCGCCGAACCCTTCGCCACCACCGTCGATCTGGAGGTGGTTCGTAGCTCTTTGACGCAGCAAGGTCTGATCGAAGCATCGAGGTACGGATTGGCTGAAAAATCGTGACCTAGTTTCGAAGGTTTTAAAAACTTTACTGATGTAAATTCTGAAATGAAAATAACACTTTTAAGTGTTGCAAAACTTTGAAAAATAATATCGTTTTCGTTCTTTAACGAAATTTGATGAAACAGGAGACACCGTGACCGCAAGGAGGCTCTCTACATTCTAGAAGAAGCCGCGGATTTTTCTGACCTTCCTACGATTTTTAGCACTGCAATAACCAATGTGAGGAATCTAAACTATTTGTGTGAATGAAATCGCGTTGTATAAATTATATAAGCGAAGTGTAAATTATATACGCATTGTATACCTCATGTACATGTGTTGTATAAGTTATATTAGCGATGTATAAATTATACAAGCGTTGAATGAAACATATATGCTTTGAATTGTGATGAAATGCAAGTGAATTATTATATTATATATATATATATATACTCCCCTCGTCCACAAACCATGGAGGATATTTATTGCTTGTGACTGACGTGATATTATATGGTATGACGAATGGTTGGAAATAATTGTTTGTGGTTGATATTATGGTTGAAAAATACCTTTATGGTTGAAAAATACCTTTATGGTTGAAAAATACCTTTATGGTTGAAAAATACTTTGTGGTTGAAAAATACCCTCTTGTGGTTGAAACAAAATAGAATAGGATTGTGGAATTGAAAATAAAACATGCCGCCTGCGTGCGAACTAGATGCATGATCCCCATTGTCAAAAACCGCGAGGTTTTAAGGTAGAGCGAGGAGCCGTACTAGGGACGGTCCCGGTTTTAACTACCCTGCCGTTATGCTGCCGAAATTTTCTGAAATATTTATGTGTTAGAATAATTTTCATTCGTTGAGTTGAAATTCATGTGTTGAATATTATTTGAATTTAAACAAATGGCTTTAGCGATAAAAATCACATTTTTATATATATATATATATACAAACTATATAGAATATTCATGTGTTGATTGCAATTCATTCGTTGAGTTGAAATTTATGTGTTGAATATTATTTGAATTTAAACAAATGGCTTTAGCGATAAAAATCACATTTTTATATATATACAAACTATATAGAATATTCATGTGTTGAGTTGCAATTCATTCGTTGAGTTGAAACTCATGTGTTGAATATTATTTGAATTTAAACAAATGGCTTTAGCGATAAAAATCACATTTTTATATATATACAAACTATATAGAATATTCATGTGTTGAGTTGCAATTCATTCGTTGAGTTGAAATTCATGTGTTGAATATTATTTGAATTTAAACAAATGGCTTTAGCGATAAAAATCACATTTTTATATATACACAAACTATATAGAATATTCATGTGTTGAATTGCAATTCATTCGTTGAGTTGAAGTTCATGTGTTGAATGTTATCATCTTTTAAAAATAAAATGAATCGACAATGAAAACTATATTTTTATTGTGGATATGAAGAGTTAAAAATACACATGTGTCGAATAAATATTTTTGGTGATAAAAATATTCCTTTTATCATGTATACGCTTAGTTAAAAATACACATGTGTCGAATAAATATTTTTGATGATAAAAATATTCCTTTTATCATGTATACGCTTAGTTAAAAATACACATGTGTCGAATAAATATTTTTGGTGTTAAAAATATTCCTTTTATCATGTATACGCTTAGTTAAAAATACACATGTGTCGAATAAATATTTTTGATGATAAAAATATTCCTTTTATCATGTATACGCTTAGTTAAAAATACACATGTGTCGAATAAATATTTTTGGTGAAAAAAATATTCCTTTTATCATGTATACGCTTAGTTAAAAATACACATGTGTCGAATAAATATTTTTGATGATAAAAATATTCCTTTTATCATGTATACGCTTAGTTAAAAATACACATGTGTCGAATAAATATTTTTGATGATAAAAATATTCCTTTTATAATGTATACGCTTAGTAAAAAAAATACACATGTGTTGAAATAAATAATAGTTTGCTAGAAATATTATCATTAGCTTTGTTCTGCATATATATACATGTGTTGAACAGGGAAAATGGATTAGCTGTAGAGTAAAGAAATTATTTGCGTGCCCGACAAATAGGTAAACCTTGATGAGTTGGCTGCGCAATTTTATTTATATATCAACTCCTGTGAATGCCATTGGATGCGGAGTGCTGGTTTTTCTGTGTGAAATAATAAATAACGCCATAGGATAGTAACAATTAATTTTGAACTACACTACATGGCATACGTCTTGACGATAGGCATACTTCATCATATTCCACATAAGCAATTGGAGCTTGTGTGACGAGGTGGAAGGTTTACCATATAAGCAAGAGGCTTGTATGGCGATGACTATGTACTACAGGTTGAACTGATAACTGATATGGACTGTATAAATTATAACGATAAATTGCCAGATTAATAAAAAACCCACACGGGTCTGGAGTTGACAATAATCACGTCGCTCTAGTTATTAGATACGGCACATGGACTATTTATTTCCAAACGGAAACAGGGTGACGGGAATTTATTCTCTGGAGTGATTATCATTACATGCTCCCCCGTAAACACCAGAATATATCACTATAAATATGTGAATGCTTTTTAGGATTTATTGGGTACCTAATACGACCCAATAAATTTCCAAACCCCTCCCCGTACAAAGGAGGTTATGGCGAAATTTTTCGAAATATTAAGGCGTTAGTGAAATATTTGAAGTGAAAACGAAGTTGAAAATATAGAATGAACTATAGTTGAAATTATAGATTGAACTATATTTATATATATAAATATAAATATAATTAAAAGGAATAGAGGCCGTGTAGTTCGCGTTTCGGAATCGTAACTTGAAACGATTAGTGCGAGAAATCCGACCATCGGATTTTCCCGAAACCGCAACCGCTGGGTTCGCCTTGGAAATATCTTTCCAACGACACCAACCTTGTAAAAATCCAACGGTTAGATTGCCCGGAATGTTTAATTCAAATCTGAAGAAAACAGCGCCAGAATCGTTTATATTTATATATATAAATATAAATATAATTAAATTAAATCGAATAACGACGCTGCAGTTCGAATTTTAAAACCGTAACTTCAAACGACTAGTGTGGAAGATCCGACCGTCGGATTCTCACGAAACTGGAACCTTTGGGTTCGCTTTGGGAATATCTTCCCACTGATATAGACTTTGTAGGAATCCAACGGTTAGATTTTCCGATATGTGTAAAACAAATTAAGGGAAAAACAACGCCAGTGCCACGACACGACCTGAAACGTCGTTTAATTAAATATGGCCATTTTTAAATAAATAAAAA
The DNA here is from genome assembly GCA_030737875.1 of Allium sativum. Classification (NCBI taxonomy): domain Eukaryota; kingdom Viridiplantae; phylum Streptophyta; class Magnoliopsida; order Asparagales; family Amaryllidaceae; genus Allium; species Allium sativum. The sequence continues at coordinate 925,465,650 of CM060918.1, read as the reverse complement.
TGGCGAAAAATCGTTATAAAATATTATAAGCAATATTGATTGAGAATAAACCAATTGGGCTTGAATTGTTTGATATTTGATGGTTGTATGTGTATGACATGAAAATAACACTAAAGAACCGAAAGATGGATGTTGAATAATGTAACCATAAAATGAATCGATTTAAATTCTAATAACGTGAATTATTTGAAAAGGCCGAGCTAACCCTCATTTCAAATAATTTATCGAGCGATTCGAATTGGAAAATGCAAAGACGATTCAAGACCGACGATCTTCGTATCGGTTGGATGGGCGCTACTGAGGTTCCTAACCGGAGTAGCTACCGGAGAGGGACGGAAGTAGTAGCCGTCTGAACGTATGTGTTGATTGGACGGATATACGAGGAATTTGACGCCTCCAGTTTCGTTCAGACCCAGGACGGACTTGTAAATGGACTGTGTGTCTGACATGGGATTTTGTTCTGTACTGATTGATCTCTGTTAAATATATATCTGTTTGGCGGTGGAGAATTTATTCTTTTGCTTAACTCCCTTCTCTGAGACGTACGAGCTCAGGGGTTATATATCGATAGAAATCAATCGTATGGAGTGGACTGCCTATGTGGCATGCCAAGATGCTGTGATCAAGGCTTCTGTTGCAAAGCAAAGTTTTGTGGATGATGATCAAAGCAAGGTCTACGTGGCCTAGCTTTGTGTATTTCATAGATTCGCGAACCTCACACCCTGGTATGAGTTAAAAACGGGATACGGACTGCAGGGAGAGCACGACGTTTCTTTCTAGCTATGGTGGTGTCAGTGACTTACCAGCCCTGACATATATATCTACTTTTCACCTTTGTGGTTGTTGGAATGCGAGGCGCCTCGATTATAGGTCTGTAAGGACCGGGAAACGTGTGTTCAGGAATTGCCAATCCTCAAACGTAAGAGAGGACCGGCCCTGAAGCATCCAGGGGTTACCCAGAGTGTGTAGCCCCAAGGCATTTGCTAAAGTGTCTCGAAGCGGAGAGGAGCTTGCCCCTTGCCTCGACTCATGATGGAAATCCAATTTCCAATACGAAATAACGGACTTGATTGTAGAACTAGTATGGCGACATAGTATATGGTAGTTATGCCGTCTATGATTGATATTTATGATGTTATTCGCTTTTGAAACATATATGCACTAGTAATAATATCAAATGATTTTGCTTTATACGTATCAAGCATATTTGGCCCTTATAAGGTAAAACTCTATCCTCCGGCTTGCGTTGCATTGTATGATGGGACCTGAGTCTTATACTGGCTTCATTCTTTCAAAAAGCATTGTGTTGTTTTAAAAAGAATTTACTTTGTTTTAAATGCACTAGCAATCACTGGAGTAAACCCGTTCCGCGAAAGTGGGGTGGTCCTATGATTTGCTTATTACTGTTGTTAAATTGTTAAATAGATTCCTCATACCAGTCCCCATGACTGACTCGTTGTTTGTTTCACTTTGCAAACGCGGGTGCCCTTATTTTCACACGGGCAACCTAGTACACAGGTGACAGGTTGTTTTTGGCTCTGCACTGATGCATAGAGTGCATTTTTGGCTCATGGCGAGGCTGACTTCACAGAGACGACATTGACTTTTTCCGCCATTACTATACTTATGTTATGATTCCGCCACTGGCGATGCAGACTGATTTACTTTCCGTATTTCTTATCGTATGTATATGTACCGCCTTCGGCGATGTAGACTGATACCCTTACTATGTCTCACTGCATGTATGTATTCCGCCTCTGGCGATGGTGACTGATCACTTTCCTTTTTAATTACTAAGTTATATCCCTCATTATGCTATTCTGATATTCCTACATGTTGTGATTCCGCTGTCATATACATGTAAAATTATTTTATTTATTGTTTCTGCTATTATCTGTACTCTGCTATGATGATTAATGTGTTATTTCCCTATGATTATCCTTAATACCGCCCCTCGGATTTTTGGGATCGTCACCGTTGGTATCAGAGCTTTGGTTAACCTTAGGTCCGGGATCTAACACATTAAACACCTCGTCAGAATAGAATCAGTAGTGTTCTAATGCGAGTAGCTCATTAGAGATAGGATTAGCAATGTCCTAGAATGAGCTAAGCAGATAGCAAAACAATTTGATCAGTACATCATCATTATCTTTCCTTGTATTCCCCTGCTTTATCATTTATGAAAATTATCTAATCTGTGAGCTTGACTCTTTTCTTGCTTATACAGTATTCTCTTAGATGGCTACACGAGGAGCAGAAGCTATAGGAGGCCGTGGAGGCCGAGGAGATGCAGCAGGAGGACGGGGGAATATCCCCGTAGTAGTGGAAGGCCCTATTGTTCAGCCACCCGCACCAGAAGACTTTGAGCTAGATAAAGTAGCAAAGAGGTACAGAAATCTTGGGGGGAAACCCTTTACTGGCACTGGTACAGTGACCGAGGCTATAGCTTGGCTGAAGACCTGTGAGAAAATCTTTGAAGGCATGGGTATGGGAACCAACAACAAAGCCCGACTTGGCATTTGGCTCCTTCAGGAGGAAGCAGAGCTGTGGTGGGATGCTATTACCTCAGAGGATGCAGCTGGTACTGTCAGGAATTGGGAGCAATTCAAAGCTTTGTTCAATGAGAAGTTTGTACCTGAACAGGCTCTAGAGAGGATGCGAGAGCAGTTTGCTAATCTCCAGCAAGGAGATCTCTCTATTCAGGATTATCTAAATAAGTTCACCCAATTGTCGCGCTATGCTCCAGAGCTGATTACGACCAACAAAGCAAAGAACAAGAGATTCATATTTGGGCTGAAGCGCAAGTGCCACGATAGAGCTACGAGCAACATCAAACTCTCCTTTTCAGAACTAGTAGAGATGGCTTGCAATTACGAAGACATGGATGAGAGGCATGCTAGCCAAGACCGCGCCAAAAGCCAAGCTGAAAATAAGCGCAAGGCTTCAACCGATCAACCCGAATCTAGCATTACCGCGGCCGCTACTCAGAAACCTGCAAAGATCCCAAAAGGAAATTGCTACAACTGCGGGAAGCTAGGTCATTTTTCTAATGTATGCAAAGCTCCGAGGAAGCCAAAGGCAAATGACTCAGCCGAATGCTACAACTGCCATAAGAAGGGGCACTATAGCAGGAATTGTCCTCTGAAGCAGAATGCTCAAGTGGCTCATGTCTATGACGGGAAGACCCCGCCAGCTACCACCGATGGATCAGGTAAACCCGATGTCTTGGGAGGTACCCTTACCATTAAAAATATTCCTGTTTCTGTACTTTTTGATACTGGTGCATCACGTAGCTTCATTTCTGGTAACATTGTTCACAAGTTAAAATTGAAACGAAGAAAGCTTAAAGAACCAATTAAAGTTCGAAACCCGATAGGAAATTCTGTTAGTCTCAGTTCATACAGTAGAGTGCCTATCTCTTATTCTTGCTACAAGTTCTCTTTTGATTCGATTGTCATGGACCTTTCCGAATTTGATGTTATACTGGGGCTTGACTGGTTGACAAAATATAAGGCCGAAGTTAGATGTGCCGAAAGAATCGTTAAAGTCGAAACGAAGCTTGGACCTATATATATACCATGTCATGGCTCAGAAATTAATAGAACAGAATTTTGGTCTTCTTTAGAAGTTACTCCCCCTTCATTAGAAAAGATACCGATCGTTAAAAACTATGCGGATGTGTTTGAAGAAGTAGAAAACTTACCGCCGCAAAGAGAAATTGAATTTAGAATAGATTTAATTCCTAACGCCCGGCCAGTAGTACATCCAATTAGAAGAATGGCCCCGAAAGAAAAAGAAGAGTTAAGTAGTCAAACCCGAGAATTGCTTTGGAAAGGTCTAATCAGACCGAGCTTTTCAGCATGGGGAGCAGCAGTAGTATTTGTCCCGAAATCAGATGGTACTCTAAGACTTTGTGTTGATTACCGAGATCTCAATAAGCAGACACTGAAGAACAAATATCCCTTGCCCCGAATAGATGATCTGTTAGATCAATTAAATGGAGCAACAGTATTCTCCAGAATGGACCTAGCTACAGGTTTCCACCAATTACGTATAGCCGAAGACTGTGTTCCTTTGACAGCATTCAGGGGTCCCGATTTATTCTACGAATGGTTAGTAATGCCGTTCGGCTTGTGTAACGCTCCGGCATACTTCGTCGATCTTATGAACAGAGTGTTCCGTGGTGTGTTGAATAAATTTGTTCTAGTCTTCATCGATGACATTTTAATATACTCTAAGTCGGAAGACGAGCATGCAAAACATTTAGAACAAGTGTTGAAAATTCTAAGGAGAAATGTCTTGAAAGCTAAATTTTCTAAGTGTGTCTTCTGGCAGAATGAAGTTAAATTCCTAGGCCATGTCGTATCAAAAGAAGGAATTGCTGTAGACCCAAACAAAATTACAGTGATTCAGAACTGGAAACAACCTACTACGCCCACCGAAGTTCGAAGTTTCCTTGGATTGGCTAGTTACTATCGGAAATTCGTTCAGGATTTTTCAAAGATATCTGGTGTATTGACAAAGCTTACAAAGAAGCATGAGAAATTCAAATGGACTCCCGAATGTGAAGAAGCTTTCCAGGAGCTGAAACTGAAGTTGACAACCGCTCCAGTATTGACCATTATAGAAGGCAACCGATACTTGACTGTATGGACAGATGCTTCTATTAGAGGGCTAGGCGCAGTGTTAATGCAAAAAGGCCAAGTACTTGCTTATGCCAGCAGTCAACTAAAGCCGCATGAAAGAAACTATGCAACTCATGATCTTGAGTTATTACCTATCGTGTTTGCTTTAAGAATTTGGAGGCATTATTTACTGGGTGAGAAGTTCGAACTATACACCGATCATCAATCCTTGAAATATCTGTTCACTCAGAAAGATTTAAACCTGAGGCAACAGCGTTTGTTAGAATTCCTTGCAGCATACGATTTTGAAATTCTATACACTCCAGGGAAAGCCAATGTTGTAGCCGATGCGCTCAGCAGAAAGAATGAAATCATCGCCAGTTTTGTCATCACGTCTTCATTAATAGACAGGATCTCGACCCTTCAGAAAGGCGATGAATTTATTCAAAGAGTCAGTCAGAGAGTCAAAGGAGGTGAATCCACCAGTTTCCGACTCGATGACAAAGGAGTTCTTAGATTAAAGGGCAGAATTTGCATCCCAAACCTTCCTGAGCTCAGAAGAGAAATACTTGATGAGTGCCACAAATCCAAATTAAGTATCCATCCCGGTGTGAGCAAAATGTATAACGATATCAAACGCACATTCTGGTGGAGGTCAATGAAAAGAGATATCTCATTATATGTTAGCAGATGCCCCACTTGTCAGCTAGTTAAGAGTGATCAGCAGAAATTAGCTGGATTATTACAACCATTAGAAATTCCAGGATGGAAGTAGGAACAAATCTCGATGGATTTCATCGATGGCCTGCCTCGAACTAGAAAAGGAAACGACAGTATATGGGTAATCGTAGATCGCTTCATGAAGACTGCCCATTTTATACCTGTCCGATCCAACAGAACGGCTCAAAGTCTAGCACAGATTTACTTCAGTGAAATAGTTAAACTACATAGAGTGCCGCTCAATATAGTCAGCGATAGAGATCCCCTATTTACTAGCAAATTCTGGGAAGCATTCCAGGAAGAATTGGGAACCAAATTGAATTTAAGCACCGCTTATCACCCTCAAACAGATGGCCAAACTGAGCGGGTGAATAGAATTTTAGAAGATTTGTTGCGGGCTTGCGTTATCGATTTTGGAGGCTCATGGGAAGATCACTTACATTTAGCAGAATTCTCTTACAACAATAGCTATCAAGCAAGTTTGGGAATGTCTCCATTTGAAGCATTATACGGTAGACCGTGCAGATCTCCAGCATATTGGGTAGAACCTGGCAACAGACTTGTGCTAGGACCCGATATGATTCGAGAAGCATCGGATAAAGTCGATTTCATTAAGAAGCGATTAAAAACCGCGCAGAGCCGACAGAAAAGTTATGCTGATGCAAGAAGAAGGGATATATCGTTTGCCATTGGTGATTATGTTTATTTAAGAGTTTCTCCAATGCGGGGGGTAATCAGATTTGGCAAGACTGGGAAGTTGGCATCGAGATTTATTGGTCCCTTTCCTATACTTGAACGGATTGGAACTCTTGCATATAGGGTTTCATTACCTAATTGGTTGCCTGGTATACATGATGTGTTCCACGTATCTCAACTCAGAAAACATGTTCATGATCCCAATCTTGTTGTGGAAGAAGCAGCGCAACATGATATTGACATAACTCCAGAATTAGCGCTCAAGAGAGAGCCATTAAAGATAGTTGGCAAAGAAACTAGAGAGCTAAGGAGGAAAAAGATTCATCTAGTCAAAGTGCAGTGGAGTAGTGATCCTAGAGACTGTACTTGGGAGACTGAGGAAAGCATTAAACAAGCCTGTCCCAAATGCAGAGTGGACATCTCTGACTAACTCCGGTACAAGGTACCTTTACAATACTTTGCATTTACATTTTATTTCCTACTTAACTGTTATTTCCTTTTTGAGGACGAAAAGTTTTATGTGAGGGAGATTGTAATAACCCGGAAAATGTGAACCAATTTAAAATTTTTAAATTAGGTTATTACCAAAGAATTTGAATAGTTGAAATAGCCTATTTCAATAAAATATAGAATTGGGTATGGTATTGCAGTTTGAAATTTTGAATACAAACTTTGTCTGACTGTACCGGGTGGAAAATATAACGGATTTTAACGAAACAGAAAATATTTAAATCTGTTTATCAATACCTTTCTAACGAATCTGAAAAATCGAAGTTTCATAACGGAAATCAAAAGTTATGGCCAAATGAATTTTCAGAAAGGTCGCTATATAGTGTATATAGCCCTTGAAAATTGAGATTTTGCATACGACCTCAGAATTTGACGAAACCACTTTTGTTGGGCCCGGGATGTCAAATTATTACTAAGTTTCAAATTTCATAATTTTTGAAGCTAGTATGTGAGCGGGGCAAAAGATAATGTGTTTGGTCAAATTCTGTTAAAATGGGTCGACCTAAAAATGGCCGTTATGCAAACGAGCTCAGAATTCGACGAAACTGGTTTTGTTAGGACCGTATCGTCAAAACAAAGCTAGATTTATTTTTCTGGAATTTTTCGATTCAGTTTGTGGCCCTGGCGAATTGAAATGTACGTTTAAATTAAATATCGAATGTTTTATATTTTAATTTGAAAAATAACTGACTGTAACAGTCGAAATGGCCAACGAAACATATCCCATTGTGTCCGGAATGGGGGTATTTAGCTGGGGGCGACAGTCGTTGGATTTAAAAAGGAGTCCGTTTGCAAAAGCACTATTTAAAATTTCCTATAAAGCATGGACCAATAGGAATTTTTCATTAAAAAAAAAATCCAAAACCCTAGCCGCCAGAGACGATTTGGACGACGCACAGTGCTCGAATCTTCTCGTCCATTTAGCCGCCGCCTCAGGCGATTTCACCGCCGCCGCCAGTTGAGACTTCCGACCGCCTTCGCCTCCTCTCCACATCCGACCAACCCACGACCCCGTCCATCAACCATCGACGTCGGAATTCGACGAGGAAGTCACGACCTTCAGGGCGCCGCCGCGACGAGCACAGGCCGCCGAACCCTTCGCCACCACCGCCGATCTGGAGGTGGTTCGTAGATCTTCGACGCAGCAAGGTCTGATCGAAGCATCGAGGTACGGATTGGCTGAAAAATCGTGACCTAGTTTCGAAGGTTTTAAAAACTTTACTGATGTAAATTCTGAAATGAAAATAACACTTTTAAGTGTTGCAAAACTTTGAAAAATAATATCTTTTTCGTTCTTTAACGAAATTTGATGAAATAGGAGACACCGTGACCGCAAGGAGGCTCTCTACATTCTAGAAGAAGCCGCGGATTTTTCTGACCTTCCTACGATTTTTAGCACTGCAATAACCAATGTGAGGAATCTAAACTATTTGTGTGAATGAAATCGCGTTGTATAAATTATATAAGCGAAGTGTAAATTATATACGCATTGTATACCTCATGTACATGTGTTGTATAAGTTATATTAGCGATGTATAAATTATACAAGCGTTGAATGAAACATATATGCTTTGAATTGTGATGAAATGCAAGTGAATTATTATATTATATATATATATATATATATATATATATATATATATACTCCCCTCGTCCACAAACCATGGACGATATTTATTGCTTGTGATTGACGTGATATTATATGGTATGACGAATGGTTGGAAATAATTGTTTGTGGTTGATATTATGGTTGAAAAATATCTTTATGGTTGAAAAATACTACCTTTATGGTTGAAAAATACCTTTGTGGTTGAAAAATACCCTCTTGTGGTTAAAACAAAATAGAATAGGATTGTGGAATTGAAAATAAAATATGCCGGCTGCGTGCGAACTAGATGCATGATCCCCATTGTCAAAAACCGCGAGGTTTTAAGGTAGAGCGAGGAGCCGTACTAGGGACGGTCCCGGTTTTAACTACCCTGCCGTTATGCTGCCGAAATTTTCTGAAATATTTATGTGTTAGAATAATTTTCATTCGTTGAGTTGAAATTCATGTGTTGAATATTATTTGAATTTAAACAAATGGCTTTAGCGATAAAAATCACATTTTTTTTATATATATACAAACTATATAGAATATTCATGTGTTGAGTTGCAATTCATTCGTTGAGTTGAAATTCATGTGTTGAATATTATTTGAATTTAAACAAATGGCTTTAGCGATAAAAATCACATTTTTATATATATACAACTATATAGAATATTCATGTGTTGAGTTGCAATTCATTCGTTGAGTTGAAATTCATGTGTTGAATATTATTTGAATTTAAACAAATGGCTTTAGCGATAAAAATCACATTTTTATATATATACAAACTATATAGAATATTCATGTGTTGAGTTGCAATTCATTCGTTGAGTTGAAATTCATGTGTCGAATATTATTTGAATTTAAACAAATGGCTTTAGCGATAAAATCACATTTTTATATATATACAAACTATATAGAATATTCATGTGTTGAATTGCAATTCATTCGTTGAGTTGAAGTTCATGTGTTGAATGTTATCATCTTTTAAAAATAAAATGAATCGACAATGAAAACTATATTTTTATTGTGGATATGAAGAGTTAAAAATACACATGTGTCGAATAAATATTTTTGGTGATAAAAATATTCCTTTTATCATGTATACGCTTAGTTAAAAATACACATGTGTCGAATAAATATTTTTGATGATAAAAATATTCCTTTTATCATGTATACGCTTAGTTAAAAATACACATGTGTCGAATAAATATTTTTGGTGATAAAAATATTCCTTTTATCATGTATACGCTTAGTTAAAAATACACATGTGTCGAATAAATATTTTTGATGATAAAAATATTCCTTTTATCATGTATACGCTTAGTTAAAAATACACATGTGTCGAATAAATATTTTTGGTGAAAAAAATATTCCTTTTATCATGTATACGCTTAGTTAAAAATACACATGTGTCGAATAAATATTTTTGATGATAAAAATATTCCTTTTATCATGTATACGCTTAGTTAAAAATACACATGTGTCGAATAAATATTTTTGATGATAAAAATATTCCTTTTATCATGTATACGCTTAGTAAAAAAATACACATGTGTTGAAATAAATAATAGTTTGCTAGAAATATTATCATTAGCTTTGTTCTGCATATATATACATGTGTTGAACAGGGAAAATGGATTAGCTGTAGAGTAAAGTAATTATTTGCGTGCCCGACAAATACGTAAACCTTGATGAGTTGGCTGCGCAATTTTATTTATATATCAACTCCTGTGAATGCCATTGGATGCGGAGTGCTGGTTTTTCTGTGTGAAATAATAAATAACGCCATAGGATAGTAACAATTAATTTTGAACTACACTACATGGCATACTTCTTGACGATAGCCATACTTCATCATATTCCACATAAGCAATTGGAGCTTGTGTGACGAGGTGGAAGGTTTACCATATAAGCAAGAGGCTTGTATGGCGATGACTATGTACTACAGGTTGAACTGATAACTGATATGGACTATATAAATTATAACGATAAATTGCCAGATTAATAAAAAAAACCCACACGGGTCTGGAGTTGACAATAATCACGTCGCTCTAGTTATTAGATACGGCACATGGACTATTTATTTCCACACGGAAACGGGGTGACGGGAATTTATTCTCTGGAGTGATTATCAGTACATGCTCCCCCGTAAACACCAGAATATATCACTATAAATATGTGAATGCTTTTTAGGATTTATTGGGTACCTAATACGGCCCAATAAATTTCCAAACCCCTCCCCGTACAAAGGAGGTTATGGCGAAATTTTTCGAAATCTTAAGGCGTTAGTGAAATATTTGAAGTGAAAACGAAGTTGAAAATATAGAATGAACTATAGTTGAAATTATAGATTGAACTATATTTATATATATATATAATTAAAAGGAATAGAGGTCGTGCAGTTTGCGTTTCGTAATCGTAACTTGAAACGATTAGTGCGAGAAATCCGACCATCGGATTTTCCCGAAACCGCAACCGCAGGGTTCGCCTTGGAAATATCTTTCCAACGACACCAACCTTGTAAAAATCCAATGGTTGGATTGTCCGGAATGTTTAATTCAAATCTGAAGAAAAACAGTGCCAGAATCGTTTATATTTATATATATAAATATAAATATAATCAAATTAAATCGAATAACGACGCTGTAGTTCGAATTTTAAAACCGTAACTTCAAACGACTAGTGTGGAAGATCCGACCGTCGGATTCTCACGAAACTAGAACCATTGGGTTCGCTTTGGGAATATCTTCCCACTGATATAGACTTTGTAGGAATCCAACGGTTAGATTTCCCGATATGTGTAAAACAAATTAAGGGAAAAAAGCGCCAGTGCCACGACACGACCTGAAACGTCGTTTAATTAAATATGGCCATTTTTAAATAAATAAAAATGGCGAAAAATCGTTATAAAATATTATAAGCAATATTAATTGAGAATAAACCAATTGGGCTTGAATTCTTTGATATTTGATGGTTGTATCTGTATGACATGAAAATAACACTAAAGAACCGAAAGATGGATGTCGAATAATGTAACCATAAAATGAATCGATTTAAATTCTAATGACGTGAATTATTTGAAAAGGCCGAGCTAACCCTCATTTCAAATAATTTATCCAGCGATTCGAATTGGAAAATGCAAAGACGATTCAAGACCGACGGTCTTCGTATCGGTTGGATGGGCGCTACTGAGGTTCCTAACCGGAGTAGCTACCGGAGAGGGACGGAAGTAGTAGCCGTCTGAACGTATGTGTTGATTGGACGGATATACGAGGAATTTGATGCCTCCGGTTTCGTTCAGACCCAGGACGGACTTGTAAATGGACTGTGTGTCTGACATGGGATTTTGTTCTGTACTGATTGATCTCTGTTAAATATATATCTGTTTGGCGGCGGAGAATTTATTCTTTTGCTTAACGCCCTTCTCTGAGACGTACGAGCTCAGGGGTTATATATCGATAGAAATCAATTGTATAGAGTGGACTGCCTATGTGGCATGCCAAGATGCTGTGATCAAGGCTTCTGTTGCAAAGCAAAGTTTTGTGGATGATGATCAAAGCAAGGTCTACGTGGCCTAGCTTTGTGTATTTCGTAGATTCGCGAACCTCACACCCCGGTATGAGTTAAAAACGGGATACAGACTGCAGGGAGAGCACGACGTTTCTTTCTAGCTATGGTGGTGTCAGTGACTTACCAGCCCTGACATATATATCTACTTTTCACCTTTGTGGTTGGTGGAATGCGAGGCGCCTCGATTATAGGTCTGTAAGGACCGGGAAACGTGTGTTCAGGAATTGCCAATCCTCAAACGTAAGAGAGGACCGGCCCTGAAGCATCCAGGGGTTACCCAGAGTGTGTAGTCCCGAGGCATTTGCTAGAGTGTCTTGAAGCGGAGAGGAGCTTGCCCCTTGCCTCGACTCATGACGGAAATCCAATTTCCAATACGAAATAACGGACTTGATTGTAGAACTAGTATGGCGACATAGTATATGGTAGCTATGCCGTCTATGATTGATATTTATGGTGCTATTCGCTTTTGAAACATATATGCACTAGTAATAATATCAAATGATTTTGCTTTATACGTATCAAGCATATTTGGCCCTTATAAGGTAAAACTCTATCCTCCGGCTTGCGTTGCATTGTATGATGGGACCTGAGTCTTATACTGGCTTCATTCTTTCAAAAAGCATTGCGTTGTTTTAAAAAGAATTTACTTTGTTTTAAATGCACTAGCAATCACTGGAGTAAACCCGTTCCGCGAAAGTGGCGTGGTCCTATGATTTGCTTATTACTGTTGTTAAATTGTTAAATAGATTCCTCATACCAGTCCCCATGACTGACTCGTTGCTTGTTTCACTTTGCAAACGCGGGTTCCCTTATTTTCACACGGGCAGCCTAGTACACAGGTGACAGGTTGTTTTTGGCTCTGCACTGATGCATAGAGTGCATTTTTGGCTCATGGCGAGGCTGACTTCACAGAGACGACATTGACTTTTTCCGCCATTACTATACTTATGTTTTGATTCCGCCACTGGCGATGCAGACTGGTTTACTTTCCGTATTTCTTATCGTATGTATATGTACCACCTTCGGCGATGTAGACTGATACCCTTACTATGTCTCACTGCATGTATGTATTCCGCCTCTGGCGATGGTGACTGATCACTTTCCTTTTTATTTACTAAGTTATATCCCTCGTTATGCTATTCTGATATTCCTACATGTTGTGATTCCGCTGTCATATCCATGTAAAATTATTTTATTTATTGTTTCTGCTATTATCTGTACTCTGCTATGATGATTAATGTGTTATTTCCCTATGATTATCCTTAATACCGCCCCTCGGATTTTTGGGATCGTCACAAAAGAGATATGTCAGAGTTCGGAAAACACCTCACAGCGGAAGGAGTAAAATATAATATATTTAAAATATAGCTCTACCTTAATCACAATACTGCTGAATCAGTATTCCCAAAGCTATAAGTCTCTGTCTAACCTTCGAATGTTATGAGGAGGGGGTCAGAACATAAGTTCTATGTGAATGAATTTAAACTACACTTCTTGAATAATCCTACATACACCGTTCAATTACACTTTCTTATTTATTAGGTTATACGTTTTATTAGCACTCAAAGCTTACACATATGTCATACCCATCTACCCTCTAGTAAATTAACCTAATATAGTCTATATGTAGTTATTCCCAAACTGAGGTACACCCCGTGATACCCCACTTGCGCGGTCTCCTCCGTATCGCCACAATAATATGCACAGTCCCTCATCCAATGCCATAGTAACGTACAATGCTACATCCTCATAGAACCACTATCGCTGCGCTATGTAAGCGTACTAACTGCTATCCTCGAACTATTCGATCGAGTTTGGTTCCATCACTGAATAATGCCCTCTAGTCTACGATACACCACCCAGAGCAGACATGGTTGTACCTAGACTTTCCCACGTACGTATCATCAATTGTACTCGATGTTTCTACTGCACATAACCTCTACTTGTGCACCCAAGTTCCGTGGCAGGGATACACCAGAAAACACGGAACTCGGCTGGGAGCATTTCTATATCTTTATGGGCCCCCCTCTAAGAGTATCCAATGTGCAGATATCCCTCGGGTCTGGTTTTTCTATGGTGGCTATGGCCCCACTTCAGCCCCTCCCTCAACTAGTAAAGACCACACAAGCTAAGCGACCACCGCTAACAAGAAAACAATCTAAACGTCCATGTGGGGTCTCCCCGCACCCGTCCCTTGATAGCAAAGGTTTACGATCTCTAGGGGTTAGCTCTTGGCTTTTCGCATCCTTAGGCTGCTGGTGACAAGTATCCGACGATCTTGCTATTGTTTGGCCTTGACCCTCCACCTCCGCCTGAGGCAATCGCCGAACCACCCTTAATGCCACTGCGTACAGCATTCTGACTGCCCCCTACTTGTGCTCTCAAGGCCCACCCACCTGGTAGTACCGCGCAGACCCAACCTCTATAATCCTAGCCCGAAGCTAAACCACCACAGAGGACTACCAGGAGCACCTTTAACGTCTCAGGAAGCAGCTTCCCCTTCCAGTCCGTTGGAGCCGCCAAAATAGCGAACGTGCGCTCTCCTCGTGCCTTATGACACCGTCATGATCTACCTCGTTGGGTAATTCATTCTGCAACGTACGGACTGCTTCAAGCGCCTTAGTTTTATATGTCATTAGACCCTATGTCTAACCATTTATTTCGCGCTTGTGCCGCCTCGTCAACTTTCTCATTTAACTTGGTTATTCACATTAGCTTCTTTTTTTATGTATTCACCAAGTTACCCTTTCTTATTACTTCAATTTATACTTAACCCATTTAAGTCCATTAATAAGCCCACAACATGTTATTTTCCAATTTCATAAATTATTCCCTTTTGGGGTTACAACAACATGTTATACTTAATTCATAGTTAAGTATGACTTATCCCACATATATACTGATTAGGAGAATAACCCTCTAAACACCAGCCCTGAAGACCGAAATCAACATCAGACTGGCATCTAGAGAATTACTCAACTCAACCAACATATATGATTCTAATTTACTTCTTTTCCATTCATATAACTTATATCATTTTTAATTTCACATTTCTTCTTCCCAAACCACTTAATTTAAGTATATCTTTACATATAAGTTATCTCATCTTCCTTATCGTTTCCTATAACTTATCCTGTCCCATAAGTTATAATTTCCACCTATCATCCTTTCTTGCCTTATTCAAGTTTATTCATAATAGGTAATTTATCATTCTCCATTTCTTGTCATTAATTTTAGATTTGACTTAACCCTTCCACTTACTTAACATGTTACTTAAACTTTACACAATTCAATTAATTTATGATACCATCATGGGTCCCATTTAGTTAAGCATATCTAAATTTTGTTTCACATGTCACACGTGTCCCACTTAACCCCCTTTATTATAGTTTCCATATCTTACACATGTTTTACTACGGTTAAGTCTATCTTAGTCATGCTTTACACATCATTTATATTACCCACTTAACCCTCTAACCATACCCATGTCACCCACATGTCTTATTATAGTTATTATTTCTTAATTTATTTATTATGCCGTAACGATGTATGACCTCTCACATTAGACGTCCATTGGTGGCTGCTGGAATTGCCGGGCAGTTCCGGGAAGTCTTACACCACAACGCGCCTAACCTCGTGCAATAAACCGTTACGCCTCTAGTTCTTGTCGTTGACCTCTCACATTAGACGTCGCTTGTGGTTGCTGGATTTGCCAGGCAGTTCCAGGCAGTCTTACACCAGAAACGCGCCTAACCTCGTGTCATAGGCGTTCATTAACAATCGTATTTCACCCAAACCTCAAATTCATGTCATGTGTTCCAAATTCAACTTAATTACAATTCATTTTTATGTCTATCTCCAATTTTCGGTAACTACACCAATTACATAATAGTTACCAATTTTCATATTACCCAAATTATACAATTATAGCCAAATTCACCAACTCCACGTTATTCATACCCAAACAAGCCAATTTCCAATATCCAATTATACCCAATTTCATATAATCAATATTTTCCCAATATTTATATATACACCCAACATTCCCACGTACGTACATATAATCTAATTCACCTTTTAGGCCTATTTTCAAGGCATAAATAAATTTCACCAATCCATATTAGGCCCAAACAACCCCTTTTTCCTTTTTAATTTCTCGTTCTAGTTTACAACGCATAAAACCATGATAGACGTAGGATCAAGATAGCCTAGCTATATAAATAAAAATGGGAAAGAATAAAAAGGGGAGAACTCAAACGTAGGCATAAATAAAACAACTGATCTTATTAAATTATCATCATATTCATTATGGGGAATGGTAAATAATAGAAGCAATATTATAGAACAAATATAGTTCAAATCCACTCAAATTGACTGGATTGGAGAAATAAACAATTTTTGTTGATGTAGAACGTTGATTTATTCTTCTTATTTGATTATTGGTGAAGAACATGAATTGTTGATGAAGAACTTTGCTACTTGATTTGATTAAACTCCAAAGTTGATGAAGAACTTGCAATTTAATTTAGAGTTTTGGGGCGGTGGCCATGTTTGACTGAAGTTTGGCAGCATGGAGGCATCTTAAGGAATTGTTATGAATTAGGGTTAAGTCTTGCTATGTATTTATAGGCGTGTAGAAAGGTCTGAACCATTAGATTTAATTAAATCAAATCAAAACCGCACATAACAGTAAAGAAACATCACACACACGCACTGAACCATGCTGGGTCCAAGCGCACATTTTTGACTGCGTTGATTGTTTTGCTAATGCTTACTAATTAAAGGTTTATTACTTGCTTGTTATACTTCCTTTAATTAATTGTGTGTTATACATCTCAATCAGTTTGAATTGCTTGCTCATATATGCATACCTTTTAATGCAATTAATTCATTTATTATGAATTTCAATTTTTCATATGTATAGATACATACACTTCTGATTATTTGAATTGCATTGTTTCTATGCTTTTTTTTCCTTCTTGCATGCATATCTGATTTGAATGTTATTTAATAACATTAACCTTCCTCCAATTGTGGCTTGCTGATTTATACTCTTGCTTTTTGAATTGCATGTATATATATACATACATGCCTTATATTGGCTATTAATTCATGCTGCATTTTAATGTTTATAACATCTTTTTTTAATGCATCGCACACATGCACTATCTTTAATGCAATACTATCTTTCTCTTTAATGCACTATTTTTAGCGCGCTTATTATTCACATATTTTCTTTTGATTGCACTAATTGCTCTCTTCTCTAATGCATACATTTTTAATGTTCTCTTTTTAAATGCATTAATGTTTTCTCTACTGCATGTGTCCACTTTATTTAAATTTTGCATCACCACTACTTTTATTATATATATAATATGACCTACTTTCTTCCTTTAGCTATTTCATCGTAGCAATCCTTTAATTGCTTTGCTTTCTATTTTGGTTGCATGTAATCAATCAATTTACTTTTAATGCATTTATTAATTTATTTACATGCATTTTTGTACTAGTTGCGTGCATTTTCTTAGCACATTAATTACTCTTTCTCTTACATGAGTTTATTATCATCATTGCACGATGCTCCCTATTTAAACGCTACTGCATGAGTTAATTTATTAATTTATTCTCGCATATGTCTATGTGTACATAATTAATTACATGTGCCAATTCACTTCTTTCTCTTTTCATGCATTTTCCATGGCGTTTCTTTATTAATTGCTTTGCCACATATGTCATAATTTACATTAATGCTTTTTATTGCAATTTACTACATTTGCATTCTACCTTCTTTCTAATTTTTATATATGTATATATATATATTTTGCATGTAATTCATTTTCCTTCATTTCAATGCACTTATATATTATTATTTTAGTCTTCCTTTTAAATGTATCTATGTACATAATATATATATATATATATATATATATATATATATATATATATATATATATATACACACACACACACATACATATTTGCATACTTTTAATTGCCCTAAAAATGAGGGGTGTTACATTCCACCACCTTTAAGGAATTTCATCCTCGAAATTCGATGAGGGTAAATAGATAATCCGTCGCATAATAAACATCCATCATGTGTGCATCCAATTTTTGCAAACATTGTGCACATGTGCAATGTGAAATACATCATAGTAATGCATGTATGCCTAATTTGTTACCACCTATGTGTATGCAAACTTAAAAAAAAAACTTTTTCAAAACATGATGCTCACATCCTAAATATACTTGCAGTTCTATTTGAATGCAATATTTATTTTTGAAAAATAAAAACTTTTTTCACTCAAATTTTTCCACACTCTTACAAAGTAAGAGCATAGTTCATCCAACTGTTGCATCCAAAACCCTACCAACCATTATCAAATTCGAAATTTAGAAAAATCTAATTTTCTAAATTCGATTTCTTATGTTACAAAAAGATATAAAACGGAAGAATTTACAGTTTCCATTGTACCTTTTATAATTGTACTTGGATTTTTATATAACTATTCTATGAAGATTTCCCTATTTTCTTATCCAAGCACAACTACATAAGAAAATTTCTTTTCTTTTTCAACTTATCTTGGAGAAATTTCATTTTTATTCAACTTTTCTTAAGATTTTCATTGTTTTCCCGTCAGTTTGTTGCTTTATTGGATTTGTTGTTTCCCTCTTAATTAGGCTATTCTCTTTCTTAGTTTATTTGACTTATTCCAATTACTTAAATTTATTATTTCAAATAAGCTTTTTCTGTTTTCAACTCAAACAACATCCTACACAGCTACTACTATGGGCCAAGAATCTTATGACTTTGTCATCTCAGACAATTGCGAGTCCACACAACAGGACATACCCACTTACTTGCCCTTTACTACTTAGTAGTCACTACTAGTCCTTGTTGTGTACTACTAGCCTATACTTTTTTTTTCTCCAGCAACAAACCTAGGTTTCTCAATGTTTATGTAATCTACAGGAATTTTCTATTAGTTTAATATTAGCTAATTTTTAACTGGAAATTGGTAAGACAATAATTCCCTAAGCATCAACCCCGAAGACCAAAATCAACATCAGATTGATACTCAGAGAATCACTCAACTCTACCAACCTCCAGTTAGGTTCTAGTTCTTTAATTCATAGCCTTAACTTTATCTCGTTCTTTCTAGGCCTTAATCCTTACCTACCCCATTCTTTTAAAAGTATGGTTTTGCCTCTTTCTTTGCATTGCATATTTCTTCCAAAAACTAAAAATGGTAAGACTTTTATCTTTTTCTCAAAAACTTTCCTTTGCCAAACCATAAAAACATGTTACTAAATAGAAATGCAAAACATTTTTTTTAAAATCACAAAACTGGAGTAGACAAGGACAACTAATAGGTTACACTGTTTATACCTACGATGTTAATCTAACTACTTGCTACAAGGTGCAAACATCTACTCTATTCTTAATTCCTACAACTTATTTCGTCTACCCAACAATTTTTTTTTCTAAAACAATGAATAAATTTTATTGCCAACCGAATAGAGATTTTTTTTAAAAAAAAACTTTCTTTTACAAAATGCAACATTTTGTATGCTTTACTTTTTAATCCTTTCATATATTATAATATGAAAACTAGCGAGCTATACATGCTCTATAATATGCATCTTTTTATGAGAGAATTATTTTAAAACAAGAAAACATTGTTTCACACAATATAACCCACTTTACTTTAAAACCCAACATGCATTTCTCAAACATCAAAATACTTTTAAGATCAAAACTTGGAAAATACCACAAACTCTTTTACAACTCAAGTTCTTAAAAGTTTATTATTGGGTTACACTCCAAGTGGGTCTCCAATCTTAACTAGTCTTTCCTAAACATTTTTCCAAAGCCAATTCTCTAAACTATATATATATATATTCCTAATCCATCTTCCACTTTTTAACCTTTTTCCAATTTATAATGTTTCACTTCTAAACCCACGAATCTGAAATACTAACATTTCAGTTTCTATTATATGGGATACATCTTTCTCTAATACCAAACATATTGTACACTTTCCAACCAAATCACCTAAGGGTCTCAAAATTTCTATGTTCATATCTTTATTGTACAAAAGAGATATCCCAACTCTTTCCATACCTAGTGGGCTACTATATGGATTTAGGTTAACATATATAATATATTTATATTTTAGAAAATACAATTACGTACACTCATTATCTACATAGGAATCGTAAACCTATGCTCTGATACCAAATGTAATAACCCAGATTCCGACGAACCGATTTTTTTTTTTTTTAAAAAAACCAATCCACCGAAACCCGAGTTGGTTGCTCTGATATCCTGTAGAAAAAGACAGAGAAAAGAGATATGTCAAAGTTCGGAAAACACCTCACAGCGGAAGGAGTAAAATATAATATATTTAAAACATAGCTTTACCTTAATCACAATACTGCTAAATCAGTATTCCCAAAGCTATAAGTCTCTGTCTAACCTGCGAATGTTATGAGGAGGGGGTCAGAACATAAGTTCTATGTGAATGAATTTAAACTACACTTCTTGAATAATCCTACATATACCGTTCAATTACACTTTCTTATTTATTAGGTTATACGTGTTATTAGCACTCAAAGCTTACACATACGTCACATCCATCTACCCTCTAGTAGATTAACCTAATATAGTGCATATGTAGCTACCCCCAAACTGAGGTACACCCCGCGATACCCCACTCGCGTGGTCTCCTCCGTATCGCCACAATAATATGCGCAGTCCCTTATCCTACGCCATAGTAACGTACAATGCTACATCCGCATAGAACCACTATCGCTGTGCTACGTAAGTGTACTGACTGCTGTCCTCGAACTATTCGATCGAGTTTGGTTCCATCACCGAATAATGCCCTCTAGTCTAAAATACACCACCCAGAGCAGACATGGTTGTACCTAGACTTTCCCACATACGTATCATCAATCGTACTCGATGTTTCTACTGCACATAACCTCTACTCGTGCACCCAAGTTCCGTGGCAGGGCTACACCAGAAAACACGGAATTGGTCGGGAGCATTTCTATATCTGTACGGGCCTACCTCTAAGAGTGTCCAATGTACAGATATCCCTCAGGTCTGGTTTTTCTATGGTGGCTATGGCCCCACCTTGGCCCCTCCCTCAACTAGTAAAGACCATACGAGCTAAGAGACCACCCCTAATAAGAAAACAATCTAAACATCCATGTGGGGTCTCCCCGCACCCGTCCCTTGATAGCAAAGGTTAACGATCTCTGGGGGTTAGCTCTTGTCTTTTCGCATCCTTAGGCTGCTGGTGAAAGGCGTCCAATGATCTTGCTATCGTGTGGTCTTGACCCTCCACCTCCGCCTGAGGCAATCGCCAAACCACCCTTAATGCCACCGCGTACATCATTCTGACTGCCCCTTACTTGTGCAGTCAAGGTCCACCCACTTGGTAGTTCCGCGCAGACCCAACCTCTATAATCCTAGCCCGAAGCTAAACCACCACAAAGGACTACCAGGAGCACCTTTAACGTCTCAGGAAGCCGCGTGCCTCCCCTTCCAGTCCGTTGGAGCCGCCAAAATAGCGAACGTGTGCTCTCCTCGTACCTTATGACACCGTCATGATCTACCTCGTTGGGTTATTCATCCTACAACGTACAGACTGCTTCAAGCACCTTAGTTTTATATGTCATTAGACCCTAAGTCTAACCATTTATTTCACGCTTGTGTCACCTCGTCAACTTTCTCATTTAACATGGTTATTCACATTAGCTTCTTTTTTTCTGTATTCACCAAGTTACCCTTTCTTATTACTTCAATTTATACTTAACCCACTTAAGTCCATTAATAAGCCCACAACATGTTATTTTCCAATTTCATAAATTATTCCCTTTTGGGGTTACAGCAACATGTTATACTTAATTCATAGTTAAGTATGCCTTATCCCACATATATACTGATTAGGAGAATAACCCTCTAAACACCAGCCTCGAAGACCGAAATTAACATCAGACTGGCACCCAGAGAATTAATCAACCCAACCAACATATATGATTCTAATTTACTTCTTTTCCATTCATATAACCTATATCATTTTTAATTTCACATTTCTCCTTCCCGAACCACTTAATTTAAGTATATCTTTACATATAAGTTATCTCATCTTCCTTATCGTTTCCTATAACTTATCCTGTCCCATAAGTTATAATTTCAACCTATCATCCTTTCTTGCCTTATTGAAGTTTATTCATAATAGGTAATTTATCATTCCCCATTTCTTGTCATTAATTTTAGATTTGACTTAACCCTTCCACTTACTTAACCCGTTACTTAAACTTTACCCAATTCAATTAATTTATGATACCGTCACGGGTCCCATTTGGTAAAGCATATCTATATTTTGTTTCATATGTCACCCGTGTCCCACTTAACCCCCTTTATTATAGTTTCCATATGTTACACATGTCTTACTACAGTTAATCTATGTTAGTCATGCTTTACACGTCATTTATATCACCCACTTAACCCTCTAACCATACCCATGTCACCCACATGTCTTATTATAGTTAGTATTTCTTAATTTATTTATTATGTCGTAATGATGTATGACCTCTCATATTAGACGTCCGTTGGTGGCTGTTGGATTTGCCGGGCGGTTCCGGATAGTCTTACACCACAACGCGCCTAACCTCGTTTTCAACCGTTACGCCTCTAGTTCTTGCCGTTGACCTCTCACATTAGACGTCCGCTTGTGGTTGCTGGATATTCCGGGCGGTTCTGTGCAGTCTTACACCACAAACGTGCCTAACCTCTTGTCATATGCGTTCATTAACAATCGTCTTTCACCCAAACCCCAAATTCATGTCATGTGTTCCAAATTCAACTTAATTACAATTCATTTTTATGTCTATCTCCAATTTGTCATTAACTACACAAATTACATAATAGTTATCCAAATTTCATATTACCCAAATTATCCAATTATAGCCAAATTCACCAATTCCACGTTATTCATACCCAAACATGCCAATTTCCAATATCCAATTATACCCAATTTTATATAATCAATATTTTCTCAATATATATATATATATATATATATATATACACACACACACACACACACACACACACAACACCCCAACATTCCCACGATCATACATATAATCTAATTCACCTTTTAGGCTTATTTTCAAGGCATAAATAAATTTCACCAATCCATATTAGGCCCAAACAACCCATTTTTCCCTTTTAATTTCTCGTTCTAGTTTACAATGCATAAATCCATGATAGACGTAGGCTCAAGATAGCCTAGCTATAAAAATAAAAAGGGGAAGAATAAAAAGGGGTGAACTCAAACGTAGGCATAAATAAAATAACCGATCTCATTAAATTGTCATCATATTCATTATGGGGAAGGTAAACGATAGAAGCAATATTATACAACAAATATAGTTCAAATCCACTCACACTGACTGGATTGAAGAAATAAACGATTTGTTGTTGATGTAGAACGTTGATTTAATCTTCTTATTTGATTATTGGTGAAGAGCATGAATTGTTGATGAAGAACTTTGCTACTTGATTTGATTAAACTCCAAAGTTGATGAAGAACTTGCAATTTAATTCAGAGTTTTGGGGCGGTGGCTATGTTTGGTTGAAGTTTGGCAGCATGGAGGCATCTTAAGGAATTGTCATGAATTAGGGTTAGGCCTTACTATGTACTTATAGGCGTGTAGAAGGGTCTGAACCATTAGATTTAATTAAATCAAATCCAAACTGCACACATCAGTAAAAAAACATCACACACACACGCACTGAACCATGCTGGGTCCAAGCACACATTTTTGACTGCGTTGATTGTTTTGCTAATGTTTACTAATTAAAGGTTTATTACTTGCTTGTTATACTTCCTTTAGTTAATTGTGTGTGTTATACATCTCAATCAGGTTTGAATTGCTTGCTCATATATGCATGCCTTTTAATGCAATCAATTCATTTATTATGAATTTCAATTTTTCATATGTGTAGATACATACACTTCTGATTATTTGAATTACATTGTTTCTATGCTTTTTTTTTCTTCTTACATGCATATCTGATTTGAATGTTATTTAATAACATTAACCTTCCTCCAATTGTGGCTTGCTGATTTATACTCTTGCTTTTTGAATTGCATGTATATATATATACATACGTGCCTTATATTGGCTATTAATTCATGCTGCATTTTAATGTTTATTACATTTTTTCTTAATGCATCCCACACATGCACTATCTTTAATGCAATACTATCTTTCTCTTTAATGCACTATTTTTAGCGCACTTATTATTCACATATTTTCTTTTGATTGCACTAATTGCTCACTTCTCTATGCATACATTTTTAATGTTCTCTTTTTAATTGCATTAATGTTTTCTCTACCACAGGTGTCCACTTTATTTAAATTTTGCATCACCGTTACTTTTATTATATATATAATACGACCTACTTTCTTCCTTTAGCTATTTCATCGTAGCAATCCTTTAATTGCTTTGCTTTCTATTTTGGTTGCACGTAATCAATCAATTTACTTTTAATGCATTTATTAATTTATTTACATGCATTTTTGTATTAATTGCGTGCATTTTCTTAGCACATTAATCCCTCTTTCTCTTACATGCGTTTTTTATCATCATTGCACGATGCTCCCTATTTAAACGCTACTGCATGAATTAGTTTATTAATTTATTCTTGCATATGTCTATGTGTACATAATTAATTATATGTGTCAATTCACTTCTTTCTCTTTTCATGCATTTTCCATGGTGTTTCTTTATTAAATGCTTTGCCACACATGCCATAAATTACATTAATGCTTTTTATTGCAATTTACTACGTTTGCATTCTACCTTCTTTCTAATTTATATATATGTATATATATATATTTTGCATGCAATTCATTTTCCTTCATTTCAGTGCACTTATATATTATTATTATTTTAATCTTCCTTTTAAATGTATCTATGTATATAATATATATATATATACACATATTTGCATACTTTTATTTGTCTTAAAAATGAGGGTTGTTACATAGATATACCCCAACATGATTGGTTCCATTATTAACCTATAAATAACAAGATTTTGTCTCGAAGAGAAATGGTTGAATAAGATTGAATTCAATGCAGTGGTTTGGTTTATTTGTAACGATGTTTTATACAATATTCGTTTTGACCCAAGTAAGTGGTATTTTGGAAATAAAAAAATAAATATTTCCTAAGTATAGAAATGAATAGTCGTGAAAAGGAGAAGTAATTGGAATTTTCTCCAATTATAAATAGAGATATTTTCTAAGTATAGAAAACAAAAGGAAGACGGTATATGGAAATGTTTTCCAAATAGAGTAAGACGCCAAGATGATTATTGAAAATATTTGGTTAACAAATATTGATAAGGAAATGAAGAAGTAATTTAATTATTGAAATGTTAATTAAAGGGCCTAGTGATTATTTGATGTTTTGATTGGATGTTTGTTTTCTTCGATAGATAAATAACCAACTATCGAAGTATGTAACACCCTGTATTTTAACAACACTAAGAGGTGATAAATTAAAGAATAATTAATTTAATATTCAGAATTAAGGTAAATGGACTACGCCATTGCGTCCATCTCGAAATTATGGTCAAAATGGACACTTGGTTTGCGTAAAACGGACACTGTATGAAGAAGTTATTCAAGTTTGAAGTTTGTATACGCGCAAGAATGATATATATATACACAAAATTTAGTCCAGAATTCAAAATCACGTAGAATTGGGGAGGCGGGAATTTTCCCACTCAGGGGTGTCGACCCTACAAGGGGGTGTCGACCCCTGGGTCGACCCCTCAAGGGGGTGTCGACCCCACTGCGACAGATTTGGGTTGATTAGGGTTTGGGGTTACGGGTATATATATGGCCTTATTTCACATGTTTTGCACACAAAAATAATGGAGAACTAGATTCTGCCTCTGCCCATATCAAATCAAATATTTTCTTCTTCTGCAACTAACTAGAGCTTAGAGATCTGTGATTCAATTCTTCTTCTATTTTTCTAGATCCAAACACTATGAGTCTATGTTAATTTTAGATCAGAATAATTCAAAAGTTAATCTTGGTATGACATTAACTTGGACCTACAACTGTGATATTTGAATCATATCAGATCTACTATAACTTGTGTATCTATGATATTCTGACATGACTATGACTTAGATCTTAAACTTTATCATGTCAAACCTGCCATTTTTGTAGATCTAGTCCATTGTTTAGATCACATCGTGCTTATTACCATTATGTTTGCGGCTAAATCAGATCTGTTATAGTTGGTTATCTAATTCATTTGATCTTATCATGCCTGTTATGAAATCCCTATTATGTTAGAATTAGTTCAATTGTCACATGTTCACCAGATCTGTTCCTATATGCCTATCTTGTCATTATGCCACAATATGTGTATGCCATTACATGTCGACCTTGTTAGTATAATGATTTCTGCCATTTTTTCCTTCATCCTTTCCCTTTTATTTTTATAGCCAGGCTACTTGCGAGCCTAAGCATGCCGCTAAATTAAGCGAACACGTTAAATTGGGAACGAGGGGAAAACGGAATATTTTGGGGCATAACTTGTAATTGGGAATTTGGGCATAACTTGAATAAAAATATGAGTATGAGTATGAATATGGGCCATATGGTTCATTATGAACATGACGTGGGAAAGGGGCATGAAAACCTATAACAACATAAGAGAAATTGGTTAATAATTGAAATGCCTAGAATTACAGTAATTAGAAACTGTAACCGCACTTAGGCACGAGGTTAGATTACACTTGTGGTGGAAGTTTGCCCGGAACCGCCTGGCATATCCAGTGATCGCAAGTGGTGAATCTAATGTGAGGGGTCTAAGTGCATAAACACGAGACATGCTATGACACGAAGTTAAGTCCGACTTGTGGAAGATGTCTGCCCGGAACTGACCAGCATATCCAGCATCCACAAGGGGTAGGCTTAATATGGGAGGTCAAGTACATTATAACCATAATTGAATATGGTAATGAATTGAAATACTTAACCTAGTTAATCCATAGGGATTCTATGAACATGTTAAACTGAGTAGGAGTTAAGTAAACTTGTTTGAAACAGTGGTTGGTTAAATAAATCTAGGGTGGTGGGTAATATTTGTATATATAGGCCTACGAACTTAACCTGTTGGGATTATGCAATTTTATGACATCGGTAGGCAGGCATAATCTATAGAATACCTAGTAGTGGGGATGAAAGACAAAGGGGAGAGCTTGCATCATCTTGAGTGTAGGTCCCGTTTTAGTCAGTAACCGGTATATAGGTATCAAACGAGTACTCTGAGTTAGGTCAAAGTTGGGGCACGCTTACTGGGCTGATTGTAAGAGATCTAAAAGTGGGGACGGTGTGTGACGATGCGTTCCATCGGGGTCATGCGCGTGCATGGGTCCTCCTTCCCGAGAAAATAAGACGTTGTGACATCATTAGATATGGTTGTGCACATCTTGAAAATGAAGGGTTGCCACTTTGGGAAGTGATAATCCTACTGTGGGGCCAGCACAAGGTATCCACGGAGTAGGGAGCCGATCGATTAGGGTAGCAGTTAGGGTACATCTAAACTCTGGTAAATTTAAGAGCCTATTAGGTTGGGTTGCCTGTTGATTGTATGGGGTTAAAACCCCTCTCCAGAAGTATGCCTAAGTCTACCATCTTATACATGTTGGGGATTATCTCATTCTGGTTATACTAGTATTGGTGCAGAGGAATCATTAGAGAAGCGCAATATACTCTATCATGTTTATCCTGTTTACCTTTTCATACCTAACTTTTATGTTGTTATCTCTCTCATCCACTTTATATGCCTATCATGATACTTTTACTTATATTAATGTTAAAATTAACTGGGCTCGCCAGACTTTATATCTGACCCATTTTGTTTCCTCTTCTTTCTCTTTTGTTTCCACCCCCACCCCCACCCCCAGGTTCTCAGGGTAGGAGTACTCAAGCTTGATCAGGATTCTGCTATCATCTTTCTTAGAGCTGTTTAGATGTATTGCCCAAGCTCTTATCTTTTCTACTATAGCTATTTCTTTTAGGGATTATTCTTTTTTTAATGATGTACTGGATTTTATGTTACATATGACGTAACCAAGTTTTGAACTATGTTGCTTTATGATTAATAGAGTTTTTAATTCCACTGCTCTTTTATATTTGTCTTGTAATGTTTATGTTTATGTTTACCTATAATGCTTCATGAAACTTAATGCATTCTCTTAATGAGTGACATTAACAGACGTGAGGTGTCACACTTGGTATCAGAGCTGAAGGTTACTAGATCGGATAAATTTTTTGAAAATTATTTTCCAAAAGGTTTTGAAAGAAAGCATTTTCAAAAAGAAAAGTCTGTTTTGAAAAACATATTCCCCAAGTCATATGTAATATCTTTCGATCCTTTATCTGAATCCCTTTTCTTTTCTTTTCAGCATGTTTGGGAAACCTAATATTCCTAAGGGCGTTATGATACCAGGCTAGTTCCGTAGATATTTAGAGGCCACAGCGCATGTTGGTGGCCAAGCTGACGTTCCTCCCCCAGCTGCACCCATCTCTCCTCCTCCTCCTCCGAGAGTAGATAATTTCTCTAAACTCTGCAAAGATTTCTATGCCATGGGAGGAAAGCCATTCCGTGGAACCGAAACATTCGTAAAGGCAAGTAATTGGCTTAAGGAGACAGAGGACTTGCTTGGAATTTTCAAAGTGGACGATCGTAGGAAGATTCAGCTAGTTGCCTGGCTACTGAAAGATGAAGCTTCATTTTGGTAGGAAGTTACGCAAGCAGGGCATCTAGTGGACACTTGGGGTGATTTTAGGCAAAGGTTTGAAATGAAGTTCCTTTCTCAAGCTGAGAAAAGCATGCAAATGGAAAGGTTCTTAGCGCTCAAGCAGGGAAGCATGACAGTTAAAGAACATGTTAACAAATTCAACCAGCTAGCTAGGTTTAGATTGGAACCGGCAGATACTCCGCATAAGAAAGCTCTGCGGTTTGTTAAAGGACTGAATGAACCCCTTCATGGGTTTGCTATGTCCCATATTCCAATGGAAGCAACTTTTGAAAGGCTCGTTGATATGGCCTTGATGCATGAGGAAGAAAAAAGCGACAAAAAGGAAGTTAAGGATAAGGAAACATAAAACAAGAAAGTATGGCCCAAAAAGGGACAACAACAGAAGAAAGGTGGAAAGAATGACAAGGCTAAGGATAAGAGGAAGTGCCATAGTTGCGGACGCAAGGGTCATTTGATCAAGAACTGCAAAAGAAGGAAGAATACTTGCTTCATTTGCGGAGAGATCATACACTTTGCTAAGGAGCGCCCGAAGAAGCAGGGACAAGGTCAAAGGGCAGGAGCTTCTGGAGGGAAGGTGCATGCTCTCGTGACCAGTGCTCCAGATAGAGGTAGGAAAGTTTCCTTGGAAGGTTTGATTTTTCTTTCCAATCGTCCTATTAGAACTCCTATTAGAACTCTTTTTGATTCCAGTGCTTCACATTCATTGATATCTAATTCCATAGTAAAGTCTTTACACATAAATACTAGTATGGCAGTGGATCCCGTTATTATCTCAAAACCTATTAGTGGTTTGGCTCATTTGTCCATGATTTGTCGGGGTTTGAGAATATCTATGTTAGGCATCGAATTTGAGTGCGATGCATATGTGCTCGGTTTTATGGGCTACGGTTTGATTCTAGGGATGGATTGGCTAGCCATGTATGGTGTCATTCTGGATTGTGAGAGGAGGGTCGTTAGACTTTTGACTTGCCATGGGGGGACCCTCGAGATTTCTTGTTACCCAAAAGGGTATGTCAGGCTTAGTTTTCTAGAGTCTCTTGATGCATCTATCGGTGATCTATGATTTGTACCAGTTATCCAAGACTATCCTGATGTTTTTGATGAGGTACATGGCTTACCTCCAAGGCGCAAGATCGATTTTCGTATATATTTGGTGGACAATGCAAAGCCAGTTGCATTACATGTGCGCCATATGGCTCCAAGAGAAAGGAGGGAGCTTAGTAAGCAAGTAGGAGAGCTACTTGAGAAAGGGTTTATTTGGCAAAGAATATCTGAATAGGGTGCTCCAGTAGTATTTGCATCTAAGGCGGATGGTTTGCTTCACTTATGTGTAGAATATAGAGAGTTGAATAAACTCACTAAGAAGAACAGGCACCCACTCCCGAGGATAGATGATCTGTTTGACCAGCTTGTTGGTACATCAGTATTCTCTCAGTTAGACTTTGCCACGCGGTTTCACCAGTTGAAGGTGGCTGAGGACAGTATAGGCAAGACCTCTTTTAGGGTTCCGGATGGTTTCTTAGAATGGCTCGTAATGCCTTTTGTGTTGACGAATGCACCCGCCTACTTTGTTGATCTGATGAGTAGGGTGTTTCAAGAGTTTCTAAATAAATTTGTCATGGTCTTTGTTAATGATATCTTGATCTTATCGAAGAGCGAGGAATAGAATGCCTTACATATAAGGGAGGATTTGAAAACTCTGCGTGCGCATCAACTTAAGGCAAAATTCTCCGAATGCCATTTTTGGAGAAAAGAGGTGAGATTTCTAGGGCATGTGGTCTCTAAAAATGGGATAGCAATAGATCCCGAAAGGTAGTTGCAGTTCAAGATCGGGAGATCCCAAAGAATGCAACATAGGTGAGAAGTTTTCTGGGGTTAGCAGGCTATTATAGGAAGTTCATTATGGACTTTACAAAGATATCAGCCCCACTCACCAGGCTGACGAAGAAGAATTTGGCATTTTTGTGGGATATAGATTGTGATGTTGCTTTCCAGCGATTGAAGAGGGCTTTGACAACATCCCCAGTCTTGACCTTGCCCGATGGGAACAAAGTGTTTACAATGTACACTGAAGCATGCGGTACATGGCTTGGTGTTGTTCTGATGCAAGAGGGGAGGGTAGTATGTCACTGAGGTAGACTTCTAAGAGTTTATGAGAAGAACTACCCTGCCTATGACTTAGAGCTAGCTGCCATAGTATTAGCGCTTAAGACGTGGCGTCATTATTTGCTTGGAGAGAAGTTCGAGTTGTACACTGATCACAAATCTCTCAAGTACTTTTTCTCGCAAAAGGATCTTAATTTAAGGCAACAAAGGAGGATGGAATTCCTAGCATCATATGACTTTGAGATTGCTTATACCCCTGGTAAGGGTAATGTAGTGGCAGACACATTGAGTAGGCAGAGGACCTTGAGTCCAATGTTTGTGGAGAGGAAAAGCTTGGAGTTCATATCAATTTTTGACTTTAGACCCTTTAACGAGCTTTTTCCTGGCTTATTTGCATCACTGGAGGTGCGGCCTACTCTTACGGATCAGATATGAGCTTCACAGCGAGAGGATACACATATTTTAGACATCTTGGATAGGCTCAACAAAGGGGAGACTTCTATTCACCTCAATAGATATTCAACAGATAATAAAGGGTGGTTGCGATGAGATGGAAGGCCGTGTGTTCCCCGAATAGGGAGCTTGATGAAGACAGTCCTAGAAGAAGCCCATCATTCTAGGATGACTATTAATCCAGGTGGTGATAAGATGTATAGGGATATAAAGAGGGTTTTATTTTGGGCTGGGATGAAGAAAGATGTGGCGGAGTTTGTTTCTCAGTGTTTGATTTGCCAGCAAGTTAAAGTTGAGCAATAGAAGCCGGGTGGTTTACTTCATCCTTTGGAGGTTCCGCAGTGGAAGTAGGTGAGCATCTCTATGGATTTCATAGATGGTTTTCCTGGATTAAAGAAAAGCAACACTAGTATTTGGGTTATAGTAGACAGACCTACAAAGAGCGCTCATTTCATTCTGGTTAAGATTAAGAGGACGACAGCATGGTTGGCAGCAGTTTACGTTCGTGAGATAGTCCGTCTTCATGGAGTTCTTTCCAGCATCGTAATTGATCAAGACCCCATCTTCACTAGTGAATTTTTGAGGAGCTTGCAAGAAGCATTAGGTATACAGTTGTGTTTAAGCACCACTTATCACCCATAGACAGATGGACATACAGAATGGTGAACAGAGTTCTTGAGGATCTTTTAAGGCTGTGTATCCTAGACTTTGGAGGGACTTGGGAAGAGCATCTTCCTATAGTAGAGTTTTCCTACAACAATAGTTATTAACCTAGTATTGGTATGGCAACCTTCGAAGCATTGTACGGACGACCCTGTAGATCACCAACTTGTTGGAGGGAATCTACAGAAAGACTTCTACTTAGATCAGATATGGTTAGAGAAACATCTGAAAAGATTGATCTTATCCGTAGGCGAATGAAGACCGCTCAAGATATGTAGAAATCCTACGTAGACAAGAGAAGGACTGATATTGAATTTGAGGTGGGATACATGGTTTTCATTAAGATGTCACCTTTGAGGAATGTAGTTCGCTTCAGATCTATAGAGAAATTGGCACCAAGATTTGTATGGTCATTTCCCATAACAGAAAGGATTAGCCAAATGGCCTATAGAGTAAAGCTACTAGAGCGACTATCAGGCATTCATGATGTTTTCCACGTTTCTCATTTATGGAAGTGCTTGCATGATACTGCAAAAGTAGTTGAGCCGAGTATATTGGAGGAAGTAGAGGTGGAACGGGAGGCGACAGTTAAACGAGTTCCTACCCGTATCACTGGATCAGAAGTTAAGAAGCCACGCAATAGAGAAGTCAAGTTGATGAAAGTTTAGTTGGGTGATAACCCAGAGGTTACAACTTGCGAGACTGAAGACAAGATTCACGCTTCGTACCCTTTTCTTTTCGAGGGTATGTTCTTAATTTCCTTTCCAAAGCTTTTATTTATGCTTGTTTCTATCATTTAAGTATGTCCTACCAATCGAATCTTCGACCTTTAGATATGAATCCCATGGATGTAAACATGTGTTTGAGACATGTTATGTTTGATGGATACAAGTGGATGCAAGTGTTTGCTAGTGGCTGCTCATGGATGCATACACACACACACATTAGGCACTAGATCGGCTCAATCACTTTCATACTACATATGGATGTGTGTGCATTTTTCTTCTTTTTATGGATGAAAGTGAGTGTACAATATAGATGTAGCATTTGGACGGATGATTGTGCACACATGTAGAACTTACATGTTATAATAGGATTATTTGCATAAATGTTGGATTCATAGCACTAACATACATTGCATTAAGGAGGTCGACTGCGTCAGTAGGCCGCCTGATCTTCGCATTAGTATTAGGACATATACACACACCTTTACATATGTTCATATAAGCATTAGAAATCTTTAAGGACAATGGATGCCAGTGATTGGTGGGTGATGGATGTTAGGGTATACGTTCTTCTTAACTTGGAGATTTCGAGGACGAAATCCTTTGAGTAGGGGAGAATGTAACACCTTGTATTTTAACAACACCAAGATATGATAAATTAAAGAATAATTAATTTATTATTCATAATTAAGGGAAACAGACTATGCCATTGTGTCCGTCTTGAAATTTTGGTCAGAATAGACACCTGGTTTGCGTAAAAGGGATACCGTGTGAAGAAGTTATTCAAGTTTGAAGTTTGTATACGCGCAAGAAGGATATATATACAAAATTAAGTCCAGAATTCAATATCACGCAGAATTGGGGAGGTGGGAATTTTCTCGCTCAGGGGTGTCGACCTCTCAATGGGGTGTCGACCCCAGAAGGGGGGTCGACCCCCCTGCGGCAGATTAGGGTTTGGGGTTACGGCTATATATATGGCCTCATTTCTCATAATTTTGCACATCAATAATAATGGAGAATTAGATGTTGCCTCTGCCCAGATCAAATCAATTATTTTCTTCTTCTGCAACCAGCCAGAGCTTAGAGATCTGTGATTCAATTCTTCTTCTATTTTTCTAGATCTAAACATTATGAGTCCATGTTAATTTTAGATCTAAATAATTTAAAAGTTAGTCTTGATATGACATTATCTTAGATCTATGCCTGTGACTATTTGAATCATACCAGATCTGCTATAACTTGTGTATCTATGATATTCTGACATGACTATGACTTAGATCTTAACCTTTATCATGTCAGACCCGCCATTTTTGTAGATCTAGTCCATTGTTTAGATCACATCGTGCTTGTTACCATTATGTTTGTGGCTAAATAAGATCTGTTAAAGTTGGTTATCTAATTCATTAGATATTATCATGCCTATTATGACATCCCTATTATGTCTGAATCGGTTCTATTGTCACATATTCATCAGATCTGTTCCTATATGCCTATCTTGTCATTATGCCATTACATGTCAACCTTGTTAGTATAATCATTTCTGTCATTTTTTTCCTTTATCCATTCCCTTTTATTTTTATAGCCAAGCTACTTGCGGACCTGGGCATGCTGCTAAATTAAGCGAACACATTAAATTGGGAATGAGTGGAAAATGGTATATTTTGGGGCATAACTTGTAATTGGAAATTTGGGCATAACTTGAATAAAAATATGAATATGAATTTGGGGCATATGGTTCATTATGAACATGACTTGGGAAAGGGGTGTGAAAACCTATAACGACATAAGTGCAATTGGTTAATAATTGAAATGCCTAGAATTACAGTAATTAGAAACTGTAACCGCGCTAAGGCACGAGGTTAGATTACACTTGTGGTGGAAGTCTGTTGGGAACCGCCCAGCATATCCAGCGATTGCAAGTGGTGAATCTAATGTGAGGAGTCTAATTGCATAAACACGAGACATTCTAGGACACGAGGTTAAGTCTGACTTGTGGAAGAAGTCTGCCTGGAACCGACCGACATATCCAGCATCCACAAGTGGTAGGATTAATATTGGAGGTCTAGTACATTATAACCATAATTGAATATGGTAGTGAATTGAAATACTTAACCTAGTTAATCCATAGGGATTGTATGAACACGTTAAACTAAGTAGGGGTTAAGTAAACTTGTTTGAACCAGTGGTGGGTTAAGTAAATCTAGGGTGGTGGGTAATATTTGTATATATAGGCCCACAAACCTAACCTGTTGGGATTATGAAAATTTATGACACTGGTAGGTAGGCATAATCTGTGGAAAACCTAGTGGTGGGGATGCAAGATAAAGGGGAGAGCTTGCATCATCTTGAGTGTAGGACCCTTTTCAGTCAATAACCTATATATAGGTGTCAAACGAGTACTCCAAGCTAGGTCGGAGTCGGGGCACGCTTACTGGGCTGATTGTAAGAGATCCAAAAGTAGGGACAGTGTCCGACGGTGCGTTCCATCGGGGTCATGTGCGTGCATGGCTCCGCCTGCTCGGGAAAATAAGACACTGTGACATCGGTAGATATGGTTGTGCACATCTTGAAAATGAAAGGTTGCCACTTTAGGAAGTGATACATCCTACCGTGGGGCCACCATAGGGTATCTACGAAGTAGGGAGCCGATCGATTAGGATAGTAGTTAGGGTACATCTAGACAATGGTAAAGTTTAGGAGCCTGTTAGGTTGGGTTGCCTGTTGATCGTATAGGGTTAAAACCTCTCACCAGAAGTATGCCTAAGTCTACCATCTTATACATGTTGGGGATTATCTCATTTTGGTTATAATAGTATTGGTGTAGAGGAATCACTAGAGAAGCGCAGTATACTCTATCATGTTTATCCTGTTTAACTTGTCATACTTGTCTTTTATGTTGTTATCTCTCTCATCCACTTTATATGCCTGTCATGATACTTTTACTTATTTTTATGCTAAAAGTAACTGGAATCGCCAGGCTTTATGTTTGACCCATTTTGTTTCCTCTTCTTTCTCTTTCGTTCCTCTCCCCCCAACTTTCTCAGGGTGGGAATACTCAAGCTTGATCAGGATTCTGCTATCGTCTTGCTTGGAGCTGCTTAGATGTATTGCCCAAGCTCTTATCTTTCCTACTATGGCTGTTTCTTTTGGGGATTATGCTTCTTTTATTATTGTACTCTGATGTTTTAAGTACAAGAAAGAAATTTTAATGATGTACTGCGTTTTATGTTTTTCAGACATATGATGTAACCATATTTTGAACTACGACGCTTTATGATTAATAGAGTTTTTAATTCCGCTGCTCTTTTATATGTGTCTTGTAATGTTTCTGTTTCTGTTTACCTATAACGCTTCATGCAAGTTAATGCATTCTCTTAATTAGTGACATTAACGGACGTGGGGTGTCACAAAGTATTTTCCAATATCGTTGTCAATATGGAGAGACCGGTTGTATTATTATCCGAGAACCAACTCTGTATTGGTGATAGCGTTGAAAATCAGATTATATGAAGATAATCGAAGGCGGAGTGGAGAGCAAGGGCTTTTTCTATTAATCCTTGGTAGAAGTTGCCTAAGATGGATTAATGGAAATTGTGCCTTCGATTTCGTTCAGTCTCAGAATGAAGTTGTATGGACGAATGTCTGACAGAATATTTCCAATGATCGCATATGTTGGTCAGTACAAATATATATGGTGGCAAAGAATTTGTTCACTTAGCATAATATCCAGATTATATTTGTGCAACTCAATTAGTGATTAATGGATCTGATAATGTGGCATTCAGAGTGATTGTGCTATCAATGAAAAGTAAGTAAGCGTAGCCTCAGGCCTCAACAACCGGGAAATGACAAAAATCGGCCAAGCGCTCTAAGTGGGTAGCTCCCAATTAGGGTGTATTATCACCTATCTTGAGAAATTCATTTATAACGACTACTACCATCCCTTCAGAGATATTTTTACCACCTGAAATTCATTTACATTGTGTCATGCCCTCTCCTGAAGTTCTGAAGGATGGTGATAAAGCCTAAGACAAATAGCAACATGCTGCTACACCCCTCCTTTTTCCACGAGGACCAGCAAGATTTCTTTGAGGTCTGTCAACTCCGCTAAAGGAGGAAAAAAAAGTAGTGTTTTTAGGCTGCTTTACTTTTCTTTTACGTAGTTTCTTTTTATTCACTTCAGTTAGACCATATGTTTATGGAAGTGTTGGCCCATGCTTATGACTTTATGCAAATTTGTACCTAAGACTTGTGTTGTTGTTATGAAACTGCCTTTGATTGTTGTACTTTAGCTTTTATGTTAGCTTTTTCGTACTTTTCTATGCATTTGCTTCTTTACAGATTATAAGACTTTGGCATGATGAGATGTGTTGGTAAGCTTGTGGTATGTCTTGTGAGCATTGGCCTATCTCAATGTGATGGTGTTGTCCCCATACCGTGAGTCATCACAGGTAGCTAAAGCCGGATGCAGTCAACTTTGCTAGGTTCCTTTATTTCGGATTGATGTATTGGAAGCTCATGGTTTATTAACGAAGTTGAATGTTTCTGCCAGTGTACTTTAAGCTCCTGAGCTCGCCAATTATTTAAGAAATTTAGCTTTGTTAATTGGTCTCGATCTACTTCTTGGAGAAGTCATTGATATTTTTGCCCTTGCTTGGGAGGTCTCTAGCCTTCGCTGTGGGAAGTAGCTTTATTATCCAACTTTCGTCTACTTCCATTGTTTAGTTCTGACATCAGAGACTTCATTGAGTGCCTCTACAATGGAGAGGTCATTTATAACTCAAAGTTCGTCTTCTCTCGCCGACTGAACCAACACTGGAGGCTTCATTGAGCACCTCCGGAGAGGACTTTCACCTCTACTGTGGAGAGTTTTCCTTCACTACGTGAAGGAGTTTGGTAACCCAACGTTGCTTTGCTCTCGCTGGTTAGTGTTGACATCAGAGACTTCATTGAGTGCCTCTGGTGTGGAGAGTTCTTCTATAACTTAACTCGTCTTCTCTCATCGACTGAATCGAGCATCGAAGAATCCATTGAGTGCACCTCTATTGTGGAGAGGTGGCCTTCACTTACGCGAAGGATTTTGGTAACCGAACATTGATCTGCTTTTGCTGATTAATGCTGACATCGGAGACTTAACTGAGTGCCTCTACAGTGGAGAGATCATTTATAACTCAACTTGTCTTCTCCCATCGACTAAATTGAGCATTGGAGACTCCATTGAGTGCACCTCTACTGTGGAGAGGAGACCTTCACTACGCAAAGGATTTTAGTTGTTGTGTAGTTTTGTAGGGCAAACATTTGTCCCCTTGGCTGGATGCGCTTAACTGTGGTAAGCGATTGTAGCAAGACCGAGAAGTTTTTTTACCACAGCTATGATGGGGTGACCCTCGGCAGTACTTTGCAGGGTTTGTTTCATTCTGCAGGGCAAACATCAGTCCCCTTATTGGATGCTTAACTGTGGTGAGCGATCACGGGTGAACCGATGTCCCTATGGCCCCTTGGGCGGAACTTACAATTTCTGGTTTTTTCTCCTGGCCGCTTTTTATGGCTTTTGCTATTGGACTCGCTGCGACTCTTTTCCGTTCATTTTTCAAGGTGGTTCTTTTCATCTTTGAATTTATGTATATTGACGTTTGTAGCATTCAACGCTTGAAGTACTATTGTTGGGGTGGCTACACTGTGTCGGGCATTGGTGTAGCAAGTGCTCGTTGGAT
Source organism: Allium sativum (assembly GCA_030737875.1). Taxonomy (NCBI): domain Eukaryota; kingdom Viridiplantae; phylum Streptophyta; class Magnoliopsida; order Asparagales; family Amaryllidaceae; genus Allium; species Allium sativum. Next base: position 925,427,397 of record CM060918.1, on the reverse strand, counting down.
ATCCTGCAATATAAAATTGTCTTTAAGAAAATTTTGAATTAACAAAAATTTTGTAAATAAGATATTGACTCAAGCAGGCATGCTTTTATTCATGGAGCTAGTGTTCAGTACAATGCTTGCAAAAATACTTATAGACTTTTTACAAGAAATTTGGACGTAGCATTAAGTAAAATAGCGGCAAAGATGATTGTTATTCCTGGCCCTTGGAATTGGAGTGACATCAATAGTTGTCAGTTTGTAAGTGCCTTCGAGCAGCTTTTAACTTATGATGTATGGACCTTTCAAGTTTGGCCCGAAGACTCCAGTTCCTGTCATGATTCTTTTAAGCACAAGATCCCGGACTTTGAAGATACTTTGTCTAACTTTAGAGTTGAAATGCCTGGCAATCCTTCATTGATGGGTAGCAACACTGAGTTCTACCTCATCTCGCATTTCCTCAAGTTGATCAAGAGCTTTAAGCTGTAGCTTTTCATTCTTTACTTGGTTGTAATGGATTCTGCAGTGTGTAAGGACTTCTAACTCCACCGGAGTCATTGCCTCTGAGTCGAATGCCAAGGAGAAAGGAGGTTGTCTAGTAACAAATTTATTAGTTGTCCAGTACGCTCATAGTGCAAGCGGTAATACATAGACCCAATCACCTTTGGCTTTCTCAAGTCGCTTCTTGATGGTTGATTTGATGGTCTTGTTCACTAAGTCCACTTGCACGTTTGCCTATGGATAGGCCACTACAGCAAAGCTTTTTCAGATCTTGTACTTGGCACAAAGTTCTTTAAACTCTTCACTTTCAAATTACATCCCATTGTCTGTGATTATCTTCCGTGGCACACCAAACTTGCAAATGATGTTCTTCTAAACGAAGTTGATGACTTTCTTTGAGGTGATAATGACTAGTGGCTCTGCTTAGGCCCACTTGGTGAAGTAATCGATAGATACAATGGCGTATTTGAAATTGGACTTTGCGGTAGGTAATGCCCCAATTAGTTCAATGCCCCAGATAACAATTGACCATGGAGTAGCCATTTGAGTCAACTCGGTAGATGGTGCTCTTGGGATTTTTGCGAATCTTTGGCATCTATCACATTTCTTAGTATAAGTCGCAGAGTCTTGGTTTACATCAGGCCAGAATTAACCGTATCCCAGTATTTTCTTGGCTAGTGTCTGACCACCAGTATGACCTCCACACTCTCCATCATGAAATTGTACCAAGATTGCTTTAGATTCCTCTTTAGTAACACAGCGGAGCAAAGGCATAGAGAAGCCTCACCTATATAATCGACCATCCTGGATGAGATACATAGAAGTCTTTCGGAGCAAATTTTTTCACTTCTTCGGATCATTTGGGAGCACACCATTTAGTAGATAATCTTTGATTGGAATCATCCATGAATCTGGCTCTGCTCCAGTTTCCATGATCCAATCTACATCATTGTTGTCAGTGCTGGGATTTGAGAGGACTTCAACTGGAACTAATCCCAACAACTGCACATCTCCTGTACTGGCAAGCTTGGAGAGTGAGTCAGCCTTCAAATTTTCATCTCGAGGAGTATGCGAGATAGTGTAGTAGACTAAGTTGTTGATCAGCTCCCAAGCTTTTGATAGGTAAGCTGGCAAATTTCCTTCCTTGGCTTGAAACTCCCTTTTAATTTGGCACACCACTAATTGCGAATCGTTGAGAATGTGCAAGACTTTCAATTGTAACTCTTTTGCAATCTCCAACCCAACAATTAGAGCTTTATATTCTGCTTCATTATTCGTTGATGGAAATTCTAGTCTCAAGGCATCTCATAGCGAACGTCCTTCAAGATTCTCTAGCGCTACTCCTACCCCGAAATACTCGTTCATAGCCCCATAAACGAATAGTTTCCATCAAGTGACCACTTCGATAGCTTCTTCTTTTTCATCTCTCATGTCCATAAATTCTGCGATGAAATATTCTAAAGCTTGTTCGTTGATTGCCCTTTGTGGATGGTAAGTGATATCGTATTGACTGAGCTTGTTTTCCACTTCAATAACCTTCCCTAAGTCTCCGAACGACATAGAACTTGCTTTGCAGGCTGATTTGTGAGAACCTTGGTAGGGTGAGCTTGGAAGTTTGGCCTTAACTTCATCGCGACAATGAGAAAACAGTATGCAAGCTTTTCCAACATTGGGCAGTTTAGTACTGCCCTGGTAAGTTTCTTGCTGGTGTAGTATACCGGCCTTCGAACCTTCGAATCCTCTCTAACCAATGTAGCACTCAATGCATGGGATGAAACTACCAGATATAGAAACAGGTCTTCTCCATCTCTAGGATTTGATAACATTAGTGGCACTTCCACATGCTTGACTAACTCCTCAAAGGCCGTCAGACACTCTGGGGTCCATTGGAAGTCCTTCCTTCCTTTTTTCAATGCATCGAATAGTGGAATGCACCTATCAGTTGCCTTATAAATGAAGCAACTGAGTGCAGCAACTTTCCCATTCAAACTTTGTAGCTTTTTCTTTGTTCTGAGAGCTCGCATCTCTCTTAAATTAGAAATCTACGTAGGGTTGGCTTCAATGCACCGAAGGAACTTCCTCAATGCAACTCCGAATAAACATTCGAGAGGATTGAGTATCATGCCGTACTTTCTCGGAATATTGAACATCTTGGCCACTTTTTGACTTTACTAGTATGTCGTCTACATAAACCTCCATGGTCAAGCCTATTTGAGATTTGAACATCGAATTGACGAGGCATTGATAAGTTGTTCTATCATTCTTTAACCTGAATGGCATCACTTTATAGCAATACAAGCCCAATATCTATAATGAAGCTCATGTTTTCTTGATCTGGCTCGTGCATCAAGATCTGATTATATCCCGAGTATGCATCCATGAAAGGTAAGAGTTCGTGCCTCATTGTCGTATCAACATGTTGATCAATCCTGTGCAGCGTGAAACTGTCTTTGGGACACGCTTTATTAAGGTCAGAATAGTCGATGCATACTAGCCAATTGCCGTTATGCTTTTTCACTAAAATAGGATTCAATACCCAAGCAGGATATGTGGACTCTCGAATAAAGCGATTCTCCATAATCCCATCCACTTCTTCCTTAAGATCCATTGACATTTTAGGGCCTTGAATCTGTCTTTTCTGCTTTACTGGTGTGATGCTTGGGTTGACATTTAATGCATGAACCACTACCTTAGGGGATATGCCGCACATGTCAGAGTAAATCCATGCAAACATGTCAAGATTAGCTCTAAGAAACATTACCAAATCTTTTTGCAACCTTTGGCACAGTAGAGATCCTATCTTCAACACTCGATCAGGATCTATAGGATGAATAGATATTGGAATGGTGATCTCAGCCGGTGCCGCTTGTTCATCCCCTGCACTGGCTATACGAGGATCCGTCTCTTTGTAAGTCCCACTATGCTCACCAGTGCAGGGGTCGTGCCCTAATTTCTATAATGAGGGCTCTCGAGTGCGGAGGGGAACCTCCATATTCTTCCCTTAGTCTTTGTTTATGGCCTTGCAGCTTCATCAAATAACATTCTCGAGCAATCTCTTGATCTCCTTTGATTACTCTGATGCCATTATCAATATGAAACTTCATGGATGCAAGAGAAATTATGAAGTCGATTATAACTCGTCTTCCCAAGAACGCATTATAGGCTGATAATTCATCAACTATCACAAAAGTCTGCTTTGAGATGGACACTTTATATCCATCTCCCAATTCGACTGGAAAATCAATGGTTCCAATCGACTGCTTGGTTCCCCCGTGAACCCTTGGATTTTCGTTTGACATGCTTGGATGTCTATCATTAAGTGCTTCATTTGGTTGAACGTATAGCATAATAGAACATTGCATGAGGCGCCGCAGTCTATAGACACCCACTTGACCATCGTCGATCCTACTCCAATTGTTACAACCATAGGATTTAGAGTGGTTGTTATCATGCCATCTGAATCTTTTTCCTTGAACACAATGTCTTATAAGAAACCTTTTGCCATTTCGCAGGAATTATGTTGCTCAGGATCAGACATCTCTCCTTCTTTGGTATGTATTTTAGGGCTTCAGCATACCATTCAATATCCCCAACTTCTTCCGGCTGGATGAGGACCTCCTGATATGGTGTTGATCACTGGTCGTTGATTGCTCTGCACCGGAGCTCTATTACTCGGACCCAATTGATCCATGGATGCAACTTGCCCCTGTGAGCTAGAGTAGAGTTCAGAGCTTGAGGCTCCTTCACGCACTGCTGAAGTCTATTCTTCCTAATCAGCTTTTTGATCAACATCTTCAGCTGCTTACATTTGTTGGTGCTGTGACCTGGCTGATTATGGAATCGACAGAACTTTCTGGACTTAGCTGCATTGGTAGTTATCCTCATCTATTGCGGTTTTGGGTAATCCTCTACCTCCTTTGTTTTGAAATAGATGTTCTTTGGGGTATCAGTCAGAGGTGTCAATTATGTCGGGTCAAAAAGGCAAAACTTCATATTACCCTCATTGCCTTTCCCATCACTGGCTCACTTCTGCCCCTAATTACTCTTTTGGTTAATTTGAGTATCACCATTCTTGGGAGCTTCAACAATGTTGCTCCTGCCAAAATTCTAACTAGGAGTAGGATCGCCATCCACCCTCATGTACTCCTCCACTTTCTTATAGAAATTTTCGAGCGTGTTTGGTTCTTTCATCTTTATCCATCTCCCAAACTCACTCTCATTATCTATAACACTGATTAGAGACATTTGGATCATGCATGGCTCCGGATTTCCTACATCGAACAAAGAAGCATTGAATCGGCTGAGAAAAGCCTTAACATATTCCCCCGAATTCTGCTCCATTGATATTAGTGACATAACATCTTTGGACTTCATATCTTGCAGCCTGAACTGCTCTTTAAACTTCTTGGTTTAGTTATCTAGCTGATCCTCAGATTTTGGTGTTAGCTTCGTAAACCACAGCTATGCTACACCCTCCAAGTAAAGAGGAAAATATAAGCATTTGATTTCGTCTGTCGCCTTTGCTACATTCATGTGTCATTCGTACTTATACAGAAACAAGTTAGGATCCACAGTTTCGTTGTAGGGAGCCAAAGTAGGATGAGTGAACTTCTTCAGGAACTTTTCTTTACATATCCTTTCAGTGAATGGATTTTTTCTTGGATAAAATCCCATTTCCTTTCAGCGTCATTGCGAGCCATGCTATCCTTCATGATCTGTTTCATTATGTCTGAGGCATACTCCTCAGCGTTGTGTCGTTCCGCGGGGCAAACTTCAATCTCTTTGCCATATGCTAATCTTAGCGAGCGATCGTGGTTAGAGGATCAAGGTCTTTACCTCCACTATAGGGAGGTTCACCCTTAGTTGGACTAGCAACCTTACGAATAGTATTTCGATCAGAATGATTTCTAGCCTTTAGCTTTGAGTCTTCAACATTGGCTTTGTCCTTATTAGTCTTCCAACCATCAAGGCCTTCCATGTTATCATTATGATTACGATCAGAAGCCGTGAATTCGCATTCTCCTCAAGGTCGATGTGGTCTCTTTGAGAAAGGTACTGGATTACCTTGAGCAGTAATAAGGGCTTTTATCTTGTCCATCGAAGCCTGGATAGAATCCATCAAAGCCTTGTTAGTAGTTTCGACCCTTTGATTCAAGTTGGCGACAACGGCGTCCAACTCATCTCTAGTTACACCGGCTCCGCCTATCGAAATTTGCCTAACATCAAGGGGACTGGTTTGTGGTGTAGCCTCATTAGCAACGTTATCGTAACCTCTTCTAATGGACTTACTTCCAGTATTCTTTGGTGGAGCCATTATCTCAGACAAGCTTTTGAACTTTGAAGAAAATCCTTCAATTGACCTGAATTTTAGACTTCCTTACTCTATCGTAGAAAATAGGCTTCAAACTTCAATGTCCCCTACAAAGCACTTGACCTTTGGATGTTGATGTGGCCCTATGGTGGGCGCCAAAAATGTTAATGTCTAAAATGGATCACTAATGTCCCAGAAAGTGCATGTACACCTTCAAACAATTTAGATCTAAGTTATGGGAAACCACAAACACAAAAGCAATTAAAAGACAGGGATTTATATGGTTCGACCTACATGATGTCCTACATCCACTTCGTAGAGAGATTTTATTATCATTCTTGATGTTACAAGGTACATACTTTCTATAACTTTGCTCATTTTCTCTCTTTACAATAACTCTCTCTACATCTTCTCTTTAATCTCTTGATTCTTTCGATTTCACAATGGAAATGATTTGATCTCTTTGATTGCGATGATTGTTGAAGTGGATCTTCAATAATTGAGCACTTTGACAATCTTTGATGATTTCATAATGATTGAGATGTTGAACCGAAGCTTGAAAAAGGTTTAATGGAGATTAGAATGGTTTGGAGTAGTCGAGAAATGAAAATGGCAGCACTTTGTGGTTTGAGAAATCGATCCCATTCATGGTGGAAATGTTGGGTTATTTATAGGAGTGGAAATGAGGTGGTGAGGTCCAGAAATTAGGTATGCAGGATTTTAGGTTGTTCAAACGACTCGACACTCTGGGCCATTAACGACCTGACACTCTGCACGATCCAGCTTGTGTCGTGTGAAGTTAGAAACGACCACACTTCATTACGCCTTCTACGACCTGAAGTATAGCGACTCGCCTGCATTGCCACGTGAGTGAGCTAATAAGCAACGACTTGATGGCTTTATATCTCCAATGACCTGCCTTATATGCAAACGACCCAAGTCGTGAACGATCTATTGATGGACGACCTGATGCTTTGTAAGTGTACACGATCTAAGGCCTTGGAGATCCAACTGTTGGACGACCAATTTGCTTGCGTATTATATGGATGCCATGACCTAGGTTTAGATGACCCGAGTCTTGATGCTTTTAACATGTAAATAACCTAAGCTCTCGGCGACCTGAAATATGAACGACCCATGATTTGTTTTGTCGGTGTATCATATATGAGCCATATTTACATACGTTAACAAGACCAAACAGATTCTCAGATCTACTCGGCAAAACGTGTATCTTATCTGAGTCTTGGTTGTCTCCTTTTGGTTTGGTTTTTTCTCTTCTCTGTTTCTTTCTGTCCTATGATGTGCATTCTATTTTGGAACGCTCGTGGGATCAACTATGAGGCCTCATTCCCGAGGCTCAAGCGTATTATTTGGAAACATTCTATTTCCCTGGTGGCACTTCTTGAGCCTCTCACAAGGGCAGAAGTGTTGTCCAGCTCGATCCATTCCTTGGATTTGCGGGTGGTATAGCCAATGAATCCAATAAATTTCGATTTTGTAGGCTAAAGATCTCTCTGTCCGTCCAATTTTTGATTCAGCCCCACTTTTCTCCATGGCCTGCTTAATTCCCTCACTCTCTTCTTCTTTTTTCTTTTCACTTGTTTACGCGAAATGCAATCGGACTGAAAGACAGGCCGTTTGGTCTGATATCTGGCTCTTGGGGACCTGAGATTTGTGGTCTCCATCATTGGTGGAGTTTTCAACGTTGTTTCGTACCAAGATGAGAAGCGTGGAGGTACTTCATTAACCGTGCTGCAGTAACGAACTTCAACTCCTTCGTTGTTGATTCTGGGTTGTCGGAAGTGTCCTTCGTTAACTCTGCTTTTATTTGGTGTAATAATCAAGAAGGGTAAGTTGGATCCTTTAGTGTCTTGATCGTGTGTTCGGCTAAGAGGTTGGTTTACCCTCCCTTTCACCTTCTCAGTTTCTCGTCTTCACCTTACCAACTCAGATCACGCTCTGATGGTTCTAAGGTGCTCGCCCCTCTCTTCTCGGGCCTTTCTTCCTTTCGATTTCAGTCTATATGGAGGTCCCATCATTCTTTCCATTTGACTGTGCAAGAGTCTCGGTCCTTCCCTGTTTCGCGTTCCCCTTGTGCTATATTCTACTACAGCTTAGACGGCTTAAGGCTCGTCTCAAGGTTTGGAATGTGCGGTTTTCAAGAATATCTTCAATCATGTTCGTGCGGCATGAAGATATTCTTATTCTAGCAGAGTCTTCTTTTGATGAAAGCCCGTTCTCCACTTACAAGGAGGTGTGGGCCCTTGCCCACCTTACCTTTTCTTCCAAACTTTGTGTTGAGATTGACTTTCTTTGCCAAAAAGCTAGGATCAAGTGGATTGTTGATAGAGACTCAAACTCTAAATTCTTTCATTCATCTATTAAGAAAAAGAATAACCTCCATTCTATTCATCAGATTCATCGTTTGAATCTCTCTTTGGCCTCCACTTCTGTCGAGGTCAAAGAGATTATTATCTCCCACTTTTATAGCTTCTTGAGTTCTCCTTCTGTGTTTTCCACTGATAAGGACTTGGTGTCCTTTATCACCAGATTGATCCTTCCCAGTGAGGGTGATCATCTTATCATCCCTTCCACTTGTAAGGAAATTTGGTCCTGTGTTTTCTCGCTGGGCAAGAACAGTGCGAGTGGTCTGGATGAATTTAATTGCTCCTCTATTGTAGCATCTAGACGATCATTCACAAGTATTTCATTTTGGCTATCCAATCCTTCTTCTCTAGTGGTGAACTCCCTAAGGCTTGGACTTCCACCAACTTGGTTTTGATCCCCAAATCAGTTAGCCCTAGCTCGGGCTCAGATTTCCATCCTACTAGGCTGCGTAATTTCTCCAACAAGGTTATCACTAAGGTTCATGCGTCTCGGATAGCACCTTATCTTTACTATGTTATCTCCTCTTCTATAGCTGGGATCGTTCGAGGGTGTCTGATTACGGACAATGACCTCCTCACCCAACAACTTATTTCTCAAATTGATCATAAGGTCAGGAGCTCTAACGTGGTAATCAATCTAGACATAGCTAAGAGTTATGATCATCTATCTTGATTTTTCGTCATGAGGGCTATACGGCCCCGAACCTCTTATAGACCTTGTATAGAGGCTCATTTTGTAACTATTGGTTTTCTGTCCTTATCAACGGTTCTTTTATCGGCTTCTTCAAGTCGGGAAGGGGACTTCGACAGGGAGATCCCCTTTCGCCTAACCTTTTTATTATCACTGCCAAGGCATTCATTCGTGGCATTCATTCTCACTCTATAGCGGGCCAAGTCCATCGATTATCCTCCCTTTTGGCTATCCGTTAGTCTCTTCTTTTTCATTTGCTGATGATATTGTTATTTTCACTAACGAAAAACTGGCAATCCATACGTCCTCTTCTATGCTTCATTCATTATTATGAGAGGTGTCCTGGCAAACTTGTCTACTCATCAAAAAGCTGTTTCGTCCCTTCCAAGACCATGCCTTATGTTAGGGTCTATTAGATTGAATCGTTCTACGGTTTTCAAGTCACTTCCCTCCCCTTACCTTATCATGATGTGGTCTTCTACTGAGGGTGAGTGAAAGCTCAACACAATTTTTGATCCCCTTATAGATAAAGCAAGAGGAAAAATTATTTTTTGGAATGCTTCTCTCCTTTCCCAGAATGGACGCCTCATGCTCATTAAGTTGGTTCTCGGTTCTATTGGACCTTTTGACTTCGCTTCCATGACTCCAACTCCTTCCTTCTTCTTCTTTGTTCTTTGGCATCGTCCTTTTTCTAGGTGAAAAAGGATAATGCTTATTGTCACCATTGGGTTTCTTGGGAAGTCATTTGTCGTCCCAAGCTTGAGGGTGGCCATGGTCTTCCAAACCCTTCATACGTTTACACAACTTATGCATGTAAGCTATAGGTTTAGTTTCATTCGAACGACTCCCTTTTGGCATCCTTTATTCATGCTACCAACGTCTTCTTCCTATGGACTTCTCTGGAAACTCGTATTACGCTAGTGAGACGTGGAAAAGGATGCAGTCTATGAAAACCTTCTATAATTCCCACAGAGAAGGTTATGGTTGGTGTGGTCTTCCTTTCACCCTTTGGGCTGCATGGAATTATACGTGATCCCAAGGCCCCTCGGCTCCATCTTTCAGTTACATTTGGGACTCCCACATCCATCCATAAGTGTCGATTCTGATGTAGAAAACGCTTCACAACAGTTTTCCATTAAATGAGTACCTTAGGAGGATCAATATCCCAACCATTTCTTATTGCAGATGCTATTGTCAGAGAGCGGTGGAATCTTCTAAACATCTTTTCTTTGAGGGTTTCTATGCTAGGGTCGTCTGGTCTTTCTTACAGAATCTATTAGATATCTGAGGTAATCCCTCGTCTTTTTTTGATCTCCTACGTCTTTGGAAGGTAGCAATGTCTGGGAAGTCCCTTAGGGCTGTCCTTTTTCGCTTTGTACCCTATCTAATCTGCTGGCATATTTGGTGTGCATGGAATAAGGCAGTGCTCGATGATGTCCACATAAACTCATCTTCCATTATGAGATAGGTGAAGAATGATGTTTTACTTGCTTTTCAAGGAAGACTGTTCTGAGGTGTATTTCGAGCTCGCTCTCGGTATCTAGCTCGTATTTTTCATATCTTAGGCGGTTCTTCTCCCTATGTTGGTGTCAGTTGATCTGTATGTCTCTTTTGGCATTTAGTTCTTTTTTATGTTGTGTTTCCATCCTCCTCACCCCTTCCCCTGGTCTGATGTTTGGTTTAGTGTGTAGGTTATAGGTTTCTTTCCTTTAGGGTTGGGCCTTCAACGCGTCTATGCTTTTAGGTGGTGGACTCTTCTAGACGAGGGTGCTTCTTTTACTGCTTGATTCGGTGTAGTTCCGCTATATAGTTCCCATTCATTATAGCTTTCCCTCTTGCTTAATGGTATTTGGTTGGGGGCTGGATGCTTCCCTCCCTCATGTTTTCCATGGTGTTCTTGTCCTTTTCTAGATTGCCTTGGTCTTATATGTTTTGTTTTATGAGTGGGGCTTTACAATTATCTCTCATGGAGATGGGTGTTTTTTCTTTATGCTGCTTTCATCTTTGTTTCTACGGATGCTACGGTTCTAGTTCTTTGTTAGGCCATTTTTGTTAGCCATAGGAGATTGGTCATTATATCTATCTTAATTTTATTTAGATAATCCTTCTTTATGCAAAAAATTTTTTTGGGACAAGGCAGGTATTATTTTTCATACATATGTCATCACCCTGTTTAGTGACTGAGATTGTTATCGCTCACACCGTACTTTGTCTAACTTGGTTTTATGCATTGCTTCTTATTACTCTAGATGCCCTTAAATGAGCAGACTAAAGATTGGTTGGTGTGCTCAGCTAGTTGACCGAAGACGAGCAGGAGGCTTCCACTTATTACATATAACGTTGTTCCAGTTTATGTCCGTTGATTACTACTTTGGGCATAGTAGTGTATTTTGAGTAGAGAAAGTATTATGGAGGTGTGTTTGAATTTAACTATTTGATACCATGCTGTGATATGGTTCTCTAACTTTGATGCTTATGATTAATTTCAGCTTAAACTTTCTCGCTTGTTTTATATTAGTCTTACATTAGTATTATATTTTGTTCCATGCACTGTGAGATATACGACAAGTTATTGGGTAATTTTTCTTAGTACAACTTTGATGATCTCCTTACATTAGTCGAACATCACTACAGCGCACAACAGGGGTGTTGGTAGTGTAGGGAGGTCGTCACAACTTTAGCCTAATTTCCGAAGGGATGGTAGTAGGATTTTGAAACATTAATCCTATAAACAATCATATTGAAGAACTTCATTTATGATATTATTCCACTTGTTTAAATTTAATTAATCAAAAATCATTTATAATTACTTTGTTGTAAGTTTATTGGCAAAAAGTTTGGAAGCATAAGATGCCATTAAAAGGATTGACAGAAAGAGCTTAGTTTTTGGCCAAGAAAAGCATAGATACCTGAGTTGGAGAAAAGAGTGGCCAACCATGACCCCTTTTCCTTTTGTGTCCTTAGGAGGCCTCAGTCCTCTTCTAAGCTGGAGTCAGCACCACCAATTCCCTTGAAATCCACGAGGAAGGAAGTTCTTCAGAAGCTTTATCAGTGGTAGGAACCTCCATTTCTTCATCCCCTTCAGAGTCTTCCTCAATCGATAGTTTTCAAAACAGAAGAGCTCTTACATTTATCCCCTTCACATTGGAAGCAGTTTTTAACGATCGAGTTCTTCTATCTTAGAGCAATCATTTCTGCCAAAGGACCAAAGAGCGAGTCAAAACTTAGGGTGTGTTTGGTTAAAAATGAGTTTTGGGTTTTTAGTTTTCAAAATTAATTACAAAATTTTAAAGATGTAGAAGGAGGGATGGTAGAATGAAAGCAAGAAGGAGGGGACCGCGGAGGGGATGTAGCAATCATGGAATGAGGATTTGGTCACCATATTTCTCTCATTTCTCAAAACATGAAAAATGGATAAAAATTGTTTTTTATTTTGTGTGCTAACTTTGTTTTCTAAAATTGTTGTTTTCCATGATTTACATGCGTTGTGCACATTTTTGTATGGACGAAAACCCAAAACTTAAAATGGTAAACCAAACACTACCTTAAATTTTGACACTTTTCATAATTTTCAAGAATGAATCCTCGATTACTAGGTTATTGGAGTGGTCCAAAAAGTCATCAACTTTCCTTTTACCTCTGAAATGGTGTCCATGTCTTTCTCAAAGCTTCCCTCCTTCTTCTTCGATTGTCCGTGCAAAAGAAAACACTATGCCCCCAGTGTTTTCATCCTCTCGATTATTCTGGAGCTCTTGCCCTTAAGCTCCTCCAACTGCGCCTTCAAACAACATTTTCATTAAGAAATGACTGAGTCGATGACTTAGCCATGGAATCCTCCTCCTCGGCCTTCTTTGTAGTATCAGATAGAGATAAATTATTTTTCTTCATGACTTTAACCTCCTTTTGGAGGCAAGAAGCTTCGTCCTGGGTTATGAAAGAGCTATGGCGAAAGGGAACCAGCTCTTTAGAAGCAGAAAATAATGGACCAAAACACAATGTAAATGAAAGAAACTACAAGACTTGTAATACAAAAGATTAAAGAAAGGTAAATGTACTGTGATAACTTGAAGAATGTCAAATTTATCTATCAAAGGAGGAAGATTATCAAAAGAAGTTAGTAGTGAGGACTCTAAGGCTAACTTTACCGATTTGGTAAAGGTAGCTGAAAGACTCGAAAAGCAAACATAGGTAGATCCGGTGATCAGAGCAAGAGGAAAAGACGGAAGATTAAAGGCACATTTTCAGCAACACATGACGTCAAGAAACAAGAAATTCAAATATCAAAGTTTTTTCAAAATTAAATCAGAGGTAGAACTGTACCTCTGAGCGAAGGAGTAACACCGCTTGAGGAAGCAACTATGATTTTGGGAGAAAGGGAAGTCCATTTCCTGTCCCCATCGTTATCTAAAATATCCATTCATGGATATAAAGAAATTTTAGCCCTCTTAGAAGCATGCTCATCGAAAGAGGCCTTCTGGAGTTTCTCATGAGATGCCTTAAAAATAAGCATTTTCAGTAAGGAGGAAACTTCAAGAAGGAGGTACATTAACAATAGGAGGAACATACAAAGGCCCATAGAGAGGCACTGAAACATGTTGACTTGGTACGATGATAAAATGGCTGTTTACAGTAATGAAATGGTAAAATGTCTCAAAATCCTTTCCCCTTATGGGAGAAGATTATATTTCTCAAGATTGACAGCTGTCAAGAGCTTGGTGCTCTTCCCAAACATCTCTGAAGCCTCTTTAATTCTATTTATTCTCTGGTTCATGTCATCTTCAGAGGAGTTCGGGATATCCTCTGTAGAACAAATGTTAGAAAGAATACTTGAAAAAAGTTTAATCTCAATTGTGTGTATCAGAATCGATCCTAACCAAGTTTTTTGAATTTCCTCATGATTCCAGAAGTATACTGAATATAAATGATCTGGTTATCCCATTCTTTAGAATTATAGACAAGATCTTTGATCAGATTTTTTTTCCAGGTTTGATTGGTATATGGTAAGGTTAGCCTTACCCATCTTGGCCAAGAGAAGAAGGTTACGAAGAACAATAGGTATGAGGGACTTATCTCTTGAATCAAGAGAAATCATTTCCAAATACATTATATAAGTGTTCGGGGATAACTGGAAAGCGACAGAGCTAGTCTATAGGAGAAAGAACGATAAGAAATCTGGGAAAAGGAAAAACCTACCGTGCCAGATGTGGACGACAAAGTAAGAAAAGAAGCCATCCGCCAGGTTATCCATGAAAGAGCCTCCAGGAGGAGGAGTATGTTCTACATCGTTAATTAGAAAGTCATTTAGGATAGCATCTACTTTCCCCAGGAAGTAATCAATGATCTACTTGCAAGCATGTCAGCCTTTAGAGACCTCTTTTTTGGTAGAAGAAGAGAAGATCCACTAGTGGAAGGAACCTCCTTTGGGAGTATCTTCTTAACACTTGACTTTCAAACCATAGTGTTGTCAGGTGATATTGCTTTATAATCATAGGAGTCATTAAGAAAAAAATTCTGTAGGAAATTTCCTATGTATTTTTCCTTCCGAAAGCACTATGAAAATGAAACCTCCTAAATGTAATGCAACTAGAAGGAATGGTAACTCATGATTAATATGAGAGCCTCTAACATAGTAACCGTATTTTAAAAAAGCATCCTCCAGTTAACAATGAAGCCCTTTCTCCCTTGCATGTCAGTACCTTTAATCATGATAAATAAAAGAGAGCGAAAGGGATTAGAAGAACTGGAACTTGCATATTTTAGGATTTGGTAACTAGACATTGAAGTATGTTCTGATAATTAAGTCCAAAATACATAGCTTGAATGTATATAAGCCACTCAATTGGAATCGTAACATGACCTAAGAAGATTTCGATAAAAAATGTGGCATATCAAATGCATAAGAAAAGATAAAGCGAGAAAGAGCAATGTTGAAATCCTAATGGTATCAAATTACGATCGACCTCATTGATCGACTTATACCCAAATCGATTAATTGATCATTCAGAGAATTAAGGACCCTAAATAAATCAAAATCCCTTGGTCAATTGTGGAAATCGGGATGAAAGAACAAAAAAATGACTTGAAATTAATGGTTGATTCCAAGAAAATTAAGCTCTTTTGTTAAGTCTCTTGATGCTTTTAGCTTTCAAGTGACATGTGCAAGTAAGAAGAGAAGAAAGAAGAGGAGTATGCTATTTATAAAAATAAAGGACGGAGAAGAAAGAGGGATAAACATTGATTTAGATCTAACTATTTAGATAGGAATGCCAAAAATTGATAATGATGTAACATACATCGAAATTTGGAACAACTAACTCGAAATGTCAACATAACCCCTTCACTAGCAGGAGGAGGAGGGAAAATGTTAACATAAAAATAACTGAGGAAAGAACAAAGGCAAGAACCAGTGTGAAGGTATGCAAAGACCAGCTGTCCATCGGTAGAGGCAAAATCGAACTATCAATATATGCTTTCAAGATCTAGGATGAAGGAGTAAAAGTTTTCTTCTTCAAAAAAAGCACCCGTCGACATAACCCAAAAGGCACTAGGCCCAGATTTGCTATCCCCAAGCATGGAGAATTAGGCTTGGTATACCTTTTGGTTTACCTGAAACGTGAATATGGGAAAGCATGAGCCTCCCCCAACTAAGCATCGCAAACAAAGCACCGTGCATAAAGGAAAGGGGAAGCCGTAGGCAGCACTAGAGGTAAGAAGCTACAACCATTCCATCTCTTTACCATCCTACTGGGTCCTTTATCTTCAGAAGATCCCTTTCGAATACTCTTGCAAAAGCCCTATAGTTGCTCTCCTAAGGTACAGTAGAAAGCACACTCACGAAGCCACCGTATGCACTTCCGCCAAAAGGCCGAGATGGAGCACATATTCCAGAGGAGGGGCCAACTTATGCCTATATGTAACGACCCGTATTCTACGCATCATAGGATCGTAGGATATTTATTTCTTTCACATACGAAGTCGTATGGTCATGTAACTTTGGGAGACGACTATTGTGGTCATTTCCCATGTTCATGATTTTTCCCAATTTTTAAATGACCATTTTACCCCTAGTTGGTACTGTTTTGGCCATAACTTTTGACTAAAAAGGAATTTTGACCTGAAACTACTTCCATTGACTTCGGATGATGGTTTACAATTCCGTAGAGTAGTCACATTAGCCAAACGGACTCACCGTTTGGGAGATATGGCTGAAACAAGTTTCAGATGGTGAAAAACAGCTTAATTGGGCTTAACCGGGTGATTAGCAGCTAGGCCCAGAGGGGAATTTCGGGTTTAGAGGCATAGGAGGGCTGATTAGGGTTAGGAAATCACTTTCATTTCAGTTTTGAGCCGCCACAAACCTTCTTGAGACCTTAGTAATGGCTTTCATCCTCTAAAACCACTCCAAAACACATTTTTAGTGAAGATTAAGCCTAAACTACATCAAAACAAGGCCAAATAGCAACAGAGCAAGGTTGGAGCTGCTGCTATACATAGGAATTCGAACCAAACAGAGAGTATTTCAGATTTGGTGTTTTATTTTATGGCCAAGGTGAGTGATTTGCATAGTTTTTGCACTTAATACGGTAATTAAGGTAATTAGTGAAGATTAGCGAATTATTACACTAATAAATTTTGGAAAAATGTTTAGAAATTTGAAAATAATATTTTATGTCTCTGTTAGAAAATTTGGACGATTTGATTAAGTTTTACTAAGTATGTGCTTAAACATGATTAAGTGGGACTATGGGAAAATGTGGGGTTTTAGCCACTTTTGATCCAATTTGATTCATTTGAATTGTTGTTTAGCTGTTTGTGGTTGCTATTACATGTTGCTATGACTCTATGGTGTGTTTTATGATTGATTAGAAGTGTTAGATTTGTCAAAAACGCCGTCGAATGGCATAAAATACTTGCTGGAAGAGTTGCAGAAAAGTGCAGGTTCTGGACCGGATCGGATCGGATATGGAGGCTCGGATCGGGTGAGTTGAACTGGACAAGGGATCTGATCGGATCGGAACTGGACACTTGAGACAATTGGCAAAAAGGAAGACCACGCTAATTGAACTGGGATCGGATCTGATAAAGGAGGAGAGATCGGATCGACTTAAGGACGAAGGACTCGGATCGAATCGACCGAAGGAGGAAGGGCTCGGACTGAAGTAAGACGAAGGAATTGGATCGGAGCAAATGAAGAAACGAGGGAGCGGATTGGAGCGGAAGCACGAACTGGAAGGGAGATGGCACCCGACCCGACCCGTAGGAGGACACCCAACCCGAAGTGGAACACCCGACCCGACGCAACGCTATGAACCCGAACCGAACCGCTACAGAAGGAGAACCCGACCCGACCCAGTATTGAGCAATAACCCGAGATGCAAAGGTAGTCCAATATGGGAAGTTAGAGCTCAGGATCCAGTTGGGAACCGATGAGTTCACTTCATGATTGGGCTTTGCTGCGGGACGTGTGCTAAGAGGCAGTCGATGTCTATGACTTTGGATCACTATGTATGGGAAGTACGTGAACGGGTTCAGGGCCACAGTGGCCTAGGTACGACTAAAGGGCTATAGACCAATGAAGTGGGGTCATTTGTAAAGATTTGGTCATGACTCCATGTGGTAAGCTTGGTAGTAGCAGTAGTTGTACAAGTCGAACTCCATCACTACTTCAATGGGTCAAGTGATTGACAGTGGTGGACATCGTATGCTTTACGCACTAAGTGAGAGATGTGAGGATGGTTGCTATGGTTGATTTGTTGCTATCATTATGACATGCACACCCCACCCCCGTATTCTTTACACTATTTAGGGCACCTTAGAGTACTGTACGGTATGCGGTACTAACTCTTTGGTTGCAGGTCCAGGTTCAAGTATGGTTTAGTATACCTGTTATTGTTCTGTTTAGATGCTTATCGCTCATACCAGGCTTTATGTCTGACCCAAAGTTTTATGTCTCCTCTTATTACTCTGGGTGCTCACACGAGCAGACTAGAGACAGGTTAGCTGGAGATGCATGGGTAGATGATCCGGAGACGAGCAGGAGGCTTCCACGTAATATATAGATAGTATCCTCCCTGTGTTGTTGAAGATCACTGCTTGGGCATTGGTGGTGCATCTTCTACTTTAGCTTTCTTTTGTTTAGAGACAGTAAATTTGGAAAGTTGTAATAAGCTGTATTTGGATTTCCGCTGCTCTGATGTTGATGTTGGTTTTAGTTATCAGCTTATACACTGTCTCACCTGTTTTATGTCAAGTATTTTATTATTATATTTTACTCTATGCGTTGTGAGACATTCTACAGGTTCCTCGTTTAGTTAATTCCCTTCTTTCCTTTCTTCTGACGACCGCCCCGTGCTAGTCGGGCATGTGTACAGCGCACTTTCGGAGGAAATGCAGGATGGTGCGGGGCGGGCCGTCACACTTGGTATCAGAGCTCTAGGTTGCGTAGTTAACCTAGGGAAGTTATCAGGGAAAGATAATATACGTATACGAGAGAGCGTATTTGTGATTATTTTAGTTTTCAAAAGCTATATCTATATACTATTAGTGGTATAAGAATGAAGTCGTGCTGCACTAGCACCACTATGGGGTCGTTAATCGTTTCCTTTTTCAGATTGACAATGAGCCGATATGTTAGAGGTACCGGTAGAGGGGCCAATAATGGGAATGCTGCTGACATGAGGGCGATGTTTACTGACCTCATGAGAGAGATGCTTAGGGATGTGCAGAGAGCAGCTCCCAATGGTGAAAATGGTGGTGGTCCAATAGTGCAGGCGCCGAGAGTCGACTTCGCCAAGCTGAATAAGGATTATACTAGCCTTGGTGGGAAGTCGTTCCACGGAACGGAGTCGGCCACGGATGTTCAAGATTGGTTGGATAGTTGCGAACGTATCTTCGAGGATTTGGTTATCGAGGAGGCGATGAAGAGAAAGCTAGCGTCCCGTCAGCTGCAGGGGCGGGCAGTGAATTGGTGGAATGCTATAAAGGCAGCTACTCCCGAAGATCAGATTACTTGGGAGCAGTTTAAGGCTCGCTTTAGCGAGAAGTACATTCCAGCTGCTCAGAAGTCAGTGCTGTTTAAGAAATTCTTGGAGCTCAAGCAGAATGGCAGAGTTGTCTCGGAGTATATTGCTGAATTCGACACTTTGTCGAAGTATGGGTTATCTCTTATTGATACTACTTAGAAGAAGAATGAGAAATTCATAACTGGTTTGGATCAGTACTTGGGGGAAAGGCTTATTAACCACATCGATGAGACGTTTAAATCGATTGTGGGGAAATCATTAAGATCAGAAAGTCTCTACCCTAAGTCGAAGACTGAGGTTGCATCCGCAGATGAGCCAAAGCCACAAGCAAGTGGTGGAGGCAAGGGTGGTTTCCAGAATAAGAGAAAGCAGAGTCAGACTAAGGATGCCCAGAAGAAAAAGAATAAGCAAGATGTTGAGTGCTTCAGCTGTGGTAAGAAGGGCCATTATGCTAGTAATTGTCGGGCCAAGCCAGCGGATAGGAAGTGCTTCAACTGTGGCCAAATGGACATCACAAGGACAAGTGTCCGCAACCTCCCAAAGAAAAGCAAATGGTGAAAGCCTACGCCCTTAATGCTATTCCTTCTTCGTCGAATGCCCCAACTGCGGCGGAGAAGGGAAAGAATGTCGTCATTCAAGGTATGCTTTCTGTTTATGATGTTCCTGTTAGAGTTTTGTTTGATACCGGAGCTTCCAGTTCTTTCATATCTAGTGACCTGATAGATAGGTTGGGATTGGAGCCCGAGATTGTCGATAGACCTTTAGTAGTGACGAACCCGATTGGTGGTTCGACTAGCCTTAGCATGATTTGTCGTAATGTGGTCCTATCGAGTCATGGATGCATGTTTGTTTGTGATTGCTTTGTTTTGGGCTTTACTGGGTTTAGCATTATTTTGGGAGTAGATTGGCTCCAAAGGTACGAGGTGGTGGTAGACTGTGAGGGCTTTTTGGTGACAACTAGGGCGGATGATGGACGGAGGATAGTGTTTGGTGGTCTACCCAGTAAGGGGGTATTGGCTAGTTTTCTAAACTCCCTCGACATTCCGCATATTGAGTTATCAGGTTTGCCCGTGGTTGGCCAGTATCCGGATGTTTTCGAGGAAGTGACCGGGCTTCCACCACACCGAGAGATTGAGTTCCGTATTGATTTGGTAAAAGATGCCAGACCTATAGTGATGCCACTTCGTCGTATGGCACCAAGGGAGCAGCGAGAGCTCAAGGTGCAAGTCAGCGATCTTTTGAAGAAGGGATTTATCAGAAGGAGTGTTTCTGAATGGGGAGCACCAGTTGTGTTTGCTACCAAGGCGGATGGTTCCCTTCGTTTGTGTGTAGACTACCACGAGTTGAATAAAGTAACGAGGAAGAACAAGTATCCTCTACCGCGGATAGATGATTTGTTCGATAAGTTGTGTGGCGCGAGAGTATTTTCTCAGTTGGATCTCGCGGCAAGTTTTCATCAGCTTAGAGTGGAAGCTGAGAGTATAGCTAAAACGACATTTCGGACGCCTTCTGGGTTTTATGAGTGGTTGGTCATGCCATTCGGGCTGACCAATGCCCCAACATATTTTGTGGATCTTATGAATAGGGTATTCAGAGATCAGTTGAATAAGTTTGTCCTTGTGTTCGTTGATGATATTTTGGTCTATTCAAGGACAGAGGAAGAACACAAGGAACATTTAAAAATAGTGATGGAGGTGTTGAGAAAACACCAATTGAAAGCAAAGTTTTCTAAGTGTCACTTCTGGAAGAGGGAAGTGAGGTTCTTGGGCCATGTTGTATCAGAGAATGGTATTGCCGTAGACCCGGCGAAGGTGGCTACGGTACAGGATTGGCCTACGCCCAAGAATGCAACAGATGTAAGAAGTTTCTTGGGGTTAGCTAGATATTATCGTAAGTTTATCCAAGGTTTCTCCAAGATAGCAGCACCATTGACCCAGTTGACTAAGAAGAATCAAGCTTTTGTATGGGATGAAAGGTGCGAGAATGCATTCAAGAGTCTAAAGGACAAGTTGACAAGCGCACCAGTGTTAGTCATTCCTAAGGGGAATGAAGAGATGACGGTATACACGGATGCTTGCGGTACCGGACTAGGTTCTGTATTGATGCAAGGCGGTAGGGTGGTAACCTATGCAAGTCGGCAGTTGAAACCGCACGAGAGAAGATACCCTACCCATGATTTAGAATTGACAGCGATCGTGTTCGCATTAAACATGTGGAGACACTATCTCTTGGGAGAAAGATTTGAGCTGTTTACAGATCATAAGTCGTTGAAGTATCTCTTCTCTCAGAAAGATCTGAATCTCCGTCAGCAGAGATGGTTAGAATTCTTGGCTTCCTATGATTTTGATATCGCATATACACCGGGAAAGAGCAATGCGGTAGCCTGTAATAACCCGGAAATTCTGAACCAGTTTAAAATTTTTATTTTGGTAATTTTAGCGAATTTTGAATATTTAAAATAGATTATTTTAAATAATATCGACGATAAATTTATTTTGAATATAATTCGAACATATATATTATATACGTCGTCGTTAGAATATATATAATTATATATAATTATAAAAGGAATTGAAAATGGCGCGGTAGTTCGATAATTCGATTTCAAACTTCAATTGAATGTACCGAGTGCAAAACAATCCGGATTTTAGTGAAACCAAAAACATTGGGATCTATTTGTGAATATATTTCCAATGAATCCGACAAATCGAAATTTCATAGCGGGAATCAAAAGATATGTCCAGTTGAAAATTCTGAATAGTCGCTATGGAATTCAGGCCCTTAAAAATGGGAATTTTGCAAACGACCTCGGATTTCGACGAAACCACTTTTGTTGGGTCCGTGATATCAAATTATTGCTAGATTCCAAATTTCATAATTTTTCGAATCAATATGTGAGCGTGGCAAAGGAAAACGCGTTTGACCAGTTTCAGTTGATTTTAATCGACTGGAAAATGGCCATTTTTCCAACGGTCTCAGAATTCGACGAAACTAGTTTTGTTAGGACCGTATCGTAAATACGAAGCTAGAAAATATTTTTCGGGAATTTTTAGAGTTAGTATGTGACCCCGGTAAATTGAAATGCGCGTTCAAATTCAATATATAGAGTTATATGTTGATTTTAAATGGAAACTGATCGAAACGATCGAATCAGCTTACGATACATATCCCATTGTGTTCGGAATGGGGGTAATTAGCTATGGATGACAGGCGGTGGGCCTCGTTTCGAGGTCGAAATAAAAAGTCAACTTTTAGTAAATAAAATAATTAAATAAATAAAAAGAAAATATTCCCCCCGTTGAAATCATTTCAGAAGGAAAGAAAAAAAGGAAAAAGAAAAACCCCGATCCCCTTTTCCCGCTTACCCCCCCCCCCTCGCGCGATCAACGCCGCCACCGCCCTTCGGAGCTCCCCACCACCGTCCCCGCCCTCTCCAGCTTGACCTCCACTCCACCCTCCGATCCTGCTTCTCTCCAACGACGGATGGTGATATTTTTACCACCTCGATCAGCATGTTGATATTTTTACCACCTCGACGCAGCCGAACCCCGATGCCCTAGCCCCCCTGCCGTCGCGCAAGGCACCCCCCTCTTCCTCCTACTGTTGACCGAAGACCCCCCCCCCCCCCCCCCCAGCGACACTCTCCTCCCCGTTCGATCAACCACAGTAAGTTTTTATTTGTTTTAATTTATTTTTTTTATTTTTTTATATATGATTAGCAAACAGAGAAAATCAGTTTTTGTATATGTTTTAAATTAGAAAGTTAGGATTTTTGAAATAGAAAGTTCGAATTTTTAAAATAGAATGTTCGAATTTTTTTTAAAATAGAAAGTTAGAATTTTTAATATTGAAAAGGCAATATTTTTCAAATTGAAAAGCTGATATTTTTAATATTGAAAAGGCGATATTTTTCATATTGAAAAGCCGATATTTTTCATATTGAAAAGGCGATATTTTTCATATTGAAAATCCGATATTTTTAATATTGAAAAGGCGATATTTTTCATACTGAAAAGCCGTTATTTTTCATATTAAAAAGCCGATATTTTTCATATTGAAAAGCCGATATTTTTCATATTGAAAAGGCGATATTTTTAATATTGAAAAGGCGATATTTTTCATATTGAAAAGGCGATATTTTTATACGATGAAGAGTTATATTTTTATAACATGGAAGTTTATATTTTTAATAACAAAGAGATTATATTGTTAGCGAAGTAAAAATTTGATTTTTATATATTGAATAGCAAAGTAAAAATTCGATTTTTATATATTGAATAGCGAAGTAAAAATTAGATTTTTATATATTGAATAGCGAAGTAAAAATTAGATTTTTATATATTGAATAGCAAAGTAAAAATTAGATTTTTATATATTGAATAGCGAAGTAAAAATTAGATTTTTATATATTGAATAGATAAGTAAAAATTCAATTTTTATATATCGAATAGCAAAGTAAAAATTCAATTTTTATATATTGAATAGCAAAGTGAAAATGTGATTTTTATATATGTAGTGTCTACGAGCAACGAGAGCGACAAAATGCGAGAACGATGAAGATTTCTATAAATGAAGTGTCGTGAAGTTGGGATAGCTTTCGGTGAGAACTTCTCACTCTTCAATTTATTTTTCTAGTTATATATATATACTAGGATGCAGACGGTGCTTAGTAGCACCTGACACAATCGTCCACAGACCATGGACTTGTTTGTTTGGTTGTGTAGTTGGTTAGATTATTTGGGTTGAATTGAATTGTTTGGTGAAATGAAATTGATTTGATTGATGTATGAATGGCGTGGGCCTTCACTAGACCGGGGATAAGGCTAGGCCTTGTCCCGCTTCTAGTATCGTGCCGTTATGCCGCCGAAATTTTCTAAAATAAATTAGAAATATAAAAATATCATTTTTTTTGAATAAATGAACCGAATAGAATATTCATAGGTTGAATAAAATAATTTGATCGTTGAAAATATAATTTTTAACGTGAATGTGAATAAATAAATATTCATTTACAAACCGGACGGTTTATTTATGTACACCGATTTGAAGGACATTGATTGGGACGATAAATTTTACACATCGCCCAACTGCACAAATAAAATATGTGTTTGATTGTTTGAAACCCCACACGGGTATTGGGATAAAATATGACATACACTAATCCCAATAATTAGTTGTATGTCGATCGATGGATCGACAGGCTGTTATAAGCGTTAAATAACTATATTTGATGCTTATACAGTGTAGTGCACTTTGGATGATGGTTGATTATTTATCGTTGCTATTATATACATGTGTTGTATGGAATCCATATAATTAACTTTATATGGTAATTGATTGGGCCTCATTCCAATTTAGAAAATAAAGAATATTATAAAATAAAGGTTCATGTGTTGACAGTACTCATCCGTTGAGATTAGTCATGTGTTGAACGAAATATTTTAACAATAAAATTTACATCTTTATCATATATAAAATTAGAAACTAACTGGAAAATAGATAAGATGAGTGGTCTCCTGGATATTAATCTGATGTTGGTTTCGGCCTTCGGGGTTAGTATTCAGGGAATCGTGCTCTTACTAATTTACGGTTGGAGTCTGATTTAATATCAAACGATAGATACCTTAATTTTCATAAAATATATTAAATAACAAAAATAGTCACACGTGGACAGTACTCATTCGTTGAGATTAGTCATGTGTTGACAAGAATAAAATTTTCATTTGTTGAATAGAATAACGGAATTATTGAAATATATAAAGCCGTGTTGATTAGAGATGCGCTATTTTGACGCGAACGATATTTATATCGATTATATTCGTTTTTATAAATTGAATAGATAAGAAATTCGAATTGAATCGAATAGAAAACCAATTTGAATTGAATCAAATAGAAAACCAATTTGAATTGAATAGAATAGAAAACCAATTTGAATTGAATCGAATAGAAAACCAATTTGAATTGAATCGAATAGAAAACCAATTTGAATTGAATCGAATAGAAAACCAATTTGAATTGAATCGAATAGAAAACCAATTTGAATTGAATCGAATAGAAAACCAATTTGAATTGAATCGAATAGAAAACCAATTTGAATTGAATTGAATAGAAAACCAATTCGAAATGAATTGAATATAAAACGAATTCGAATTGAATGGAAAACGAATTCGAATTGAATTGAAAACGAATTGAAATGAATTCAAATTGAATTGAAATTTGAATTGAATAGAAATGAATTTTAAAACGAATTTATAAGGAAAAATTCAATTTTGATTTGAATGGAAATAGAAGTTGAAATTGTTTTTGAAACGAATTTAAAACGATTTATAAAATTCATTTTAAATAGAAATCGAAGAAATATATATTATATATATTATATATATAATATAATGGCCTGAATAGAATGCGTCGCGCCGCGGCAGTTCGCGAATTTCGACCATTGACTTCGAACGGACATTACGGGAGATCCGACCGTCGGATTCTCTTAAAACCGGAACCGTTGGGTTCGTATCGAAAAGAGCTTTCTAACGAATATTGGAAATTTGAAATCTAACGGTTGGATTTGGAGATACATCCAAATCAAATTTGGAAAAGGTCGCTGTAAGTGCAGTTCGATGGCCGTTGATGGAAATCGACTGTACGGACATTGATAAAATTATTAAAAATATCAATAATTTGTGTAAAATCATAAGAAATGATTTGGGAGAAATTTGGATGTAAAACTCCATATTTGAAAAGATAAAAATAGATTTTTATCGAAATGAACTAATTTTGAACTAAAATTAAAATCCATTTATTTTTAAATAAATAAATTGGATTTGAAATGGGTTTTAAATAGAATTGATTTGTGGGTTTATCGTGAACAGTGTTTTAAATAACACTAGTTTTTTAACCCGATAATAATTAGAATGTGATTTGGGTTTGTCGTGAAATGTGTTTTAAATGACACTAGTTCTTTAACCCAGTAAAAGGAGTTTTATTGAATCTGCAATTAGATTGAAATGTGAATTGATAATTCAAATTATCAAATTTGGCAAATGAGCGAGAATGGAGTATCACCAGTTTTGCTCCAAAGCGATAGTTAAATCTTTAATCAGATTTGAACGTGAAATGGTAATTAATTTTACCGATAACACCACAGTGTTAGATATGGAGTATTACCAGTTTTGCTTCATGGGATGAATTGGTTGGGATTGGGAAATAAAATAAATAATTACTTCGGTGTGGTTCGCTAATCTCGACTAGTTTAGAAAACCATAATTTGGTTTGAAGCGACATCCAAAGAAAGATTAAAGGGTAAATTTTAAAGAATTTATCTTGGATAAAATTAATGGGAACCTTTCCCTAAGAATGTGGAATTTAGAAACTAGCTGTAGGTTAGTTAAGAAGAATGGTTTCCTGGATATTGATCTGATGTTGGTTTCGGCCTTCGGGGTTAATATTTGGGAAATTGTTCTCTTGCTAATTCACGGTTAGTGACTAATGAATTGGAATGAGGCGTATGTTGTGTTTGTGTAACATTTGTTTTTAATATACGCGGGTTGTTCGGAAAGGCCGGGTTTATACCCATTCTGAATAACCGATTCGACGATATGTCGAAGATGAAGACGTTGGTTGAAGACCGGAAGTCTTCACATCGTCTGGGTGATTACTGATGATCTTGATTGGGCTGTACACCCAAGATGAGGGAATCAGTTGGCGGTCGTCCAGACGTACTTGGAGATCGATGGATATGCGAGGAAAGTGCCTCCGGTTTCGTTCAGACCCAGAACGAACTTGTAAATGGATTATGTGTCTGACATTGGATTTTATTCTGTGTTGATTGATTTCTGTTAAATATATATCTGTTTGGCGATGGAGAATTTATTCTCTTGCTTAACGCCCTTCTCTGAGACGTACGAGCTTAGAGGTTATATATCGATAGATATCAATCGCATGGCATGAATTGCCTGTGTGGCACACTGAGTTGCATGGATCAAGGCTTCTGTTGAAAAGCAAAGTCTTGTGGTTGATGATCAAAGCACGGCCTACGTGGCAGCTTTGTGTATAGCGTGGATTCGCGAGCCTCACACCTCGGTATGAGTCAAAAACGGGATGAGGACCCAAGGAGTGCACGACGTTTCTTTCTAGCTATGGGTGGTGTCAGTGACCTACCAGTCCTGACATTTATATAATTTTCACCTTTGTGGTTTGGATGTGAGGCGCCTCGATTATAGGTCCTATATGGCCAGGAAACGTGTGTTCAGGAATAATTAATCCTCAAACGTAAGAGAGGACCGGTCTTGGAGGATCCCAGGGTTACCCAGAGTGTGTAGTCCTGAGGCATTTGCTAGAGTGTCTCGAAGCGGAGAGGAGCTTGCCCCTTGCCTCGACTCATGACGAAAATCCAATTTCCAATACGTGTGTTGCGGTTTTAATTGTAGAACTAGTATGGCGACATAGTAGATGGTAGCTATGCCGCCTATGATTGGTATTTATGATTGAAATTGTTTTGACACTATACACCTATAATAGTATCAAATAATGTGTTTTAAACGTATCAAGCATGCTTTGGCTGTTATAAGGGAAAACCCTATCCTTCGGCTTGCGTTGCATTGTGTGATGGGACCTGGGTCTTATAACAGCTTCATTTTTCTTTATTTAGCATTGCGCTGTTAGTTCTATGCACTGGTATCCTTGGGAGGAAACCCGTTCCGTGTTATACGGCATGGTCCCTTGATTGGCCAAACTTTAAAACCAATATTAATAACTGTTTTAGTTCTCACACCAGTCACATGACTGACCTGGAGTTTATTGTTTTAACCTAAACTCTGGGTGCCCCCATTTTCCGCACGGGCAGCTAGTAGTTTTGGTTTTGCAGATTTATATTCACAGGATCCTGGTTTACAGCTGGAACGATGCTCGGAAAGCTCTGTATCCGTGCATTACTTTCAGTTGTGTTTTATATTGTTTTTCCGCTGCTATGTAATTTATTGTAATCTCTGATATTTATCGAATGTAATTTATTCATTTATACATTGTATATTCTTGTATCTGATGGAATTGTTGTAATAGCAATGAAATGTTCTTCCGTCTGCGTTCTGATTTGTCTTGTCCTCACAGTAATTCGTTCTTTCTCATCTCTTCGGAGATCGGGGAAGTTCGGGTCGCTTCATTTGGTATCAGAGCTTTGGTTTACAGAGCTCGAGAACAAGACATATTAGAACCATACGAAAGAATTCATCAGATATTGGATTAGTAATATCCTATTAGAATGACTCATTAGAGAAAGGATCAGTATATCCTAGAACGAGTGTGAAGAGTATATTTTTCAAATGAAAACAATTTTGTTTTGAAAATTTAAATCGTTTTAAACGTATTTGAATATTTATTTGTATTGTATTTGGAAAATCAAGTATATAAAGATTTTGTATATACGCGTCATGAACGTATATTCGAAGTTTTAATATACTGGATAGATATAGAATCACACTCTAGTCGCCCGGAGATAATTTTGGTAATGCGACCGCATTATCAATATTTATGTTCGTGTTTCGAAGGTATGATATCGATATATTTCCATTAGACTGGTGTGAGAACCAAAACTTATATAGTTAGATATTTTGTTGTGATTTGGCATCAAAAATGGGATTTCTGTATATATATCAAAATTATGAATTTGAAACGTTAAATTCACTAATTGATTGATGTTTGTGTTGCTTGTTTATTTGTTTAATAATTTTGAACCATTATGCCTAATTGCATCAAATATTGAACTGTATTGAAAATTGGTCGCATTTGCTTGCATATACATGTACTTACATTGAACAGGTCATAGCAAGGAGGCTAGAGCAGAGAATAAAATTTGTTTGCCCGACAAATAGGTACATATTTACTATAATTTACTGTTTTGTTTGGGTGATGATGATTTTATGAGCCGATTGGCTTTTTCTTTTTCTTTTTGAGATCAGAAGGCCTATATGGCAATTTCGGGATTTTCTCGTGGCTCCCGGTGCAGGGGAGGTTATGGCGAAATTTTTCGAAAATTTAGGGTGTTAGCCAAATTTTTGAAGAATTTGAAAATTCTCAGAAACTGAAAAGTTGGAGAATGGAAGCCAAATCGAACATAGAGTTGATTAATCAAACCACTTTCGACTTTGTTCCTTTTCGTGGAGGAAAAGTTTTAAGTGGGGGAGATTGTAATAACCCGGAAATTCTGAACCAGTTAAAAAATTTTATTTTGGCAATTTTAGCGAATTTTGAATATTTAAAATAGATTATTTTAAATAATATCGACGATAAATTTATTTTGAATATAATTCGAACGTATATATTATATACGTCGTCGTTAGAATATATATAATTATATATAATTATAAAAGGAATTGAAAATGGCGCGGTAGTTCGATAATTCGATTTCAAACTTCAATTGAATGTACCGAGTGCAAAACAATTCGGATTTTAGTGAAACCAAAAACATTGGGATCTATTTGTGAATATCTTTCCAACGAATCCGACAAATCGAAATTTCATAGCGGGAATCAAAAGATATGTCCAGTTGATAATCCTGAATAGTCGCTATGGAATTCAGGCCCTTAAAAATGGGAATTTTACAAACGACCTCGGATTTCGACGAAACCACTTTTGTTGGGTCCGTGATGTCAAATTATTGCTAGATTCCGAATTTCATAATTTTTCGAATCAATATGTGAGTGTGGCAAAGGAAAACGCGTTTGACCAGTTTCAGTTGATTTTAATCGACTGGAAAATGGCCATTTTTCCAACGGTCTCAGAATTCGACGAAACTAGTTTTGTTAGGACCGTATCGTCAATACGAAGCTAGAAAATATTTTTCGGGAATTTTTAGAGTTAGTATGTGACCCCGGTAAATTGAAATGCGCGTTCAAATTCAATATATAGAGTTATATGTTGATTTTAAACGGAAACTGATCGAAACGATCGACTCTGCTTACGATACATATCCCATTGTGTTCGGAATGGGGGTAATTAGCTATGGATGACAGGCGGTGGGCCTCGTTTCGAGGTCGAAATAAAAAGTCAACTTTTAGTAAATAAAATAATTAAATAAATAAAAAGAAAATATTCTCCCCTTCCTTTTCTCCTTAACCAGGCACCCCCCCCTTTGAAATCATTTCAGAAGGAAAGAAAAAAAGAAAAAAGAAAAACCACGATCCCCTTTTCCCGCTTACCCCCCCCTCCCTCGCGCGATCAACGCCGCCACCGCCCTTCGGAGCTCCCCACCACCGTCGCCGCCCTCTCCAGCTCGACCTCCACTCCACCCTCCGATCCCGCTTCTCTCCACCTCGACGCAGTCGAACCCCGATGCCCTAGCCCCCATGCCGTCGCGCGAGGCACCCCGCCCCTCTTCCTCCTCCTACTGACCGAAGACCCCTCCCCCTCCCCCCCCCCCCCCAGCGACACTCTCCTCCCCGTTCGATCAACCACAGTAAGTTTTTATTTGTTTTAATTTAATTTATTTATTTATTTTATATATGATTAGCAAACAGAGAAAATCAGTTTTTGTATATGTTTTAAATTAGAAAGTTAGGATTTTTGAAATAGAAAGTTCGAATTTTTTTTAAAATAGAAAGTTCCACTACTTCTTTTATATTGCACGTGAACGCTCCCCTTAATCTCCACCATTCATTTCCTAACTCATTCTCTCTTTTCTCACTAAGAAATAATATTGAAATGGGAACAGAGAGAATGAATGGGAAAATGAGTGGTGGAGATTAAGGAGGAAAGTTCACGTGCAATATAAAAGGTGTAGCGAAACCCTTATATATATACACACATAAATATATATATATATGTGTGTGTGTGTGTGTGTGTGTGTGTATATGTATATGTATATATAAGGAGCATTTAATAGCACTCCAAATAGTGCAGCACCCCTTTAACCCTCCTATTTCCACCACACATTCCCGTTTCTCTTTCCTCCACTAATTCTTTCTCCCTCCACTAACTTATTTAACTATAAATACTTGGCTATAAATGAGGAGCAAAAGAAAGGCTAAAAATATGGGGTGCCACGTAACCCTCCCCCCTCTCTCTCTCTCTCTCTCTCTCTATATATATATATATATATATATATATATATATATATATATATTAGTAATATGTTAATTATGATGATTAAATATATACGTACATATGGGGTGATACATCGTAACTTCGAATCAATTTAGACCATACCAAAGCTCTACCTAACCTCCTTCGAGACTGTTTACAGCTGCTTTGGGTTAGGTATGACTTGGTTTTGAGTTGGTTTTTCTGTATTTACAGTGAGTTGTTGAGTCTCGTGGTATGCATCTTGTTATTTTGGGAACTGTAGTTTGTCCTGGTATCTTTTGGGTCTGTTTTATTCTGGTTTAGGTGGAGATTTTGGGGTTGGTTGGTCTTGTTACTCGATTGTTCACCACCACTTTGATCAACAATATGTGTGAAGCTATGCTCTGGCTTTTGCTGATTTGGTGCTGGTGGCTTACCCTTTCTGGCCTTCCTTCTCCTCCTCGTGGTTTTTGTCGTTGCTATGTTGGCGATTGACGTGGTTTTGTTGTGGCCACCTCCTATTTTGTAGTAGGCTTATCCGCTGGGTGCTTCACTTTTGCATTGTTCTTGCTACATCTGTGATGTAGTTTATGTGCTATGCTCCTCTGTTTCAGTGGTGGCCTACCGTGAAAGTTGTCATTTTCGTACAAGTCGTATAAGCAATGCTATCTGGGTTGGTGAATTGGGAAAGTGCTTGTTCTTGTCAGTTTTTCATTCAATATGCTACTTGGTCCAAGCCAATCTTGCAATGCAACTTGTTTTGTCTCCTCGTCGTCTGTTGGGGGAGGGCATTCTGTAGTTTAGCTTGGTAATGTAGTACCTTTGGGTAGATGTACTTTTCTAGAACACTGTGCAAGCATCCTTGTTTATTAGCTTTGACGTTTTAAAGGCGTGGTGCAATTGTCTGTACACCGTGTTGTAATCCACTGTTTGATATTTCGAGCCATGTGTATGATGTGATCTCCATGCCCACTGTGATGCTGTTTTTTGCTACCGAATCTAGCTCAGCGTGTGAAGCATTCCATGCTCTGTACTTCGTACAAATAGTGATATTTGTTTATGCCTACCCTTAGATTGGTGTAGGCTTAACATGACCGGGGCGGAGCCCCCTTGCATTTGGGGTAGGCACGTGCCTACCTCAGTTTTTTCTAAACGAAAAAAAAATAAAAAAAATAAAGCATGCGGTCCTACTCCTTCCTCAATACGCAGAAAACAACGCTCCTTTCTCAATACGTATAAAACCAAACAAAAGCTTCTCAGGATCTCAATCGAAGAAAAAGAACGCAACCCAAAACCTAGAAAAATTCTTTGTTTCTCAACACAAAAAAGAAGAAGAGAAAAGAAGAACACGATCAGCAAGCAAGCTACCCTCTTTCTTCTCAAAGACAACTGAAAATGGGTAACCTAATTTTATTTTTTCATTGATTTCTTGTGATTGCATATTTTAGGGATTATGCTAGATAGTTTAATTCGATTAATTTAGGCAATTCACTGAATTCAACATAGTTTAGGGATTATACTGCACTGAAATGGGCTGATTTGAGAAATGCATAAAAGTATTCATTGTTTTAGCCTTTTGGGTTGCTGATCTTTTCAGAAATCATGTTAGATTATCTAATTATTGAAATGGGTTGATTGAGATATTTTCTGTAATTGCTAGATCGTCTAATTATTGTTAATCATCTTTTCAGATTTGCGTAAATATTATAAACGAGCTCATGATACTATTTCCGACAATGCGGGATCTTCTTCCAACATTGTAGAAAATGATATCCAAAATGAAGCTATTCCAAAAACTGTGATTCAAAATCGCATTCATGTTGATTTATTAAATATTCCTTGTGATCCAAGCTTACAAAATCGGATTTCGAACTATGACCCAAATGATCAAGATATAGTTCGTAGAGCTTATTTACAGAAAGGTCCATGTCAACCTTCTTTATTAGCATTTCCACAAACTATCATTGGAGTAAAGGCCCGTTGCTTTAATCCAAATTGGTTTAGTCAATTTGGGAGTTGGTTAGAATATAGTGTAAAAGAAGATTCCATTTTCTGTTTGAAGTGTTATCTATTTCGTCCAGAGTCGGTGAACAGAAATATAAGTGATGTTTTTACAACGGGTGGATATAAAAATTGGAAAAATTGTAGAAGATTCCAAGAACACGCTCAATCAGAAGCACATAACACCGCATGTATGAAAGCTGAAAATTTAATGATTCAAGTCAGACACATTGAACCACTAATGGTAAGGCAAACAGAACAATGTCGAACTAACTATCGAGTTCGACTAAATGCTACCATAGATTGCATTCGATATCTTTTGCGTCAAGGACTAGTTTTTCGTGGTCATGATGAATCTGAAAACTCTATGAATAAGGGAATTTTTTTGGAACTTCTACAATTGCTTGCAAATCAGAACCCATCTATTAATGCTGTTGTTTTGGAAAATGCTCCACAAAATTCCAAAATGACACACCCGACATACAAAAGGATGTTGTAAACTCAATTGCTATCAAAGTTGTCAATGCTATCTTGAAGCATCTTGATGGTGGCCTATTTGCAATTTTAATTGATGAAGCACGTGATAACTCAATTAAAGAGCAGATGTTTATAGTGATTCGATTTGTTGATGAAAATGGTTGTGTCATTGAACGATTTATGGGAATGATACATGTTCCTAATACTCGCTTAAGACATCACTTGAAGCTTTTTTTTTTCAAACACAAGTTGAGCTTTACAAAGTTGCGTGGTCAAGGCTACGATGGGGCAAGTAATATGCAAGGAATGTTCAATGGTCTCAAAACAGTTATATTGAAAGAGAAAAATTCTGCATTTTATGTGCATTGTTTTGCACATCAACTTCAGTTAGCACTTGTTCGTGTCGCGAAAGATATAAATCACATTGTTGAATTCTTTTACTTAGTTAACAATTTGGTGAATCTTGCTGGAGCGTCATGTAAGCGTCGAGATATCCTACGAGAAAAAGAGGCAGAAAGAGTATTCAACCAACTACAGAGCGGAGAATTAGGTAGTGGTCGAGGATTGAATCAAGAGAGAAATTTGAAACAGCCGGGAGATGCACGTTGGGGTTCACATTATGGAACCTTAATTAATTTGATTGTTATGTTCTCCTGTGATGGATGTTCTTACAGACTTGGTGGAAGATGTTTCTGGAGATAAAAAAGGAGAATGTTTAAACTTGATAAAGGTGATGCAAAATTTTGATTTCATATTCACATTATATTTGATGAAAAATGTACTTGGAATCACCAATGATCTTTCAAAAGCACTTCAACGAAAGATCAAGATATCGTCAATGCTATAACTTTGGTGAAATTATCTAAGGAACGACTACAAAAAATGAGAAATGATGGATGGGATAACCTATTTGTTGAAGTAAGTTCTTTTTGCACGAAGCAAAACATTGTTATTCCAAATATGGCGGATAATTATCTTCTTTTAGGTAGATCAAGACGAGGATCAAAGATAACAAATTTGCATCATTATCAAGTTGATTTGTTCTATGTTTGTTTGGATAAACAACTTGTTGAGCTTAATAATCGTTTTGATGAGGTTAACACAGAATTGCTTCTATGCA
Source organism: Allium sativum (assembly GCA_030737875.1). Classification (NCBI taxonomy): domain Eukaryota; kingdom Viridiplantae; phylum Streptophyta; class Magnoliopsida; order Asparagales; family Amaryllidaceae; genus Allium; species Allium sativum. The sequence goes on along the minus strand of CM060918.1, from coordinate 925,392,860 downwards.
TGGCATCTTTGAATCCTAATAATTTGTTTGCTTCTTTTGATGTCATGAAACTAGTTCGTCTATCGGAACTTTATCCAAATGATTTTTCCGAAGCAGAACGTATGGATCTTCGCAATCAATTAGAGATTTATGTGATGGATATGACATCTAATAATGAATTCAAAGAAGTAAAAAGCATTAGCAATTTAGCTAAGAAGATGGTCTTGACGGGAAAGCATATTGTCTATAGTTTAGTTTATAAACTCATCATGTTATCTTTAATTCTACCAGTATCAACCGCTACAGTTGAAAGGACTTTTTCGGCCATGAATATAGTAAAGCGGATCTTCGAAATCGAATGGGGGATGAATGGCTGAATGATAGTTGTATCACTTATATTGAAAGAGATGTATTTGACAACGTTGACAATGATGCAGTTATCGATCGTTTTCAAAATATGAGAACTCGTAGGGAACAACTTTAAAATATGTGTTATGGTTTTTTTTTGGAAGATCAGTTATTAATCGTTTTTGTAATGAATATGAAGACTATTATATTAAAGATCATATTTGTCTTATTTTAATCATATAAGTTTTTTGTGCAAAAAAATTAATTCTAAACCCAAATCACTTTGTGCCTACTCCAAGATTATGTTCTGGCTCCGCCATTGAACATGACGTAATATTTTTGCTTAGGCAATGCAATCTTCTCCCAGAGCCGGCCCGTTTATTTTGCAGCCCCCGCCCAAAAACAGTATATGGAAAAAACAAATCACAACATGAAACATGAGATGCTACAAAGAAAAATTATTAATTTTTCCCCTACCAAAACTCAAACCCTAGAGTAGATTATTACTAAGCCAAGAACTTACCATCAGACCAGTCTCCCTATTGTACAAGTGTAACACCCCACTTCCGCTAGGGTCACTCACAAAGGGAATGCACTAGGTTTGGTGAAGCATTATCGAGGTAAACATGCACAGAAATATTACAAGACAGAACATATATAAAACAGTGGAAGTAAAACAAATTTCATTACCTTATAAAATAAGGTCTAAAGCCTTTTATATCAGAATACATCAAAGCCTGTCTTGCAATAGTAAAGAAGCATAAAACTTTTCATAAATTATTCCCCAAAATAAAGCGGTGAAGCAGCCATAGCCAAGAGAAGACCAAGCTATACATGATGACCTTCAAGCATAAGAGGTCCGAACTAAACAACATCATTCCTCCCTGAAAACCTGGGGGGGGGGGAACGGAAGACAAAGAGGCGAAAGAAAACGGGGTTAGTCATAAAGATTGGTAAGTCCTATCTACTTCCAGTATAAAAACAGGTAAAGGTAACATGACATGCATAAACTGAAAGCAAACATAAGGATGACGGCAAGATAGATAAGCTAAACCAAGGTAACTGGATGAACTACTGTAGCCAGATAAACTAAAGTATCATGATAAACTACGGTGTCAAGATAAATCAAGGTATCACATAGTCAGGTTCCTATCCAGTATACAATCCCAATGTATCTATCATGTATAACATCCCACGGTATTTATCATGTATATTTGCTCTGCACCTCTCGTACTAGTATCCCAACCCGCGTCATGTGTTAACTAGGAATGTTCCTGGCCCAATGTCATGTAATGGTCCATGTCAACCTAATATATAGCATATGTAGGTTTTTCCCAACCCGTATGTTTCTTTCCATGTATGAGTTCAGTCCTTTGCCATAGGCCGTACGGGCTTTCCCATGTAAATCTATACCACCTCAACGTAGTACCATTTTATCCTTGAAGTTGTTTTGGACTGCTATCCTTGATCTGGTTATGTTTTCTTACCATGAACTATCGCGTGTTCACTTAGGATTTATGCCACCCAGGAGTTGAATTTACATTTAAATCACTATATTGAATTTTAAACGCACATTTCAAATTACCAGGGCCACATACTAACTAGAAAAAATTCCAGAAAAATATTTTCTAGCTTCGTATTGACGATACGGTCCTAACAAAACTAGTTTCGTCGAATTCTGAGACCGTTAGAAAAATGGCCATTTTCCAGTCGATTAAAATCTACTGAAACTGGTCAAACGCGTTTTCCTTTGCCACGCTCACATATTGATTCGAAAAATTATGAAATTTGAAACCTAGCAATAACTTCACATCCCGGACCCAACAAAACTGGTTTCGTCGAAATCCGAGGTCGTTTGCAAAATTGCTATTTTTAAGGGCCTTATATATATAAAAATATATATAAATTCCACAGCGACTATTTCTAATTTTAAACTGGACATATCTTATCATTTCTAAGATGAAATCTCAGTTTGTTAACTTCGTTACAAAGATATAGTTATACAGATTCAAATATTTCTTGTTTCGTTCAATTCTGACTTATATTGAATTCTGTATATTCATTTGAAATTAGAAATCGAATTTTCGAACTACCGCGCCATTTTCAATTCCTTTTATAATTATATATAATTATTATATATTCTAACGACGACGTATATAATATATACGTCGAATTCCATTCAAAATAAATTTCCCGTCGATATTATTTAAAATAATTCATTTTAAATAATCAAAATTCGCTAAAATGGCCAAAATAAAAATTTTAAACTGGCCCAGATTTTACGGGTTGTTACAATCTCCCCCACTTAAAACTTTTCGTCCCCGAAAAGGAACAAAGTCGAAAGTGGTTTGATTAATCAACTCTACGTTCGATCTGGCTTCTATTCTCTAACTTTTCAGTTTCTGAGAATTTTCAGGCAACAACTACACAAGTGTAGTTATATCAATCAAAACAGCATGGTCAAGCAAAACAAGGTTCAACAACAAATCTACAAGGCCGCAGCAAAGTCCAAATGGATAACAGACATGTAATTTACATGTCAAGTTCATGTTTTCAGCAAATACAATGATGTATACATATATGGTGAAACAGCATGCACAAGACAGTGAGCAACACATTGGAGCATGGGTGAACTTAACATGCAATATACAATGGTGCAAAGAAAACTGGATATGCATGTATACATGTAGCATGTGATGTCAGCTAGTTTAAACTGTGTGATGCACAACTCAGTTACAAGAATGGATCAAGCAATGTGAACATAGTGGACATCAACAAATGACTCAGATGCAAGTAAAGTCAACACAGCATGAAGACAATGAACAAGAAACAAGGCAATTTCAAGGTAAGCATATCGAGCCACTCAAACACAAGTGCATACAGTAACCATCTTTCTCAACATACAAATATACCTAAAGTCCAAACTAGTGAAATCACCAAATGGCAAGTTAATTCAGAAAATCAAGCTGGGGATCATGGCCATTTTAAATCCTCAAATTGAAATGAACAGTTTGGCAAGAAATCTTATTTCCAACAAGTCATTCGATGTTGTAGTAACAAAGAAAAATTCACAGCAACAATTCGACAATATCTGCAAAACTGTTTTTGGCAACAAATTAATTTCAAAAATTCACGAATTCAATCTCAATAAAAGCCGAGCAATCAAAAAGGAACCAAAAGGGAATTAAGAAAAAATCAGGCAAGTTATTTTATACGAATCAGAGAGCAATGATAGGATTTCTATATCCTATATGTATCACCAATTCATCACTGGCATACACATCGAAAACCATTTCCAACAATTTAAGAGAAAATATAGAAAATCAATTCAGATAACTCACAAATTTTTTCGATCATAAATTTCTCCAAATCGAAGTATCAAAAAGCTGAGAGGAAGACAAATTCGAGCACCAAAATTTATATCATCAATCGGATTGATTTGGAGGAGCCAGAGAAACGCTGGAAATTTCCCAACACCGCCGCCATTTTTATTCCACAAGAGAAGAGAGTTCGGGACAAAGTGAATAAGGGTGGAACCTAAATGAATATGGACGGCCAAGCCTGTTGAAGAGAAGGGAGATTTATTTTCCATTGTTTTCATTTTATCTAGGGTTTTCTTTTAATTGTTTTTCATTTTATTATTTTTTGAATTTGAGTTGAAAACCGTTTGAACAGTTACTAGAGTTTGTAAAATTTCTAGGAAACTAGTTAAGGTGTTAACTGGAAGTTTACTAGAGTCTGTAAAATCTAGGATTACTGGTTACAAGGTTGTAATCAGGGGAAATCTGATCTAGGGGATTAGACCAGTCTAGGGTTTTGAGTGAAGGATTAGAATAGGAGCGAATGGTCTTGTAAGCCGGATCTGATCTATTACCTAGTAGAAACCTTAGGAATGCAGCAGTAGGCAGGATTTTGTCGAAGCTGGGTATATCTTGTGTCATTTACCTTTCTGCATTTATTTTCTATTACATTCTATGGTCAGATATTTTTAATATCTTGCTTAATTTTCAATAAACCCTATTCACCTCCCCCCCTCTAGGGTTAATCTAGATCCAACAAGTGGTATCAGAGCCTGGTAATTTTGATTAACTCTAGATTCATGGATCCTAGTTATCTGTATAGAGAGAGTCAGTCCAGTGATATTCCAATTATTTTCAATGGGACAGATTTTTTAATTTGGAAATCAAAAATCGAATTCTATTTAAAATGTGTTAATTTTGATTATTGGAATATTATTGAAATATAAGAGATATGCTAGATAAGAAAAATAAAGTTGTCAATGCTCTTGTTATGCATATTCTGTATTCTTATCTTAGTAATAATCATCTTAATCTTATCTCTCATTGTTTGACTGGGCATGCGATCTGGAGAACTCTCGAGGCAAAATATGGACAAAATGACGACAATTGCTCAAAACCACAAAAAATCAACTCAAATTCAGAGTTATACTTAACCGGTTTTGCAAATGATAATTCAGATGGATCAGTCAATGGAGACTCAACAGATGATGAAACTAAAAATTTCTCATAAGAAGATATAGTTTATTTTTGTACTGAATTAACAAATGTTGTTGATTGTCTCAAATTGAAAAATAAAACTATGAAATCTGAAAAACTTGATTTGATCACAAAAAACAATATTTTGGAACTAAAACTTGAAAATATCACGAAAGTTTCAAATTCTGATTGTAAGAATTGTTTCAACTTGAAAAATAATTTAGCTCATCTCAATGAAAATCATCAAAAGCTTGAAAAACAAATTATGAGTTCAAAAGAAAAGGAAGATGAGCTAATTTATGTAAACAATACATTGCAAAAAGAGCTGGAAAATTTTAAGATGACAAAAAATTCCAAACTTGAAATTTTTGAAAAAGAAAGCTTGTTGAAAACTAAATCTATTTTGAAAGAGCTTGAAAAGGAGATTGAAAAATTCAAGTGTTCTGAGAAACAACAATTTGAAAAACAAATTCAGTTTGAATCTGAGATTTTTGAATCCAAGACCAAAATCAAATTACTTGAAAACGAAAATTTGATTTTGAAACTGAATGATACTGAAAGGAGAAAGATCAACATTAATCGTTGTTCAAATCTGATGAAAAAGAATTCTGATCTTAAATCTAAGATTCAATAACTTGAATCAACTCTGACCAAATTTTCTAATGGAGAAAAATCTTTAAATATGTTATTGAAAAACCAACTCCTTTCAGGAAATAAAAATGGCCTTGGTTTTGGAAAAAGAAATGACTTTGAAATTTGAACTCTTCTGATTTTAAAAATCATTCAAACTGCTTTGAAAAGAATTGATTTGAAAATTTGAACTCTTAAAATTGCAAAAGGTTTCTAAATCACAATCGAGATGTGAAGTTGTTGTATAACGATCCATTTAAACAATCCTAGACCCCAAAAGGAAATAAAACAATTTTGACTAAATTCAAACAGATTTAGGTTCCTAAGGGTACAAAGGTAAATTCAGATGGGTTGTTGTATAAACAAGTCTAGGTACCAAAATGTGTCAATAAAACTGTGAGTGGTTTTACAAAATTTGTTAGACCACTCAATCCTCTAAATTGTTAGGTACCAAAGGAGGCTGAGGAACTACTTTGCGAAAAAGAAACTGAATTCAAACTGCTTCATATCATCATATCATTCACAGTTCCTTAGCCAAGTCTGTTGAGCTGGAGATCCAAAACTTCTTCTGTAATTCAGGTATGATCTCTAGACTCATCTTTGTAAATATTATTTGTTTTTATTTTCTTTATTTATTCCTTTGTTTACCCCCTTTAAAAAAAATTGAACTGTCACCGTTATATCTTTCTTTCTTTTCTGGGCTTCGTTAACTTCCAATTGCAGAATTCATATTTTTCTGGAAATTCGCTTTGTTTGAATAAAACTCTAATGTTTTAATCATTTCCAGATCTTCAATTTAGACTTGTAAATATCTGCAATTGTTTTGAAGTTTATTCTTCTGATTTCTGAATTCTTAATCGTGCTGAAGTATCTTGTTCTGTCTTGAACACTGTTAATATGAATTCTAAATTTTTGAAGATCTGAAGAACAATTGGAATTTCATGCACCTCTGCTGTTTTGAGTTTCTTTTAATTCATTTTAGAAAAGTTTGAAATATTATACTCATTACAGCACATTGCTACTTCTCAGTTGTGATAATTTCATTGATTTTCAGATTGGCTTGGAAATTTTGAATTGTCTTGAATCACAGTGATACATCTTGAATTCATCTTTATTCATGATCATTAAGGTTGAAATTTGTTTGTTTGGAATCATCTGAAATTCTTGATATTTTGGATATCACACACCTCTTAAGTTTGAAATTATCAATCTTGTGTGGTTGATTCATTATATCTCAATACTTGACATTGATTCAAGTGATTTCAAATAAATTATTTTTTAATTTTCTGGATCATGGATATCTCTCAGGTTTGATGTAAACGATCGAAACTTTCTCTTATACTTGTCAGAAATACTTATGAAATTTTTTCTGAAAATCTGTTCTTGAAACTCATTGTTATTTCATGATTATTTGATTTGAATACTTTTTTGTTTAAAATCATTTGAAATTATTGATTTATTGAATCACACACATATCTTGGATCTAAAATTTATATTCTGGTGTGATTGATTCACTGAATCTTGATATTTTCATATTTCTCAAATGATTTCAAATAAACTGTATTTTCTTGGATCATGAATCATTGTTTGTGGCCTTGTTATTGACAAGTCCACTTTTGAAACTGTTTTTTGTGATGCCCTGATATTGATTTAGAAAAAAAAATGTATCAACTTGCTTTGATTAATTTTTATCTGCCTCTTTGATAAGAGGAACCATTTTTGAAAGTGTTTTTTGAAACTGCTTATTTTGGTAAAAATGCTTACTGCTCTGATAAATGAATTTTTTGTGCTTAATTTGTCTGATTGGGCTTTGTGTTCAAAATTCTTTAGTCTGAGATATCCTTCGTAGGCCACCAGGGTGTGATTAAAATCCTCGATAAAGGAGACTACAATTGGTATCAGCCCTTCATTCTTTTTCACGCATCTGTTTTGAATCTTCACCTTGTACAGATTTCACACACTATTTTTGTCTTGTATAAATCATTTCTAATCCCTCTTGTAATTGATTTTCAATTTTAAAGTTATTTATTGATTATTCATTCAGAAATTGAAATCAATATCCAAATTGAACTGTATTTATAATTCATCAAAATCATATCAGATTTTGAAGTTGTGATCAATTGTTACTGCAGTATATTTCACAACAAGTGGAGATTTTATTTAGATTTTCATGATGATTGAACAATTTTTATAATATCTTTGAATTGGCAGTTAATTTCACGACCATCTTCATTATCTATCATCATTCTACCATCCATCGTAATTTTATATTAATGTGGAGAGTCTAATATCTTTTAAAAAGTCATCTTAAATAAACAGTGATAATAAATGTGATGGAATTACAATTATATTATTATTCAGAATTAGTGATAATTGTTTATTTTCAATGATCTCGGTACAGTTGATCATATTTCATAATATGATTAATTTAGAAATTTATTTCACAAACCATTTTTGTACCTATCACATTTCTATCATCCATATTAGTTTTATATACTGAGGAGTTTTTTTTTTTTCATTTTGAAACTGAAAGTAATAAAAATATAATATTCATAAGTGTTTCTCTAACCTCATTTAAAAATCCAAGCTCTGGTTATGCATGGTTACGAGATTACTTATATTTAAGCTGCAACTGATCTCATTTAAAAATCCAAGATCTGGTTATGCGTGGTCGGTGTGCTCTTAAATAAAAAGAAAAGAAAATGAGAATAATTTGAATGAATAAAAATTTGTATGAAATTCTCCTTGGTGTGTAAAGACCAGCCTATCATTCCATGTTCTAATTTGAGGAATGTGTTTATATTTTATGAAACATTATGATTTGTTGATTGATAGTTATTGGGATTTGAGATTATTTGATTTTGTCACTTAAGTTGAAATTGTAATTATAGTCCAAATCCATCACTGTTTTGTGCTTCATTTATAAAATCTTATTTGAAAATAACTTGAATTCATATTTTTAAAACTCTCTCCGTGTATATAATTTTCATCGTAAATCTTTCATTCTCTACAATGTGAAATATGCCACTAGTTCTTAGAATATTATGATTTTTGTTTGATTGATTGAGATTTATGATGACCGTTCTTCCTCTTGAGCTCAAACTATATTTTTTAGTCATTTTTTTCATCTATATTTTAATTTCTGTATCCTTTTGATGATAACAAAAAGGGGAGAATGAGTCGAGATTTTGATTTATGAGTGAATATTTAATAAATATTTTAATATTGAAAATTTCATACAATTTTCATTCTTTTCACTCATGCACAGTTATTCACTGTCAAACACATTTATCATATTCAAAATCTTAATATTTTTTTGTCATCATCAAAAGAGGGAGATTGTTGTATATAACGGTGTTGTATGCACAATTATATGATTTTTGTTTGATGATAACAACCAAATATATATTGTTTTAAATGTGTTTGCTATTGTACTGTTTCATATATACATCACAAATAGGAATATAATATTTATATTTTAATAGAATACGACTGTACAGAAATTCAAATATTCACACGGTATTTTATTTAAATAGAATATTTTATTTCAAACATTGAAATAGTACATGTAACAACCTGGAAAATCAGAACCAATTTAAAATTTTTAATTTGGCTATTTTAATGAATTTGGAATATTTAAAATGATTTATTTTAAATAATAACGACTAAAAATTTATTTAAATTGAAGATAGAATGAATACATTTATTTTAATTATATAATGAGCTTAAAATGGCGCGACAATTTGAAAATTGACTTCGAACTTTGACTGAATGTACAGGATTCAAAATATATCGGATTTCAGTAAAATCAAAAATATTTAAATCTGTTAAAAAATATCTTTCTAACAAATCTGAAAAATTGAAATCTCATAGTGGGAATAAAAAGTTATGGCCAGTTGAATATTCAGAATAGTCGCTATGAAATTTAATATAAATATAGCCCTTAGAAATAGATATTTTGCAAAAGACCTCAGTTTTCAACGAAACCACTTTGGTTGGATCCGGAAAGTCAAATTACTGCTAGGTTTAAAATTCCATAATTTTTGGAATTAATATGTGAGCGTGACAAAGGAAAACACGTTTAGTAATTTCAATTTGAATTGGATCGACCAGAAAAAGTCCGTTTTTCAAACGGGCTCCAAATTCAACGAAATTAATTTTGTTGGGACCGTATCGTCCCAACATAGCTAAATTTATTTTTCGGGAAATTTTAGAATCAGTATGTGGCCCCGACAAATTAAAATGTACGTTCAAATCTAAAATTGACTGTTTTATATTTTAATTTGAAGAATAACTGATTGAAACAGTCGAATGGGCTTACGAAACATATACCATCGTGTTCTTAATGGGGGTATTTAGCTAGCGGCGTCAGTCGTTGGGTTTGATTTGGAGTCCGAATAAGGAAAAACTATTTTTGGAATAAATATATACTAGTGTGAACCTGTGCTTCGCACACTGTTTCGTCGTTAAAATTGTAGTTATACTAACAGTAAAGTAATTTCATCATAAAATGACTAATAGTAAAACTTGAGTAACAATATTATTACTTTTCATGCACCATCACCTGATGATATAACATATTTGTAAAAATAACACCAGTACATATATAACTTTGTACCAAAATACATTAACATATAAATCCTTCACCAACTTTAAAGCAAGACAATGTACGAAGAGAAGTTTATTTCATTCACTCAGCAACAACTTGCATTAAAATTTTATTCCTTTGTGTTTAAAGCCAAGGTTGCCGATAATTATTATTTTCCAAGTTCTTACCAGAATGATAATGCTTGTGCAAAGTTCAATGTCATAGATCGATTTGAAGCAAGCACCTGAACCTATTACTTGAAGAAAATATCATTTCTCTATAGCCTCGCTTTTTTACTAACCAAATCCAGGCGAAAATCCAAGTTCATTTATTATTTATTTAGGAACCGAGACATTGAGCAATACAACTTTTACCCACATTCTCTTCATAATAGTACGCATTGAAGCAATCTGCTGCCCTATTATGACATGCCCACCTGCAAATTTATTTGTAAGCATTCCAACATACAAATATTCCTCACTTAGGATCTACATGCACGTTAACCATGGGAAACAAACCCTTTTGACACTTCAGACTAAAATGCTTTCTATTGGGCAATATAAATATAAATACTTATGTGAAGTCGAATAACACAGAATGACATATTAAATGAGATAATATATACACATGGTTATATCTTTCATAGAAAATTGAACTAATATAATTATACAGTAAAATTGATATACTGAAGATATAATCAAAAAGTTTAGCTATGAAATGAGTTACTATATCCATTGTAAGTTTGCAAGCAGCACATTTGTTGCAAATAATTTAGCTACCTAGTTACTATTTTTTCTTTGGACGTAACTATAGCAGAAGGTTTGGTTGAGAAATATTTCATCATTGTAATTGGAACATTCATCTTAGCTTCCCAATTCCTTTTCAGTTTTCACCTTGAACGTTGATTTTAATTAAAAAAATTATATGCTTGTACACAAACACTGAGTTGTTGTATCCAGTGAAGAATTCATATATTAAAACGATGATATTAAATAATAAATTCCATACATATTAAGAGTAAGATGGACTTAAACTATCAAATAGGTTTCTTAAAAATAAGCTGCCAAATGTAACTAATGCTCCACATAATCAACACTTTCATCCCCAGGTAGAATAGATTGAAGAATGCTCAAGGAAGTATATATGATTTCACATAAACTACATCGTAGGGATAATATTAGTTTATTTCAATAGTTTCAGGTGAAATCGAAGTAAATAATTGAACTTAATATGATGTAATTTTGACAACATAACTATTAATAAACAAAAATAGAATTTTGTACCTAAATGGTAGGAGGATCAAATAAAAAGAACTGCTCTTTCAAATTCGATCCATAAAACCTCATGCCATCGTATGTTGTTATTTGTTAAGACATCCACAAAGGATTTTTCACTGTAGATCTCGGTCAGTTAGTCTAATGATATGGCTTATTTGCTAAAAGTTTGTACATAGATTTTTTTTTTCAATGTAAATTAACTCAGCGCACTCTTGGCAACATTACTAAAGTTTCAAAAAATTAAATGAGAAGAACCAAAAGAATCTAAAGGAACCAACAAACTTGATGAGGACAAATACCCAGGGTGATTGTTGTTATCACTTACTAGAACCAATGCAGATGATAGGAAGAGTTGATTATTCAATTAAAAAGGAGTTGTGTTAAGAAATTGCTAATAATCAATATATTAACATTAATTAAATTCATGTTATTAGTCAGCACATTTATTTCACTATGACAAAGTAAAGAAATCACATGTTGATGTTCCATAGAAGAAAATACCTAAAAGTTACTTAAAAGAATAAATCTATACTATATTATAATTACTGAGTTTGCATTCGAGCTCTCACAAGCCATCCTGGGTATTCTAGGCTTATCTAAAGCTGAACCGCCTCATTCCCCCTTTCACGGATTTCTCCTCTCAAACCCTACCTCCTATTTGATCCTTTCACATTTTCCTTCCTTCCATGTCAATCCCATGCCCTCCTCTTCCCCAAACCGTCATGTCCATTCTGCCTTCCCCCATCCACGAAACGCATCATCCACCTGCTCCTTTCTCAATCTTCCACTAATAGATGTTTTCAATCGGCGGTAGGTGCCTTCAAAGCACTACAGTTCTTTCAACCCTCTCTTCAATTGATTGACCTTTTCCGGTCTTATACTACTTCCACCTGCCCCCTGCAGCCTGCGGTTATCAGAATCTGTTGCAACAACACCAAATCGTGTAGTTTTTCGATCTCCTCCACCAGCAGTAGCAGTTATAGCCAAGTGGTCACTTTCCATCATTATTCCTTCTCTTCTTACCACATCGACAACGTAATTTAGGGAAAATAAGTTAGCCCTAGGTTGTTCGCCGACATGCTTTTCGGGAAATAACCACCATCGTGTATTTGGGATTTCTTTTTGCGTCTACACCGGCGGTTTGCCTCTTTCCACATATTTGTTTCCAAACACTGCTGCTTCGACTACATTCAATTCAATTTGTTGTTTACTGCGAACCTCTGGAACCACCTTCTTTCCAATTCAACATGTAAAGGTATCATTTTTCTGTCTAAGCCAAATTTTAAAGTTGAATGCTTTTGTTTGGTTGTTGTTTATATTGGTGGGTTCTTAGTGATTTCAATAGTTATGGCTGTTAGTTAGGTAGTAATCACTCATGGTTTTACTAATACTAAATTAGCATCTCTTTTTTTCTATATAATACTATAAGTTATGTTTCATTCAGCGTGGTTATGTTTTTTTTACACACGTATAAAATCCCTACATGAAGGAATATGTATGTAGAAGTTTATTATTCCATGTTATTTGGGAAAACTGAATAAACTGTAGGGTCTAAATGTTAAACTTCCATGAAGTAGAGAGTATAAAGTACATAATTGTACCTAAGGAAATTCGATTAGTCAAAGTCAGGAATTTGTAGTCACCTTATTACAATAATAATAACTGGAATTTATTTACTTGCATCTCAGTATAGAATACTTTGTTGTATGAATATATTTTACGTATTTTCATTTCTGCTCAACATTTTTAACTTTACGTACTTGGTGCAACTACATATTTCAATGTGTGTTGTGTAATTTTATGAATAATGTGATGTTAATGAATTTATAGTCATTTTAATTAAACGCTGATATATCTTTATTTCCTCGATTAACAAGGAAATGAGGAAAGTGCGAGCTTTGTCAAATTATTAACTATGCACCAATGCAGAAATATTATTTCATGACCTGGAAACGTATGTGATTAGGTTAATGTTTACAAGTTATTAAATAAGTATATATATAATATGTTCTTTTTAAATGATTTATTGATGAAATCCATGTGCATAACATGAGTTCATTCTAATGTTTTGTAGTTGATGCCTGTTCCTATATTACTGTCAAACTGATCTTAATTCTCTTTGTGTATTGGTATAAGTTACACATATTTGGTCATTATATTGATGTCCGCATGGAGTAATTTAAAATTATTCTACTAAATATAAAATGATTATATTTTCATGTGGTACATTAATGTATATTCATTAGTTTCCATGAATAAGAAAATTAAACAACTCAACAGTTTTTTAAAGGTTTTGATTAATAAAATTACATGCTTACTCTTTAGTGAGTCAAAATTATCGAGTCGTTGATTTTTGTTTTCTTATTTTCATTTCAAAAAATCGAATTCCAGCTATTTGGAGAATACTTTCTAATTTACAAAATTACTTTCATTACAAGTAGTTAGTTGATGGCTAATTGTTTGTGGAAAATATCATCGTCTAGCTTGATTTCCAATATGATTTATCTTCAATATTTTTTTCTAGATATACTTAATTTTTCCGCATTCAATTATACTTTAGTGATAGTGAACTTAACCTAAAGATAGTGCTATTAAGTATACATATTTTTAATGATATGATATCATTAAATTATATCCTAAATTTTATAAACAACTATATGTCCTTTGTTTTTTGAGATGATTTATCGCGTTAACATAAATTTATTTACTGCTTTCAAAAATTAAGTTGCCTTCTGTAGTTTTTTGTTTTTATGCACTGCAATGATCATTAATGCACAATGATATTACTTTTTGTTTAGCATGCTAGGAGTTTTCTATGTGCTTAATGTTTCCTCTTATGTTAATTACAATGTTATTGATTAAAATGGTTATATGCAAATTTCCGGACATGCACATATTTCATGTACCTATTGGTTGCACTTATTATGACATAAATTTTCCTTCCTTAGCTTTACACATTGTCAGGGTTATCATATTGACCTTTAGAGGATTTCTTTAAGGAAGGTGCTTTTGGTGATCAAATGGTTTCTTTTGCATTACATTTACCTCAAATTCTACACCACCATAGGGACAATTCGAGTGATAAGGTCTGATTTATTTTCTTGCCTTGAATAGTTGAAAGCAAGGTAAAATTAGTAGGATAATATGATTCATTTAATTTAATTTTATTTTATCAATCAGCGTGGTATAGCAAATAAGTTTTAGTTTGTCACTCAAAACCAATTTTTTTAGTTCCTTATACAATCTTTTGTTGTGGTGATAATTACATGCAACTCTGATTAATATATAACTTCCTGCATTGTAGAATACAACACACGCTCATTATTACCAGTAAGCACTATAAATTTGTTTTTTTAGAGCGTTGCGTGTATGATTTTTTATTAAACCCAAACTACAACTTGAGCTTTATTTTTTAACAAAGTAATACTGCTTTTGCTTGAAAGGACCACTTTGAAAAAGCATGGGCATGCATCCTGATGTCCTGACCTTGACAAAGCTAGAGTTCTTATTCTATGTCATCTAATCAGGAAATTTACAAATTTATCATGTTTCTAACATATTTTTGTGCATTACTTGAAGCTTAGACAAAGTCATCTATAAGCGCATTAACATTGTTTTAATGTTGGATACTTTTTATTAACATGGTATGGAAAGGTGAAATTGAATCGAATTAAAGTTGTATCCTATAAAGTATTCCAATTTTAACATTCAAATTAATGTATTTAGATATTCTTAATGGTTTATTACTAATTTACATTTTATAAATTAGGCAAAAGAAGTGAGAGATTTAAAAGGGAAAAAATTTAAACCAATAATCACAAAAATAATCATTTATTATTTTCTAGGAATTAAACACATCACTACGTTCTAGGAATAAAATACATCACTACATAATTAATGTGCTAACTGCTAAGAATAAACCCACTTTTTTTTCTTTCAAACCGCACAATGCGACTCAAACTTTAGAAAAATGTAGTAAGATAGTAGATTATACTGATTGGAACTTTAAGATATATTTGTTAAACAATAATTTTTATGAAACACTCAATTACACCTTTAAGTAAAAAAATATTGAGAAAACAAACAAAGATAGTCACAAAGAAATATTGTTGTAACCATATGTGTATTAGTTCTCAAAACAGCATGCTGAATATATGGGTTAGAGAAGATTTTGTATAGTTTGTAAAGTTCTGCGACCCTTCTCCATTTCTTCCGATAGAAATTTAATTAGTCCATTTATGCCTATGCATGCATGTGTATCGTTAGATACTTCGTCACCAAAGGTGCTTGCCAGTTGACTTTTAAGAGTGTGATTATCTCTGCTAGGTCTGTAAAATATTTTTAGTAAATCAAGTTTGTCATGGAAAAACAATCAACCATGGTGTCATCCGACCTAACTACGGACCCTTACCAATTATTTAACCAATACTACAAGTCATACATTTTCATGTGTATAGGGTCATTATTTTAATCATCTTCATATATTTTATGTTACTACTACATAATTTTTAATCATGGACACATGCGCATATGCGAACACCCATTAACGGACCCATCCACACACAATCCAATTCGTATGATTTTTTACGTGTTTAAATTCAATTAGTTACTGTAATATATTTATTTCGGCATCCTTTTAGATCTATGGTTTCACAGATGGAAGTTAGTACAAGTTTTCAAATTTTGGTGAAAGTAAAATTACCATGCCTTAATTCTGATTCTTATAATTATATTTAACTTACGAGTATATAATATCTCTGAATTTTTTGGATTAACCAACTTAGTAATATGCAGTAAGTCATGGTTATTGAATGTTCAAAGTTTTCTAAACATTTATGATTGATTTGATTTGCATGGCTTATTGTTTTACACTTTCTTGAACATCAATAAAATATTCTAAGTTATGCAAGTATTCTTATAAGCATATGTGAAAAAGTTCTACAATGCAACCACGCTTAAAGTGCATGTGCTCAACGGCTTTAACATGTTGCCATCTAATTTCCTAATTATAGGTTTACACTATTCACAGTGTTTGGACATGCCATTTTTTTTATAATAGATCAATAATAATTCTGTTATTTACCTTATTGTTCACATTTGTATCAAAGGGTTAGCAAGAAGGATTTGTTAATAAGTTGTCATCGTCAGTTTTTATATGAAGTTATATAATTACTGCCTTTATGTGCATGCATTGTCTGCTTAATTAGTACATATTTCATGGCACATGCATGTAGATATGTAATTTCTAACGAGTGACTCAATTACTATCTATTGCATGTAGATAATGAATATCTAACTATTGACTCAATTACTATCGATTGATTTTTTTGCTATAATTTACTGTGGTCTATTTTAGAGATGTTAGTCGTTCAACACCTACTTCAAAAATAAGCTACTTTCACATGATTTGTATACATGCAGCAAAGAGTCAACAAGTAATTTTTGTTCAAATGTATTAGGTTTCCTATGTTTTACTTTCACAATTGTGGTTCTTTATGATAAGAAATCTGGGAAAAATTTAGCCTATTTTTTAAAATATATTTCTGTTGATCTAAACCACGTAAGTTATTTCAGTTCATTGTTAGTCAGGTTATAAATTACTTCATCTGTATATGAACATCTTTTTTCTTGCTACCTAAATCTTTGGCAAACTGAAAATTGATATCCTTAGTCTGTAATGCAGTTGGTTGTTGGATGCTGGGCAATGTTTAAACATTGCTAGAGTAATTATTGAAAGCAAATAGTTATATTCAGGCATTGTAGGAATAAATATTAAGGGCAAATAAAAGTTTCAAATAGTCAACAGTTGACGTGCTTTAATATAGAGTGGAGGATGTTTTAATTTATACATTGCCTAGCTTAGATGTAGAAAATTTTCCATGGGCCTACTGTAGAGCAGTTATTCTGTTACACAGTGCAGACTTGGGTGGCTTTGACACAGATTTTCCTATTGCATAAAGCACTCATAGTGTAAAACATTGTGTGCTCATAATGTATATGGTGAAAATTACATTGTTGAACTAATTTAGGTTGTTTAATCCATTATCGCTTATTGTGTAAAAAAATTGACGTGTAGTATAATTAGATAGTAGCAAAATGCATGTTTAGTTTGATTATCATGGATCTATGCCATATGTATCATTTATGATTTAACATTTGAAATATTTTTAATGTTTATTCAACTATTTCTGGAAATATTTTGTCTACATGTACATATAGAAATATTTTTCTTCTTAAAAAACCTTATATTTCGCCTCTACATGACACTTAAAATGCATTTATTAAATATATGTAAATGTCTAACAAATAAATTTTTTGGTTAATGGATGTAGTATTATATCAAAATTGCGTGTTTAATGCGTCAAAATAAAAAAAATACAAAGCCTAAACTTATCTTGAGGAAAACAAGAATAAACGTGATGAGCAATTCTGCTCATTTTGTCTTAGCTTGGACTGCTTCATCATTTTCTATCAAAGTAGGCTCACTATATTTTATAGTCAAGTGAAATGGTGTTTTCCCTTCCCTTTTAACCCTTGGTGTATTCTTATGTGGCAATGGGGAGGAATTTGACTAACTTGATTGTGTAATTCAAATATTTTAGTTCCATGTTACTATACTCTAAATTTTTGTAAAAACAAACAATATGTTATTATAAATACCCATTTTTTCAAAGATTTGTTATACCTGTTACTATTATTTTAGTTCATTGGTATTACAAGTAATTTTCATCCATATCCAATACCTTAGGATATCATTTTGGTTTTCTGCTTTGTATGTTGATAAAAATATTTTGAAATTGATTTAAGTTCCTTAAATCATGGTCGCTTATTCTTTGGAACAATTGATGTGCAATATAATTTGATAGTGTCAAACTTCTTTTTTTGTTTGATTAATATGTATCTATGTGATGTATATCATTTATAATTTGTAATTTGTACTTTTTTTAAAGCATACTCAACTAATGTTGGAAATAGTTTATCTGGATGATATAGTATATTTGTTATTTAATTTCTCCTTTCCAATTATTATTTGAATATAATAATGTATTATAATTTTATGCTATTATTATTTTTGCCAATTCCAATCGGATATATCCTCTTTTGCTCAAGTTAGAATTTGTTTAGTGGTACTAGATCTTCACCTTATAATATTTTCTTTCCATTATCATGATAAGTCTACCTATATTTAAAACTCAAATGTGTACAATATGCAAACTATGTAAGTCCTTAAAAAAAAACTATCTGTTTGTTTCTAAAGTTAGTGCATTTGGGATTTAACAAAAATGTGTAGTCTCTTTCCAATATGCTTATAATATAGTAAACGAAACAGGTTGGTAATTCCTTCTTTTTCTTATCATGACATGGGTATCGCATATCGGATTCAAATCCCCTCTTTACCCATCTCGCCCAATAATTTTACTTGCAATTTTCCTAACTTTGTATATAGCCTGTTCATATCATTTGAAAATAAAGACAACAATATCTTGGTGAATTATAATTTAAAGTGAAGTGGCATTCACTAACGACCTCGAATTTTCTTCCTAATTTCCACTATTTTGTTCTATTTGTCTCTTTGATTTTACATTGAACATACCTATATGTTTATTTGATTTGGAGAAATCATGCATTCCATTTTCAAGCCTGAGATTTATTGCATATAGAGACATTATACATTCCATTTTCGATCTTCTGTTTATGTTTGAATCTTTTTCCAGAATAAGACTTTCTCATGTCTTCACATACGCTACACCATGTTATCAACTATGATTATCATAGTTTTTCTCATTTTTAATCAGGAGTAAGTAATACAAGAGTTCTTTTAAAGCTTAGTTATTTCATTATCAATAAATTTGAACTTAGAGTAATTAAAAACAAAACTAATTATAAAATGTCATTGATGACCTGTCTTTCATTTTTTTAAGGATAAAATTAGAATTATCATTAACTCGAATATGTAAGTTGAAGTATAACAGGAATTGCTAATTAGTATCAACTCATGATTGCATTTTTTTTAAACTATAATGCCATTTGCCAATCCATTGCTCTTATGCAAATGTAACCAATTTACTCAACTGTCGTCTCATTTTGCTTATAATAAAGGAAGTATAGTGATGTAGATGATTGCTCTTTTTGCATTTTATTTTCTTCATAACAATTCGGTCTGACTAAACCTTAATCATTTCCCTCACTAGTCACTTACATCTGGATCTGTACCAGCGTCTTCTTTTAATAATCAAATATCAGTTTTTTCATCTCTCTAAAATATGAAATTTGACTTCCTATAGCTGCAGCATAAGGATATGAGCTCTGAAGTGCTTTCAATTAGCTAACAGAATGGAAGATTGATTAGAAGTCAGAATTTTGGCTTTGCTAAGAATCTCAATTTTTATGGCCTAGCAGGTTCAATTCAGAACTACATATTTTTTATATAAATATAAATGATATTAGCTGTGCCACAACATGAATACTCCACATAAGTTTATGATCATACTGGAGCATCTATAGGAGAACGTGGACAAAGGTGTATGTAGTTTAATAGGAAAAATTGATGAGGTTTGAATGTTCCTTTAATTCAGTTTATTCTTTAGTCTTTTAATATTTTGAAATTTTATATGTTAAAATTGGGAATAAATTAATATTCTTTTGACTCCTAGATATTTGGTAAATTTCAGCTTATTGAATCACCATGATATTTAATTTCTTAACCTTTTTGTATCCCTTTTTTGTTTCATTGTTACCCTTTTTAAAATTTTGAATTAAATAGTATTGAATGTCAATAACTAATATTTAATTTCTCATTTTAATATCTATTGCAATTAGTATCTCTATTCTTCAGCCCAAAATTTATAGTGACTGAACTATTGCATTAATAGTTATAGTTGATTGTTGTGGTCCATAAATAATAAATAACAGAGAATTTGCTGGACGGTTTGTTCTGTGCGTGCAATTCTATTATATAAAGTTGATTAAATTGATTATACAATTTAACTAAAATTTTCTACTGAATTATTACTTGGATTTGATTATCATTTCTACATGAGAATGCAAGTTCGGAATAACCATTAGGAATTTTCAATAACAGTCCTTCAACTTAAATGATTTGTGATTTCAATATCTTTTCCATTTTGCAAATAAATGAACTATGAATTTTCGTACAATCTGCCATTCGTATTTTGTTTCCTAACTACGTTTTTCACTTTTACATATGTACTGAGCTCAACTGTATGATAATTTTCTGACACTATTGTTGTATGTTTCTATATCAGGAGAAATACGTTAGCATCTCAAATTGTTTGGTTGAGAGCTCATAGGGATCGAATTAAAAAGAATCAATCATTGCAGTTTGGGAAATGAAATATAGTTGTATTATACTGCTATTGTCCCTCTATGTCTTATGTCAGGCTTCGAAAAAGATGCAAAACCAAGTTTTTTGATGCTCAACTGCTGTGCTTTTTTATTCTATTATGTCTCATGTCCACATTTTCCCATGAAATTATATTATCCATGTTGAAGTTGTGATCGTCTTAGTTTAACAGAGTACAGTGCATTGATCATTCTATCTATGTTTTGAAACTAATCAAATAGTAAGGCAAACACAACAAAGTCACATGTTTTTGGCTGCATTGTTATATAACTGTATTTAATGAAAAACATTACTTAACTGAGCGTATTCACTCTTCATTAGTTACCTTACCTGACTGAAGGCGTTTACTCTTATTATTTACACAGCATATGGTTTTTAAATTTCAATGCTTAACGCATCTGCTATTAATTATCGGCTATTTATCATTTTTACCTCTGTTCCCACTAACAGTTATATTTTTTTATGGTTTTTAAGTCTTCCGTATGCGAGTATACTTGACAACATTCTCCAACTATCCTGCACCTATAATATTATTTATATTTGATATTGTAATCCATGTAAATGAAAATATAATAATCTTATTACGTATTAATATTTTAATTATCTAGGGTCAATTGTGACATTTTTGCAGGGTCTGTGTGCGAAGCACGGGTTCGCTCTAGTTATAAAAGAAAATGTATGGTTACTACATGACACTACGACTATTTAAACAATCTGATAGTGAGAGTGAACGAAGTAGATGTTCAGATACATATATAAGAAAGAAATAATACCTCCTTTTCTATGAAACTATAAAAGAATGATAGCTATTTTGTAACTCCCCTAAGACCACAGGTTCCACCATAATTTCTAAGTTGAAAAAATATCCTATTTGTAGAGTAGGCGAGAAGTTTTTTTAAAATTGAATGTCAATCATGAAACACGTGTTAATAACTTAACAAAGAGATTGGCCTAAGAAAATAAAAGAAGATAGAAACGAATAGGAAATGACACTAAATTACTCATCATCGAATAAACAAACAAACTACAAAATTTGTAGACCTTTTCGAAGTAAATTAACTTCAACCATAATAACTTTAACATCTAAACCAGTGGCATAGGACATACAACAAATCAGTACATTTACATAATGCAATGCATGAGTTACAGAATTTAAGTGGTGCAATTGGGAATAGAAAACCTAAAGACTTGAATGTTTAACAACAAAAGTATGGAAATATGAACTAATAATCAATAGGGAATAAAATCAAAATAAAACAAAAGGTTTTAAAAAAAACAGTAAACTTTAAAAAGGCAACAAAAAATTATTCAGGCAAAACCTTTTAGATCAAAAATTACCATGGCAATGGTGTAGATCCACGCCTAAAGAAAGATTAAGCTAGGGACCAAGGTTCAAAGAAACGGAAATTTCCAGTTAAATTAGATAGGGGTCAAGGCTAAGAGAAAAAGCCATTTCCCACTTAAATCAGCTAGCTCCTTTAATCTCCGGTAAGTTAATCATGCAACATCCAATTTAATTTCACAAAAAACAAACAGTTCAACCAATTCTTTGCTGGTTTTTTGGGTAAATATTGGAAAAATAAGAACTATATATACTACACGTATTATCTCACAATGCATACTTTATGGTTGACAAAGAACACAATGAAAACCAAGGTAACTCAAAAAACACAATATAAAAGTTACATGAAGACCCATATCCATGAAATAAAATGACAATGAATATGAAATATTCGATGGCAAAACAAATAGATTATGTTATGTATCTGAAGCAGAAACGATATTTCAAAGCATCATGGAGAAAAAAGTACCTCGTCCATCAAGACATAAAATAGTGAGATTTCATTCATATGTTTTGTTTTGATGATTCAACCATGTCCAAAGGTTCATTTGTTGCACAAATTGTAACAACCCGGAAAATGCGAGCCAGTTTGAAATTTTTATTTTGGCAGTTTTAGTGAATTTTGAATATTTAAAATGAATTATTTTAAATAATATCAACGAGAAATTTATTTTGGATATAATTCGAACGTATATATTATACGCGTCGTCGTCAGAATATAAATATTTATATATAATTATAAATAGAATTGAAAATGGCGCGGTAGTTCGATAATTCGATTTCAAACTTCAATTGAATGTACCGGGTGCAAATCAAACTGGATTTTAGTGAAACCAAAAACGTTAGGACCTAATTGATAATATCTTGCCAACGAATCCGAATAATCGAAATTTCATAGCGGGAATCAAAAGATATGTCCAGTTGAAAATTCTGAATAGTCGCTATGAAATTCAGGCCCTTAAAAATGGAAATTTTGCAAACGACCTCAGATTTCGACGAAACCAGTTTTGTTGGATCCGTGACGTCAGGTTATTGCTAGGTTTCAAATTTCATAATTTTTCGAATCAATATGTGAGCGTGGTAAAGGAAAACGCGTTTGACCAGTTTCAGTTGATTTTAATCGATTGGAAATTGGCCATTTTTCCAACGGTCTCAGAATTCGACGAAATTAGTTTTGTTAGGACCGTATCGTCAATACGAAGCTAGAAAACATTTTTCTGGAATTTTTCGGGTTCGTATGTGACCCCTGTAAATTGAAATGTACGTTTAAAATTCAATATAAAGATTTAAATGTAAATTTGACGGAAACTGACTGTAACAGTCGAATTGGCCAGCGAAACATATTCCATTGTGTCCGGGATGGGGGTAATTAGCTAGGGGCGACAGTCGTTGGTTTCGATTTGGAGTTAGGATTAGGAAATTTCATTGAAAACTAATAAGTGAAATAAATAATATAAAATTTATATATAAATAGCCCCCCTCTCTCACAAAAGCCCTAGCCCTCATAAATTCCGCCGTCACCCTTCAGACAACGGCCAGAATTGCTCGAACTTCACGCCCAAATCTCATCAAATCCATTCATTGATTTTCGATATTCCCAAAACCAAATCAAGGAGCGCCTCGAGAACTTCCATTTCAACGGTAATGATCGTGTATAACTCCTTGGATAGAGAGAAAATGAGCCTCAAAGGGCCTCCGATTGGGCGGGTTTCTCGAGAGGCAGAGGGAACCACACTTGGCGCCGCTCAGGGAGATGGTGGAGCAAGGCGCGAGCTTCCAAGGGGCAGCGACTGATCATGCTCCGATCGTGTCTACTGGTGGTGGTGACGAGATTTCCATATCAGTGATGGGTTTCATATGTCGGCTGAACAAGAAGAAGATAGGAGGAGCGGCAACGGCGAAAACCCTAGGTGTAGCTCCAGTTCAACCCTGCTGATGAAAGCAACAGTGAGCTTCTCCTCTTCATTTTATTTCAAATTCAGTTTTAAATTAAATTATAATGTTCAAAATCAGTTTTATTAGATGAAACATTATTTAAAAATGAGTTAAGCAAAATATGTAGCATTTGTTTTTAAAAATATATAGCCTTGGCTTTTTAAATATAAAATATAAGGAGCATGATTTTGTAAATATAAGTTGCATAGGTTTTAAAAATATATATACTTATTGATTTTATAAATAAAATAGATATGTTTTTGAAAATAAATTTGATTTAAAAATATAATCTTTATATAGAAAGTAGCGAGTTAAAGATATAATCTTTATCACATGTTAGAAATATTTTTATGAAAATAAAAATAGAAAAACGTACTTTGTTTTGAAAATATAAAAACGTACTTTGTTTTGAAAATAGAAAAATATACTTTGTTTTGAAAATAAAATTAACATTGTTTTCAAAATAGAAATAACGTAATAAAAATTCGATTTTTATATATATTGAATAGCAAAGTAAAAATGTGATTTTTATATATTAAACTTCGAAATAAAAATGTGATTTTTATATAAGGCGTGAAATAAAAATATGATTTTTATATATGGAATAGCGAAGTAAAAATTCGATTTTTACATAGGTAGTGAAAGCGGACAACGAAGGTAACAAAAAGGCGAGAATGAAGAAGATTTATATCAAAGAAGAGTCAAGATGTTTGGATAGCTATCGGTGAGAATTTCTCACCTTTCAATTTCTTTTCTAGTTATATATATATACTAGGATGCAGACGGTGCTTAGTAGCACCCGACACAATCGTCCACAGACCATGGACTTGTTTGTTTGGTTGCATAGATTAGTTATATGATTTGATTTGAATTTGGTTGTTTGGTGAATATGATTGATGTGTGAATGGCGTGGGCCTTCACTAGACCGGGGATAAGGTTAGGCCTTGTCCCGTTTCTAGTATCGTGTCGTTATGCCGCCGAAATTTTCTAAAATATGTTAGAAGAATAAAAATATCATTTTATTGAATAAATGAACCGAATAGAATATTCATAGGTTGAATAAAATGTTTTATCGTTAAAAATATAATTTTTAACGTGAAAGTGAGTAAATAAATATTTATAAACAAATCGGCCGATTTGTTTATATACACTGATTTGACTGATATTGATTGGGTCGATAAATTTTACACATCGCCCAACTGCACAACTAAAATCTGTGTTTGATTGTTTGAAAACCCCACACGGGTGTCGGGATGAAATATGAAGTTCACTCATCCTGATTGATTAAATATGTCGATCGATTGATTGACAGGCTGTTATAAGCGTTAGATATCTATATTTGATGCTTATACAGTGTAGTGCACTTTGGTTGATGGTTGATTATCTATCGTTGCTATTATATACATTTGTTGTATGGAATCCATATAATTAACTTTATATGGTAATTGATTGGGCCTCATTCCAATTTGAAAAATAAAGAATATTATAAAATAAAAGTTCATGTGTTGACAGTACTCATCCATTGAGATTGGTCATGTGTTGAACGAAATATTTTGATAATAACAACTATTTTGAAAAAGAAATATTTGAAATAGAATATTTGAAAATAGAAATTTATGAAGCCGTGTTGATTAGATTGACGCCATTTTGACGTGAACGATATTTATATCGATTTTATTCATTTCGAAATGAATTGAATTGAAAACGATTTCGAAATGAATTGAATTAAAAACGATTTCGAAATGAATTGAATTGAAAACGATTTCGAAATGAATTGAATTGAAAACGAATTCGAATTGAATTGAAAACGATTTCGAAATGAAATGAATTGAAAACGATTTCGAAATGAATTGAATTGAAAACGATTTCGAAATGAATTGAATTGAAAACGATTTCGAAATGAATTGAATTGAAAACGAATTCGAATTGAATTGAAAACGATTTCGAAATGAATTGAATTGAAAACGATTTCGAAATGAATTAAATTGAAAACGATTTCGAAATGAATTGAATTGAAAACGAATTCGAATTGAATTGAAAACGATTTCGAAATGAATTGAATTGAAAACGATTTCGAAATGAATTGAATTGAAAACGATTTCGAAATGAATTGAATTGAAAACGAATTCAAATTGAATTAAAAACGATTTCGAAATGAATTGAATTGAAAACGAATTCAAATTGAATTGAAAGCGAATTGAAATGAATTCAAATTGAATTGAAATTTGAATTGAATAGAAATGAATTTTAAAACGAATTTATAAAGAAGAATTCAATTTTGATTTGAATTGAAAAGGAAGTTGAAATTGCTTTTGAAACGAATTTAAAACTATTCATATAATTCGTTTTAAATAGAAATCGACGAAATATATATTATATATATAATATAATGGCCTGAATAGAACGCGCCGCGCCGCGGCAGTTCGCGAATTTCGACCACTTATTTCAAACGGACATTACGGGAGATCCGACCGTCGGATTCTCCTAAAACCGGAACCGTTGGGTTCGTATTGAAAAGAGATTTCTAACGAATATTAGAAATTTGAAATCTAACGGTTGGATTTGGAATTATGTCCAAATCAAATTTGAAAAAGGTCGCTGTAAGTGCAGTTCGATGGCCGTTGATGGAAATCGACTGTACGGGCCTTGATAAAATTATTAAAAATAGTAATAATTTGTGTAGAATCATAAGAAATGATTTAGAAAGAATTGGGATGAAAAACTCCATATTTGAAAAGATAAAAATAGATTTTTATCGAAATGAACTAGTTTTGAACTAGAATTACAATTCTATTTATTTTTAAATAAATAAATTGAATTTGAAATGGTTTTGAAAATAACCAGAATTTCCAATGATTGCATTGGAATGGATTTGAATCGAAATTGCCTTCGGAATATTTCGATGTTGGATTTCGTGATGATACAGATATTGTTATGGGAATTTGAAAGATATATATTTATATCGTTATTTCCAATACGACATTTGTTAGTCGTAGAATTTGATATTGAACATAAGTCGATATATTTTCTATTCAGAGCCTTGTATTGAATATCAAATGTGATTTGGGTTTGTCGTGAATGGTGTCTTCATTAACACTGTTCTTGAACCCAGTTGAGAAAAGATTAAATTTTTTTTTTAGATTTAATGAAGTGTACCAATTAAATAATATTTAATTGGAATTGAATTGATATTGATTTTTGGGTTTATCGTAGACAGTGTTTTAAATAACACTCGTTCTTTAACCCGATAATTAATGGAATGTGACTTTGGGTTTATCGTGAACCGTGTTTTAAATGACACTGATTCTTTAACCCAGTTAACGATTAAAACTAAGTGGAGTTTTAATGAATCTTTAATTAGATTGAAATGATCGAAAATGGAGTATCACCAGTTTTGCTCCAGGCGATAGTTAAATCTTTAATTAGATTTGAACGTGAAAGGGTAATTGAATTTACCGATAACACTGTGGTGTTAGATATGAAGTATTACCAGTTTTACTTCATGGGTTGAATAGGTTGGGATGGGGAAATTAAAATAAATGATTACTTCGGTAAGGTTCGCTAATCCCGACTAGTTTGAATTGAGATTCAAAAATAGAATAAAGAATAAATTCAATGAATTTATCTTGGATAAAATTAATGGGAACCTTTCCCTATGAATGTGAAATTTAGAAACTAACTGTCGGTTAGCCAAGCAGAATGGTTTTCTGGATATTGATCTGATGTTGGTTTCGGCCTTCGGGGTTAATATTTGGGGAATTATTCTCTTGATTAATTTACGGTTAGTGACTAATGGATTGGAATGAGGCGTATGTTGTGTTTGTGTAACACTTATTTAAAATATACGCGAGTTATTCGGAAAAACCGGGTTTATCCCATTCTGAATAACTGATACGACGATAAGTCGAAGATGAAGACGGTGGTCGAAGACCGGAAGTCTTCACGTCGTTTGGGTGATTACTGATGATCTTGATTGGGCTGTACACCCAAGAAGATGGAAACAGTTTGTGATCGTCCAGACGTACTTGGAGATCGATGGATATGCGGGGTACTAGGTGCCTCCGGTTTCGTTCAGCCCCAGAACGGACTTGTAAATGGACTGTGTGTCTGACATTGGATTTTAGTCCGTGTGATTGATCTCTATTAAATATATATCTGTTTGGCGGCGGAGAATTTATTCTCTTGCTTAACGCCCTTCTTGAGACGTACGAGCTCAGGGGTTATATATTGATGGATATCAAACGCATGGAGTGAATTGCCTGTGTGGCATGCCTAAGTGGCAAATGATCAAGGCTTCTGTTGAAAAGCAAAGTCTTGTGGTTGATGATCAAAGCACGGCCTTTGTGGCATAGCTTTTTGTAACGTTGATTCGCGAGCTTCACACCCGGTATGAACCAAAAACGGGAGAGGACGTCAGGGAGGGCATGCGTTTCTTTCTAGCTAGAAGTGGCGTCAGTGGTTTTACACGCCCTGACGAGTTTGACTTATGTGGTTGTTGCTGTTGCGAGGCGCCTCGGTTATATCGGTTTCGGCCGATGCATTCTGGTCGGCAGACGGACCAGACTTACACCCCATAGGGTGGGGAGACGCATGTTCAGGGTTTAAGTTTAATCCACATCGGTGGACTGGCCCTGAGGATCCAAGGGTCGATGCGCTCTGACCCTGAGGCTCGGGCTAGAGAGTCTCGAAGTCGGTGAGGACTATCTTTTGCCTCGGTTCATAGATGGAAATCCAGCTTCCAAATACGTGACATTTGCGGTTTTATTTGTAGAGCCTAGTATGGCGACATAGTGGGATGGGGCGCTCATGCCGCCTATGATTGATACTTATGATTTGAAGTTGTTTTATACACTATGCACTTATAATAGTATCAAACGATTTGTTTTAACCGTATCAAGCATTCTTTGGCTGTTATAAGGGAAAACCCTATCCTCGGCTGCGTTGCATTGTGTGATGGGACCTGGGTCTTATAACAGCTTCATTTTTCTTTATTTAGCATTGCGCTGTTTGTTTTATGCACTGGTATTCTTGGGAGGAAACCCGTTCCGTGTTATACGGCGTGGTCCCTTGATTTACCTAATGATTTAAAATAAAGATTAATAACTGTTTTAGTTCTCACACCAGTCCCATGACTGACCTGGAGTTTATTGTTTTAACCTAAACTCTGGGTGCCCCTATTTTTCGCACGGGCAGCTAGTAGTTTTGGTTTTGCAGATTTATATTCACAGGATCCTGGTTTACAGCTGGAACGATATCCGGAAAGCTTTGTATCCGTATATCTCTTCTAGTTGTGTATTGTATTATTTTCCGCTGCTATGTATTTAAATGTAATTTAAATCTCTGATATTTCTGTGTAATATTCATTTATACTCTGTATATTCTTGTAATCTGATGCATTGTTGTAATATACAATGAAATGTTCTTCCGTCTGCGTTCTATTTTGTCGTGTTCTCAAACGATAGGGCGTTTCGAACGGCCTGAATCGGTTTAGCGACTGGTTCGGACCGAGCGAAATTCCATCTCGTCACATAAACCTTAAATCTATATTTAATCAGAATAGTAATAATTTTAATTGTAATCGAAGAAGCTTTTCTATCCATTTTAATGTAAATTATGAGTGTAAAAATGATAAATCAATTGATATCATATTTTAGATGTACTTGAAAAGTGCTAGCTCGATGTCAACAGTGTAGTTTTAGCCAATGAGGCTTTTGAGCATTGCTTGATTCTTCCTTTATAAGTGTACAAATACATATCTCTCTGTAATATATGGAGTAACCATACAATTATGAAAATAGGCAACATGCCAATAGACCAAAAGTTCCAGATAAATACAATGTTAATCAAGGGTGGCAAAGATGAGAAATGAAACAGCCACATAATAGAGTACATATATTTTGTCTTAAAGGGTAAAGTTAGAAAATTTAGTCATGAATCGTGTTAAGAAATTAAAATTAAAATTTCAAGGTAGTGGCAAATAAAGTATTATAATATCTTAACAATGATTAATTAAGAGAAGCTAAATAACTAAATAATTATCAAAATTGATGCAGTCAATTGAAATTAAAAAAAAATTACTCAGGGAGAGATGATACTCAACATCGGTCGTCGAAGAAAATTTAATGAATCCTTTTGATTGCTCCCTTTCACCACTTCATACTATTGAAACGATGCATCATTTTAATTAAAAAAATAGATAAAGTTTTTTAGCATTAAAAACATATAAAGTTGAATCCACGTTATAAAAATAAATAATTTAAAATAAACAAACGTAGTTTTTTCTATAAGATTCTAGCTTACGTTTCTTATCAATCAAGAGTCCTTGTTTTTTAATATGATTGATGCTGCCATGATTAGCCTCATCCAAATCCCATATGCCAAAATTGTTGCTTAGTTACATGACTATTATAAGCCTTTTGTATCACATAATAATTCTAAAGGTAAACCACTAAAAAGTTTCATATTGATACAGTAAACAACAATGCTAAATTATTTAATATGATTTAGAAATTAAAATCATCTAAAGTGCGAGTAAATAGATTCGACCAATGAAATAATCTCTTACGGTTATACTTCGCTAAATATAGAAGTGAATACAACAATAAAATGTTTTATAAATTAAATAACAGTCAAGTACCAAAAATAAAAATGAAACCCAATAAAAGTCAACAAAACAGACAGTAACATGGTTTATGAGAAATAATCCATATTGACCATGTTTTCCGAGCATTGTAAACATGAATTGCAAATAAACCAAAGATAAAATTATGCTTGTAAAATTCTCAAATTGAAGATGTAATAATAAAACAAAAGGATTCTACTTTGTCGATATTTTAACCATATAACGAAACCATTACAGCAAGAATACATTTAATAACATGAAATCACAAAGTACCTCGTAATAATATTTTCGCTTGACCATGATTCCAAGGATTGCAAATATAGGAAAAGGTAGATAAGCAGCAACATCTTTCCTTGGATTGGGATCCATTACTATTATCCCCCTAAGACTGAAGAAGGGAGAACTCCTGAGCTCCCTTAATGGATCAGAGATTTACTAAAGATGGATCCAACTAAACCTAGAGGAAAATGGAGAAATTTTTTATTAACACAACATAAGCGAGTAAAAAGTTCATCCGTATCGTCAGTACATAGGTATCCATAATGAATATAACTGTAAACATGGCCAATTAATCACTTGATCCAGATAGTAATTAATATGGTAAAATCAAAACAAATTTTGTACTTTCAAATATTACTCTACCTTTGTTTTAATATAGTCATTCTGTATTTTATTTTTGCAGCATATCGCTTAACCGAAATTTCCATTCTATGTTCGTTCATCGTGTTTCAGGCAAATAGAGGAATATCTTCTCAACGATTACAAATTTGGCTCTATTTAGTTCCCTTTTTAGTAGTTCATCTGGCATTACGTTGATGTTTAAGTTAATTTCCATTCAAAATTCATTTAGCATGTTTTAGACCATAAAGCCGAACGTTACAAATTTAAGACTATTTAATGTTTTCATTTTCCTTTTTCACGATTAAAAGGTATTATTCTTTGATAGAACTATAATAGTATTATTGGTATAAAAAATTCTTTTCCTATTTTATGATTATTTCCCCTGTAGTAATGGTCGGTGTTATCTTGGGTTATCCAATTGATCTGATATGTTTCCTTTAGTTTTAATTTATCCTTCTTTAATTGTAGCACCGTGAATTATTTCTTTGATCCCATATCAGAATTTCAACAGTTTGCTTTCATATTAAGTATATTAGACTATAAAATATTCAACATAAACACATGAAGAGAGGATGGTAAAATTCCCATTAATCAAAGATGTCATAACAAAACACAAAGATTCTGCTTTGTCCATATTTTAACCATATAATAGAACCATTCCAGCATGAATACAATTAATAACATAAAATCGCAAAGTACCTCATAATAATAATCTCACTTGATAATGTTTCCAAGGATTGTAAACAGAGGAAGAGGTCCACCAAAGCTCATGAAGAGAAAACCCATAATGATGGATCTAAGATTTAATGAATCAAGGAAATACATAATTTTGATAAAAACGTAGGACAAAACAGCAACCAAGTTAACAGCAAAAGCCAAATACCTAAAGCTTTCAAAATTTGAAGGAAAAATAGTAGACGAAGATAAAGTATTTTAAGCTATATTCATGATATCTGAAGCCACTTGCGCAATAACAATCTAAAGGGGCTCATTTATGTATATTCATTTTGGTAGTAGAACACAAATTGAAAAGCAACAGTCACTAGATAACTTGAAAGAAGAACAAACATAAGTTTTCTAGAAGGAAAATTTAGATCACTTTCTTATTACAGTTATACTTACTTCATAAGAAAATATCATACAATAATATTCTCATAAGCAACCCTTTTACTTTGGGATAATTAGATATTTGAAATTCTAAAAATGAATTATTTCAAAATTTGAGTTTGGTTGGATGGCCCTGACAACACCAATTTCATCAATACACCATATAAAGTCGAATAAATAGTCCCACAAAATCATCTGTACATATACATTTTATTATTAGATTGTAGTTCCTAAATGTTTGATCAAGTGGCCAAATCGTGCTCAACAAAAAACGTACGTATAGCATGGTTTTTTGTTGACTTTTTGCTCAAAAATATGAAAATAGTTGCATTATAATATGAATGTGATGTTACAGAACTAATAAAATTGAGAAAAAACTTCATGAAGCGTTGTGCCTTATACAAAACGTATAATAAACAACCGAAAAATATATATATATAGAAGATTAATTGAATATATCATTATTCAAAGGCATGGAAATAGGTACATAAAAACATAGTACGACGTTAGTTCCTCATTCAAGGAGCATTAATTTTAGAAGAAAAAGGCATGCTTAAATAATTAATAATGTTGCATGGTTCACTACTGTCTGCAGATTTCAACATAGTAATGCAACCAATATCCACAATAGAAAGTATAAAATTAATCTTGAAACCCAAACACAGTATAGTAAAAAAGTTAAAACAGCATAACTCCAACTTTTTACGAAATATATATTTGGATCTAGTGCAACTGTTGGCCTACAGCATTATCAGCTCCATAACTTTAGTTCGTTGTCAAAAGCAGAGCATAAGTTAGTACATAGCAATGGAAGATATACAATCATCAAAAGCCATTAGCCAACTTAGTATTGTACTAATGTTGATACAACCATTAATGAACCGACCATGAATCAAATAAGTCATTTACTATATAGTGCAGGCATTATACAACCTTTAATTATTTAAAATGAACACTAATTCTTTTATTAGAGCGTCTCCAGCAGCATTGGAAGATCAGAAAATAGGGGAGATCGCCACATAATTTTCTTCCCTCGCGCAACAGCAGTAGTGTTCTCTGTGTATGTGGAAGAAACTGATGCATGGTGTTCCCTGATTTTATTTTTTAAGCGACGGTTGTTACACGGGAATCAAATTCCAGTTTAGTTTCTAAACCGCAAAAAAAAAAAAAAAAAAAAAAAAAAAGTAGTAGTAATAATAATAATAGTCTATAAACAGGAGTCTGATTCCTTTTTATATGTTTATAAATTAAAAATGATGATTTCCACCACTTGCTTGTGGAGAAGTGGTGTGTTCCCTCATTTTGTATTTCCTTCCTTCGGTTTATAGGAAACAACTACAGATGCTCTTAAGTTTGAATAATATGATGTAGATAACATAGAAACTTGTAGTAGTTATTGTTTGTGCTCATATGAAATATAGGTTTGAAGTAAAATAAGTTTTTGAATATCATTTGATGCTATACATTTGACCAAGTAAAGTTATTTTTATACCTAAAATATGAAAAGATAGAATATATGTGATAATATTGTGTGGCCAAGTAATTGAAGTATGCCAGAGAGCATACTGCAGTAAATAAAAATGTTATAGCCAAAGGATCATTGCATAAGGTGGCTGCTGTCAAAAAATTACTTCAAGGTAGGCATCACTTGACTATTTCCATTAAAATGTGTTTTGAAATTTACCTACAATTTAATATTTCTTCAAGGTTTAATGAACCCTTTGTTAATGACTTGCGTGGAAAAAGAATTTGACTTGCAATGCATGAATGGGTGAAATATGGTGGAAGATTGATTAAAATGTAAATAAGCATGACAAAGGAATTTTATTAGTATTTTCTACATCAACCAAACAACGAAAGAAAATAGGAAGATGATAACATAACATTTTGAAAGTTTGGACGGAAAAACTAAGGCATTTAAGTGTTGGATAGATGTTTCTTTTATACATGGATATTAATAATCCATAACAGATATAGAAGAACCTAAAAATGGGTGAAGGAAAAACTCAAGTTATATGCTTAGAGGGTTTTCGGTTTAACCAAAGTACGTAAAACTGGTAATATCTAATCTCATCTATTTGTATTAGGTAGATGCAGAGAATTAAAAACTAAACTCAGGGTAAAGATTCGGCAGAAGCTGCTATTCTATCACAAATTTACAGCTCTAACTTAAGATGGTTGTTATAGCATAGCCATAAAAGAAGGGTGGGGCTCCCTAGTTCAGTGTAAAATTACCATCTTTTCTTCTATAATTATATCACTCACTATAGCTACAGGAATATATGCACCGACATATAAGTCTACTACTTCAAATGAAGTAAGTTGTATTGTCTACCATCCTTTTCTCTTTTATCTATAATTCGAATGCGAGCATCTATAAGGTTCACATTTTTGAACCGATCCCTTGCCATCGGAAAACCTTTGTTAGTTCATTACTTCATTAGTTTGATCAAATGTTTCAATTAGACGGCTCACAAGTTTGGGATCCAAGATGTATTATAAGATTGAATTCTATTGTCAATCTCGTTATCCGTGTCATGTATGTAAAACTGAGCAAATTTACATGGCCCAACATGAGGAATTAAAGATCCAATTTTACGGTGGTTTTGTCCATTAGGACGAAATCTATTTAGATAATAGTTAGAAAAATATACTATATATTTAAAATAGCATAAATTTAAAGAAAAAAACGAAATTCTAAAAAAATTCAAAACAGAACAAAAATTCCGGAAAAAAAAATGCTGGGAATGGAATTGGAAATAGGAATTTTGGACAATGGAACAAACTTTAATTCCTTTTCTTTTCTCTTTAGGTTTTCATAGCAGAAAAATATTTCACCTTTTGTTTGCTAAGAATACAGATTCTTTGTAGATTCCATGAGCTGTAATTTGAGGAATACTTGTTACCATATTTTGTTCGTTGGTAGCATTTTAAGTCAACGAATGTTAAGTTGTCTATAGCAAAAATTCAATACTTTGTTACATCCTTCAACGAATATGCAGCATTGCGAATACAGAGGGAGAACATTCTATGCTATTCTGAAATTCCCAAATATTGGGGCATTCTCCATCCTACATCCATAACTTTATATATTATCTACCAAATACATAGTTTGATATATATTATGTAATTTATTCTCCCAATTTAACTTGAATTGTATTGGAATGCCACAAAAGTAAATAAAATTATTATCTGTTTACTCTTCTTCACCCTAAGTAAACAAATATTCATGGAATCCTAGACACATCTGGCAGTGTCTTTGAAAAAATATGTAGTTGCCAAATAGATTTTCCTTTAAAACTTTGGTTAATATGCTTATCTATACTCTTTGCAAATCCAGTTTTTCTTTGTATGGTCTAAATATTTTATAATGCTTATATCAAACCCATCATTCAGATTTTAAAATTTTCAAATATTACTTTTCCATGTAAATAACCACACAATAAATATCTTTCAATCACCTTTTCTCCATTGAGGTATTGATAATTTACTCATTCCTTGGTTTTACCTTAGAAATAAAATCACGTAAAATGCAGATAGTGAAGGACCAAAAACATACCAGCATTTGAATCGATACAAATTGTGGTGTAGAAAGCCAAATTTTGACACTCAGCTCACGTTAAACTCAGGACGCAGTGGTCAGTTGAGCGACGACAGGTCGAAGAAGCTTGGAATTGGAACCTTAGTGGACAGGTGATTGCAATGTCAGGAGTTTTAAACTCAGGTGCCGGCAGCCAGTTTAGCATCGAAATCTGGGAGAATTATGGAGTAAGAACCCAAACTGACCGACGGGCGAGGGTCGACAGGCCACAACCCTTAAGCATCAATCGGTGGTAATTACCTTAAGATAAAAGGGGAGAAGAACACGTGGACGGTGGATTAATATTTGACAAAACAGATAATGAAGAGGCAGACGAATGAAGCCGACGACGCAAGCAATGGCCGAGGAATCGGGTTAAGGCAGAGGGGGTAAAGGACGATGTTGGAGTCGATTTCGTAGGGTTATGGAATTTGGGTGAAAATGATCCGTGGATACAGTGAGAAGGAGAGAGGAGCGATCTCTTGTGTAAAAGTGAAAAGGATACACATGGAACTCATGGGAAACAGAGACCGAACGATTATTTAGTGGGACAGATGGCTCCATCCTGTTTTTGTGAAAAAAGCAGAATTGAAGCGGACACTGAAGAGATAAGAACGATTATTTTGCTTGATGGCTAGGATTGAAGCGCTATACACGTGTCGATCTATGAATTTTTTGGATAATCTGGATCTGAAAGGTCTTCGAAGAAAGATTGTTCTTTCATATAATATAATAGATACGGGCCAATTATATTTTTCCATTCATTATTTAAGTTTCCAGAAATAAAACCGTAACCCTCCATCGTCGATGACAAAAACCCTTTCACCGCTTCCAGCCTCGATTCCAGCCAATCCACTCAGTAAAATCCTTGGCTCCAGTTGAGGTTCTTATAGTACTTTCCGAGATCTTCAAATCCATATAAGTTAAACCCCCGAATCGTTCAATGAATCTCGAGAACCACCTCCCTGAAGTCGTCGACTTTAAACCGTCACCGACCCTTCTATGTTGCGTCGATCTTGATCGCACCCCCAAGCGCCGGTGCGCTATTCCACCGTCCTCGACGTGTTATACTCCGATTATCACCTCGAGCAACGGTTTGGATGAATTTGCTAAACCTAGTTTCGAACGAAACTGCTGAGGTAACGGCTGAGTTAATTTTATATGGCTATAACACTTAAAACCGCAAAGTGTGATATACTAATAAAAATTGTATTTTTTCGTATGTTGTCCAAATCCAGTGAAACAAGAGACATCGGGACCGTGACAGCATACACTATACTATAGAAGAGGCTAGAACGCATTTGGAGCTCTCTACAAAAAATAGAAGGAGTGGAACAAAAAGTGAGATTTCTAAATTCAAATTAGAATGAAATAGCGATGTGTAAATTATGTAATCGATGTATAAATTATATAAGCATTGTATATCTCACATACAAGCGTTATATAGATTAAATATGCGATGTATAAGTTATATATACGTTGTATAAGTCATATGTGCGTTGAATGGAATTGAAATGAAATTGAAATTGAAATATCAATATATATATATATATATATATATATATATATATATACACTCCCCTCGTCCACAGACCATGGACGATATAAATTGATTGTGTTGTGGAAAATGATTGTGTTGTGAAATTTGGTTGTGATTGTGAATGGTTGATTATGGTAGCAATGAAATTGGTTGTGTTTAGTGAAAATCCATTGTGTTGTGAAAATGAATGATATTGTAGAAATAATTGAAATGAAAGTATTGTAATGCTGCAAGGCATAAGATAACAGAGGAGCCGTACTGGACACGGTGCCAGTGCTAAATACGCTGTTGTTGTAATGCTGAAACTTCCTGAAATATTCATGTGTTAGAAAAATATTCATGTTTGAAATAAATTGTTTGAACAATAAAAATCACATTTTTATTGTATATATGAATCACTAAAAATATTCATGTTTGAAATAAATTGTTTGAGCAATGAAAATCACATTTTTATTGTATATATGAATCGCTAAAAATATTCATGTTTGAAATAAATTGTTTGAACAATGAAAATCATATTTTTATTGTATATATGAATCGCTAAAAATATTCATGTTTGAAATAAATTGTTTGAATAATAAAAATCACATTTTTATTGTATATATGAATTGCTAAAAATATTCATATTTGAAATAAATTGTTTGAACAATAAAAATCACATTTTTATAGTATATATGAATCGCTAAAAATATTCATGTTTGAAATAAATTGTTTGAACATTGAAAATCACATTTTTATTGTATATATGATTTGCTAAAAATATTCATGTTTGAAATAAATTGTTTGAACAATAAAAATCACATTTTTATTGCATGTATGAACGTTTAAAAATATTCAAAGGTAGAAATAAATATTTGTTGATTGAAAATAATATTTTTAACGTGTATATGAAGTGTTAAAAATAACCGTGTGTTGAAATAAATATTTGTTGATTAATAATAACCGTGTATTGAAATAAATATTTGTTGATTGAAAATATTATTTTTAACATGTAAATGAAGTGTTAAAAATAACCATGTGTTGAAATAAATATTTGTTGATTGAAAATATTATTTTTAACATGTATATGAAATGTTAAAAATAATCATGTGTTCAAATAAATATTTTTTGATTGAAAATATTATTTTTAACATGTATATGAAGTGTTAAAAATAATCGTGTGCTGAAATAAATATTTATTGATTGAAAATAATATTTTTAACATGTATATGAAGTGTTAAAAATAAGCACGAGGTGAAATAAATATTTGTTGATTGAAAATAATTTTTTTAACATGTGTATGAAGTGTTAAAAATAGTCATGTATGGGAATAAATATTTGTTCGCTAAGAATATTATTTTTAGCGTAGTTATGCATATACTAAACAAGTAATTGGATTTGTTGTTGAGTAAAGAATTTATTTACGTGCCAGACAAATAGGTAAACCTTAATGAGTTGGCTGCGCTATTTTATTTATATATCAACTCTTGTGAATGCCATTGGATGTGGTGTGCTGGTTATTCTGTGTGAGATTATAAATGTCGCCATAGGATAATAACAATTAACTTTGAACTACACTGCATGGCATACTTCATGAAGATAACATACTCTATCATATTCCATACAAGCATTTAGAGCTTGTATGACGAGGTTGGAATTACCATACAAGCGAGAAGTTTGTATGACGATAATTGTATTTCAGGTTGAACCGAAGACGAACTATTGATGTCATAGCATATCATATTCCATATAAGCATTTGGAGCTTGTATGATGAGGTTGAGATTTGTGATAACCCCAAACTTCCGTGGTGCGAAAGTAAGGATAATCATTTGGAATACAACATATTTACAACAACAACAAATCTCAGATAATATCATAACACATAATTATTGCAGCAGAAAGATAAAAGTCATAAACATCACACCAACTGAACCACAGAGTACGCAATTTACAGAATACAACTTAGCAAAATAAAAGCCTGAGTCAAAGGAAATAAGTTCCAACTTCAAACGTACATCAAGATACAAAATGGAATAAAGTCTCTAAATCAGAATATAAAGAAAAAGGAGTTCTTCGTTTTCTTCTTCCAAGCAGTCTTCAATCCAGAAAATGTCCCCTTAGAAACCTATTACTGGGCTGCCCGTGTGGAAAGAGGGCACCCGAGTTTGCGAAGTGAAACAAACATCGAGTCAGTCGTGGGACTGGTATGAGAAATCTTTCTACATTAACAAACAATATGGCGAAATCACAGGACCACGTCGCTAACACGGAACGGTTTTTATCCATTGGATAGCCAGTGCATAATTAAATAGTTTTAATACAAAATAACGCAATGACTTTTGAAAAATGTAATCATTATAAGACTCAAGTCCCATCACACAATGCAACGCAAACCGGAGGATAGAGTTTTAACTTATAATGATCAAATATGCTTAATACGTGTAAAATAATGTTCTTAGTATTATTATTAGTGTCTAAGCATTTTAAAATACTTCAAAGTAAATGTATCAATCCTAGACGGCATAGCTACCATATACTATGTCGCCATATATAGTTTACAATCAAATCGTAGTGTCGTATTGGGAATTGGGTTTCTGTGATGAAATCGAGGATAGGGATCGTCCTCTCCGATTCGAGACACTGCAGCAAATGCCTCAGGATCACACCTATGGGCAACCCTTGCATGCGGTAGGGCCGGCCCCCACCTAACGGTAGTGGATTAGTTATGCCTGAACACACGTTTCCTGGTTCCTTCGAACCTCCATATGGCCACTAACAACCTATAAATCCGAGGTACCTCAATCAATCATCCACATAAGTAAAATGCCATCCAGTATTATCACTGACACTACTCCTAGCTAGAAAGAAACGTGCACACTCCCTACGGTCCATATCCCCTTTTTGACTCATACCGGGGTGTGAGGCTCGCGAAGTCACGCTATACTCAAAGCTGTGCCTAAACAGGCTACGCTTTGATCATCAACCACAAGGCCCTTCTTTTCAACAATAGCCTTGATCATCTGCATCTTGGCGTGTCACATTGACCATTCATGCCATGCTACCGACAACTATTGATATATACCAGGGTGTTAAGTAGAGAATTAATTCTCCACCACCAAACAGACATACATTTGCAGAAATCGATTTAATTACATGAAATGAATTTCAACGTCAGACACGCATCCATTTACAAGTCTGTTCTGGGTCTGAACGAAACTGGAGACACCTGAGAGGCTCTCGCTTATCCGCACAACTAACACATACGTTCGGACAACTACTGCTTCAACCCCTTCCTAGGAGCAAGTCAGTCCAAGGCATCGGTAGTCATCGTCCATTCGATGTGAAGATCACCGGTCTTCAACCACCGTCTTCTTATATCTTTGAATTAATCGTCGTGCAATTATTTGAAATGAGTTAAACTCGGACTTTTCAAATAGTTCTCGCATAATTTTCATCTAAATCATCTCGTATCTATTTAGAATGATTTATCGCTATTTTTATTTATTAAAAGTAGCTCAAAACAATAAAACGACGCTTTGGGTCAGTGGGCTGCCCTGGCTTGTTTTTACCAAATTTTGATTTACACATATCTTGAAATCTAACCGTCGGATTTCGATGAAATTTATATCGTTGGGAAGATCTTCCCAAAGCGGTCCTAACGGTTCCAGTTTTGGGAAAATCCGACGGTCGGATCTTTCGGTATAACCGTTTAAATTTACGATTGCCGATTCGCGAACTACCGCTCGCGTTTCGTTTAAATTAAACATTTATATATATATATATATATATATAAATCATTTGGTGATTTAAACTATAAAAATTCATTCGTTTTATCGTATCTAAAATGACGATAAAATATTGCTTTTATTTCTCTGCTTTTTATTTATATCTAAAATATAAATAAAAAAGTACTTTTTTTTTCATTCCATGTCTTTATTTACATGTAGAATGTAAATAAAGATCTACTTTTCTAATTCATATTTTTATTTGTAACTAAATTACAAATAAAAATATACTTTATATAATCATATTTTAATTTGCAATAATTTTGCCAATAAAAATTCACTTTTGCTAATCTTGTTCTTATTCTCATCTAAAATGTGAATAAAATAACCTTTTTAATTTCACATTTTCATTCACATCTAAAATGTGGATAAAATATACCTTTTTAAATTCATATTTTTCATTTGCTACTAATTTGCAATTAAAAAGGTGTAATTCTTTACTATGTTTTGTTTACATCTAAAAATGCAAACAAAATATGTAATTCTTTTTCTATGTCATATTTTATTTACTCTAAATATAAATAAAATGTGCCTATTCTGAACTTATGTTTTATTTACTCTAAATGTAAATAAAATGTTTCTTTTTCTCCCTTTTTCTTATTTATTTACACTGCATGTAAATAAATGTTTCCCTTTACTTCTCTTTCATGTTTATTTACCTAAGGGTAAATAAATGTGTCATCTCAAATTACACATCCTTTTTACATAAGAATGTAAATAAATGTGTTCTCTAGTTTTTATTCTTTTTATTTACATAAGAAAATGTGAAATATGGTCATTGCCAAGTTTATTCTTTTTATTTGCATAAGAATATGTAAATAAAGTCGTTCTCATATTTTGTTCTTTTATTTACATAGAAAAATGTAAATAAAGTTGCATCACAAAACTTGTTCTTTTATTTACATAGAAAAATGTAAATAAAGTTGCATCGCAAAATTTGTTCTTTTATTTACATAGAAAAATGTAAATAAAGTTGCATCGCAAAATTTGTTCTTTTACTTACATAGAGAAATGTAAATAAAGTTGCATCGCAAAATTTGTTCTTTTATTTCAAAAATATGTTCATTTTCAACGTGACGACATAACGCTTAAAATATGTGTTCAATTTCATATTTCTACACAACGCTAAAAATATGTTTATTTT
The DNA here is from genome assembly GCA_030737875.1 of Allium sativum. Classification (NCBI taxonomy): domain Eukaryota; kingdom Viridiplantae; phylum Streptophyta; class Magnoliopsida; order Asparagales; family Amaryllidaceae; genus Allium; species Allium sativum. Next base: position 925,350,522 of record CM060918.1, on the reverse strand, counting down.
ACATATATTAACACGACGCTAAAAATATGGTTCACTTTTCATATTCTAACATAACGTTAAACATGATTCACTTTTCATATCTCTATTACATGTAAAATCCCATATTTCAATACTTAGAATAATATAAGTTTTGGATGTCGACTAACATGACCAATTCAATATAACATCATATGAAATCCACATGTAATTTGGTGTGAAGTTCTCATGTCAACACAAACGATAGCAACATACGATTTGGTGTTCAGTTTCATGTCACATATACAACGACAACATATGATTTGGTGTATAATTTTCATGAATCAAAATAAAAGGTCTCATCTTTATTTTATTTTGAGGATAAAAATAAAAGATCTAAACTTTCTTTTATCGTATAAATTAAAATAAAAGATCTAAACTTTCTTTTATTTTATAAATCAAAAATAAAAGATCTAAACTTTCTTTTATCTTATAAATCAAAATAAAAGATCTAAACTTTCTTTTATTTTATAAATCAAAATAAAAGATCTAAACTTAAAGAAAGGAAAAAAAAGAAATAAAGATGAGAACTTGTATGAAGATTACATCAAAATTTATGGATCTAGATGAACATAGCTATCTCAAGGCATCACAAAGCATTACAAATCACACAAACCATAAATAAATTCTAAATTACCACATCGTAGATCTATATTATTTACGTACAGAGAATGATTCAAATAATCGAGAGAAATAATTAAATTATTTAATTATTTAAAAATTAGAAATCTCACCTTAAATCAAATTCAGGTCAAAAATTTCAAAGGTCTAGAATCAGTCCTAGTTAGTCCTGACGCGTAGATCTTGTTTCTGTGATTCCAACGGTTCGAAAATCGCTGAATTCTGACCACGTTTGAATAAAATATGAATTATTTTACGTTGTTACATCTTAAATAAAATTATAAATTAATTAAAAGGGTTTTACCTTTCCTTCCTCCTTTGTATAATCAAAGCCGTCGAGTTCAACTATTGTTCAGAACCTAGGGTTCACTTTTGCTCGCTGTACGATGCACTAGAGGCCGATCAGGGACTGGGACTTTGAAGACGAGGGTGTGTCGCTGGTTCGCTGGAGGTGGGGGCCCACTCGGTGGCGAGTTCAGGTGACGACGGCGGTCCAAAGTCGGGGTGTTTGGGTTGTCGGCTCTCGGTCTACAGGTGATGGTGGTAGGTGATGGCCGTATGGATTGAAAGAGGGTGGAAAGGGCTTCGAAGTGGTATAAGTGCGGAGGTCTGACTCGTGGAGATGGAAGAGATTTTAGAGGGAGAAGGTTAGAGCGTCAGTGGCCATAGATAAGAAAGAGGGCGGCGGTTGTGAAGACAATGAACAGTAGTTTAGGGTTTTAAATTCCTATTTTTATACTATTTGCAATGTATTTTTACAATTAAACCCATATCTTTTTAACCGACCCAATTCTAGTCCAGTAGAAGGTGACCTTAGCCAATAGCCCATGTTCCGGATCCAACGGGACAGGTCTCGTCAGCCCAAACGGCTGTTTGAGGCCCGTTTTATTTAATTTAATAATTAAATCCTTTATTAAATTAATTCGTTCGCACAAATAAATTCACAGAGGTCACATACGGACTAAGAAAAATCCAGAAAAGATATATTTGGCTTCGTTATGCCGATACGGTCCTAACAAAACTAACCTCGTCGAATTCTGAGACCGTTTTAAAAATGGCTATTTTTCAGTCGATTAAATTTGACTGAATTGAACAAAACACAGTTTCTTTTGCCACGCTCACATATTAATTCAGAAAATTCTATAAATTGAAATCTCGCAATAATTTAAAATTCCGGTTCCAACAAAAGTGGTTTCGTCGAAAACAGAGGTAGTTTGAAAATTGGCTATTTTCACTGGCTTTAATATTATTTAAAATGAAAATTTTAATTTCTGGCACATTTTCCAACCAAATTATTTAAAATAAAAATTTTAAATTGGTTCGGATTTTTCGGGTCGTTACAATCTCCCCAACTTAAGAGCTTTTCGTCCTCGAAAAGGAAACAAGGTAAAGTAGGAAACAAGACGGAAAATGAAAATTATGGTAATGTACCTTAATGCAAGAGTTACTCAGAGATGTCCACTCTGCACTTGGGGTAAGCCTTTGTGTTGCTATCCTCTGTCTCCCAAGTACAGTCTCTATGATCCCCGCTCCACTGCACCTATCTAGGTGTATCCTCTTGCTCCTCAGGACTCCGGTTTCTTTGCCAACGATTTTCACTAGCTCCCTCTTTACTGTTAAGCTTGGCGTAATCTCTAATTCTTGTTGTGCTACTTCCTCCACAACTAAGTCTGGGTCATGAACATGTTTGCGGAGTTGAGACACATGAAATACATCATGCACTCCAGGAAACCAGTCAGGCAGCTGCACTCTATAAGCGAGAGTACCGATCCTTTCGAGAATAGGAAATGGACCAATGAATCTTGATGCCAACTTTCCAGTCTTCCCAAAACAGACTATGCCTCTCAATGGAAAAACCCTCAAGTAAACATAGTCGCCAACAGAGAATTCTAAATCTCTTCTTTGCTGGTCTGTGTAGCTCTTCTGTCGGCTCTGAGCAGTCAGTAGGCGCTTCTCAATCAAATCAACCTTATTTGATGCCTCACGAACCATGTCGGGACCCAAGACTAATCGATTTCCTATCTCTACACAACATGCCGGAGATCGGCATGGTCTGCCATATAATAGTTCAAACGGTGACATCTTTAAGCTTGCTTGGTAGCTGTTGTTATAAGAGAACTCAACCAAGTGCAAGTGATCCTCCCATGAACCGCCATAATCAAGAATGCAAGCTCGCAACAAGTCTTCTAAAATACGGTTCACCCTTTCAGTCTGGCCATCTGTCTGAGGGTGATAACCAGTGCTCAGATTCAACTTGGTCCCAAGCTCTTTTTGAAAAGCTTCCCAAAATTTGCTAGTAAATATTGGATCCCGATCACTAACAATGCTTTTGGGAACCCCATGCAGTCTGACTATCTCTTTAAAATAAAGTTGCGCCAAACTTCGAGTTGTTCTATTAGATCTGACAAGGATGAAATGGGCAGTTTTTGTTAAGCGATCTACAATCACCCATATACTGTCATTCCCTTTTCTGGTTCGAGGCAAGCCATCATTGAAGTCCATAGAGATTTCCTCCCACTTCCAACCTGGAACACCTAGTGGTTGCAATAAACCTGCCAGCTTCTGTTGATCACTTTTAACTTGCTGACAAGTGGGACATTTAGCAACATAAATAGAAATATCCCTCTTCATGGACCTCCACCAAAATGTGCGCTAGAGGTCGTGATACATCTTGCTCACCCCAAGATGAATGCTAAGCTTAGATTTATGATAGTCATCCATGATCTCCCTTTTGAGCTCAGAAATGTTTGGGACACAAATTCGGCCTAATAGCCTCAAAACTCCTTTGTCGTCAATTTGGAAACTCGAGGTTTCGCGATCCCGAATTCTTTGGCTAATTCTCTGGATAAACTTATCATCCTTTTGTAGAGCAAAAATTTTATCAATCAGAGTAGGAGTGATAATGAGATTGGCGAGGATGAGATTGATGCCGTACGCATTCGTTCTACTGAGCGCATCGGCTACAACGTTGGCTTTCCCTGGAGTATATAGGATATCCAGGTCATAGGTTGCAAGAAATTCAACCCAGCGTTGCTGCCTCATATTCAAATCTCTTTGGGTGAATAGATGCTTCAGTGATTTGTGATCCGTGTATATTTCGAACTTCTCACCCAAGTGATAATGCCTCCATATCTTTAGGGCAAATACAATGGCCATTAGCTCAAGATCATGAGCGGCGTAATTCTTCTCTTGCGGTTTCAATTGGCGGCTAACATATGCGACTAATTTGTTTCTTTGCATCAGCACCGCACCAATACCATAAATAGATAAGGGATAACATGTTAAAACAAGATTTGACATTTTAAAAGAAAATGTTATTTCTGACATGTTGATTTTTTTTTTTAAAAACAACCTTGTTTAGAAGCGTCATTCCAGACTTTCGAATCCTGATTGCCACCTATAATGATCAACACAGGAGCATTGGTCAACCTCCGTTTTAGATCTTGGAAAGCTGCCTCACATTCGGGTGTCCAAACGAACTTTGTGTGCTTCTTAGTCAGATTTGTCAATGGACAAGCTATCCACGAAAAATCTTTGACAAATTTCCGATAACAGCTAGCCAGTCCTAAGAAACTTCTGACCTCTGTGGGAGTTCTAGGCTTCTTCCAATCTTGGATGGCTGAGATCTTTCCTGGATCTACTGAGATGCCTTCCTTTGATACAACATGGCCGAGGAATTTCACCTCTTCTTACCAGAATATGCATTTGGAGAATTTGTCTTTTAACACATTTCTTCGCAAAATCTCCAAGACTTCTCTTAGATGTTGTTCGTGCTCAGCAGTGGATTTAGAAAAGATGAGGATGTCATCGATGAATACCAACACGAATTTATTTAAAACATCTCTGAACACTCTTTTCATCAAATCAACAAAGTATACTGGAGCAATACATAGACCGAAAGGCATTACTAGCCATTCATAAAATATCTCCGTCCCTCTGAAAGCAGTTAAAGGCACACACTCCTCTGCGATGCGAAGTTGATGGAATCTTGTGGCCAGGTCCATCCTAGAAAATACTCGTGCTCCATGCAATCAGTCTAATAGATCATCAATTCGTGGCAGTGGATGTTTGTTTTTCAGCGTTTTCTTATTGAGGTCGCGGTAGTCCACACATAGCCTGAGGGTACCGTCTGACTTTGGGACAAATACCACTGCTGCGCCCCATTATGAGAAGCTAGGCCTGATCAGACCCTTCCACAAAAGCTACTTGGTTTGATTTCTCAGCTCCTCCTTTTCTTTTGGCGACATTCTCCAAATAGGATGTACGATAGGCCTTGCATTCAGAGCTAAGTCAATTCTGATGTTGATTTCTCTAAGCGGAGATAAGCCATCAACTTCTTTGAATACATTAGCATAATCTTTGACGATAGGGATATCCTCAATAGAAGTAAAGGTGACTTCTAGAGAAGACCAGAATTCTTTTCTGTCGGTGGCTGAGCCGTGGCTTGGTACAACAATAGTATCTCCAAGTTTGGTTTTAATTTTGACAATTCTATCAGCGCATACTAACTCAGCCTCATACTTGGTTAGCCAATCTATTCCAAGTATGATATCATATCCAGAAAAATTCATGATGATCAAATTAAAAGGAAATTGGTAGCGAGAATAGGAGATAGGCACTTTACAATACTGATCTAGAATGAGGGAACCTCCTATCGGGCTATTAGCTCTAATCAACTCTTTAAGTTTCTTTGGTTTTAGTTTTAACTTTTTAATTGCATCATTAGAAATAAAACTTCGTGTTGCACCCGTGTCAAACAAAGCAGTAATAGGAATGCCTTTAATATTAAGAGTACCTCCTAAGACATCGGGTTTACCTAGCCCCTCGGTAGAAGCCGGTGCAGTCGCTCCCTCATAAACATGTGCCACTTCAGTTTTCTTCAATAAAGGACAATTTCTGGCAAAGTGCCCTGGCTTATGGCAGTTATAGCAATCCTGAGTGTTCCGAGGGTTCTGGTCACGATTCTGAGAATTCTGGCTACGATTCTGGCTAGGTCCTGATTCGTTCCTCTTGACTCTTTCAGGAGCTTTACACTCGGACTCAAAATGCCCAGTCTTGTCGCAATTATAGCATGCCACCTTGCTCCTGTCCCTCTTTTTCCCTTGAGGCTTAGCAGTAGAAGAATTGCCTGCCTCCGGTTTCCTATCCGCCTGCTCCTTCTTGTTATTGCTTTAATTTTTCACTCTATCCTGCTGTCCAGACTCATCATTCTCCTCGTAGTGGCAAGCCATCTCTATTACTTCATTGAATGGGAGCCTGATATGAGCGGTGACTCTATTTAAATATTTATTTGAAAGGCCCTTGATGAATCTTTTATTCTTCTCGACTGGATCTTGAATCAATCCAGGAGCATAACGTGAAAGCTCATCAAACTTCCTCACATACTCAGAAACAGACATACTCCCTCGCTGTAGGTTGATGAACTGCTCGCGAAGGCGCTCTCTTGCTTGTGGAGGAACATACTTATCATTGAAAAGTTCTTTAAACTTGGCCCAAGACATATTGGCCACATCATTGCAAATCTTGACCGTGTCCCACCAATGTCCAGCTTCATCTTTTAATTGCCATACTGCCAGGAAACGCTTTCGCTGATCCTCTAATTCTAAGCCCTCTAAGATCTTTCCACAGTCCTTAAGCCATGACTCTGCCCGAATCGCAGACTCTCGCCCAGTGAAAGGTACACCTCCTAGATTTCTGAATTTCTTTGACATTCTCTCCAAGTTGAAGGGTTGTGGGGGTGGAGGTGGTTGTGCTACGACCTCAGAAGTAGGCTATTCCTGAGTAATGGGGGTCTCGTCTCTGGTTGGCCCTCTAGCTCCACCTCGGGCTCCACCTGGGTTGTTCTTGCTCTGGTATCCATTTAAATCAGTCTGTACCATCAAGGAAAGAGTCAGACCAACAGAATTGAAAGATTTTAAGGAAAGATAAGATAAGGACAAAGTAAAAAGATGACGATGTAATGACTGATAAGTATGTGTTATTCTGCTGTGCTCATTCTAGTACATTACTAGTCCTATCTCTAATGAGCTACTAGCCTTAGAATAATGTGGATTCTATTTAGAGGAATTGTTCTAAATATATTATACTCCGAGGCTAAGGTTAACCTTAAGCACTGATACCAATTGTGATAACCCCAAACTTCCGTGGTGCGAAAGCAAGGATAATCATTTGGAATACAACATATTTACAACAACAGATCTCAGATAATATCATAACACATAATTATTGCAGCGGAAAGATAAAAGTCATAAACATCACACCAACTGAACCACAGAGTACGCAGTTTATAGGATACAACTTAGCAAAATAAAAGCCTGAGTCAAAGGAAATAAGTTCCAACTTCAAACGTACATCAAGATACGAAATGGAATAAAGTCTCTAAATCAGAAAATAAAGAAAAAGGAGTTCTTCGTCTTCTTCTTCTTCCAAGCAGTCTTTAATCCAGAAAATGTCCCTTTAAAAACCTGTTACTGGGCTGCCCGTGTGGAAAGAGGGCACCCGAGTTTGCAAAGTGAAACAAACATCGAGTCAGTCGTGGGACTGGTATGAGAAATCTTTCTACACTAACAAACAATATGGCGAAATCACAGGACCACGCCGTTAACGTAGAACGGGTTTACTCCATTGGATAGCCAGTGCATAATTAAATAGTTTTAATACAAAATAACGCAATGATTTTTGAAAAATGAAATCATTATAAGACTCAAGTCCCATCACACAATGTAACGCAAACCGGAGGATAGAGTTTTACCTTATAATGATCAAATATGCTTAATACGTGTAAAATAATGTTCTTAGTATTATTATTAGTGTCTAAGCATTTTAAAATACTTCAAAATAAATGTATCAATCCTAGACGACATAGCGACCATATACTATGTCGCCATATATAGTTTACAATCAAATCGTAGTGTCATATTGGGAATTGGGTTTCTTTCATGAAATCGAGGCTAGGGATCGTCCTCTCCGATTCGAGACACTCTGGCAAATGCCTCAGGATCACACCTATGGGCAACCCTTGGATGTAGTAGGGCCGGTCCCCACCTAACAGTAGTGGATTAGTTATGCCTGAACACACGTTTCCCGGTTCCTTTGAACCTCCATATGGCCACTAACAACCTATAAATCCGAGGTACCTCAATCCATCATCCACATAAGTAAAATGCCAGCTAGTATTAGCACAGACACTACTCTTAGCTAGAAAGAAATGTGTGCACTCCCTACGGTCCATATCCCGTTTTTGACTCATACCGGGGTGTGAGGCTCGCAAAGTCACGCTATACTCAAAGCTGTGCCTAAACAGGCTATGCTTTGATCATTAATCACAAGGCCCTGCTTTTCAACAACAGCCTTGATCATCTGCATCTTGGCGTGTCACATTGACCATTCACGCCATGCTACCGACAACTATTGATATATACCAGGGTGTTAAGTAGAGAATAAATTCTCCACCACCAAACAAACATACATTTATAGAAATCGATTTAATTACATGAAATGAATTTCAACGTCAGACACGCATCCATTTACAAGTCCGTTCTGGGTCTGAACGAAACCGGAGACACCTGAGAGGCTCCCGCTTATCCGCACAGCCAACACATACGTCCGGACAACTTGACACAGCCCGAACTTCCCCGTGAAGGAAAGCGCGGATAGCGTTGAGAACAGGACAAAACAAAACGCAGACGGAAGAACATTTCATTGTTATTACAATGATTCCATCAGATACAAGAATATACAGAGTATAAATGAATAAATTACATTCGATAAATATCAGAGATAACAATAAATTACATAGCAGCGGAAAATAATACAAAACACAACTGAAAGTAATACACGGATACAGAGCTTTCCGAGCATCTTTCCAGCTGTAAATCAGGATCTTGTGAATATAAATCTGCAAAACCGAAACTACTAGCTGCCCGTGTTGAAAATAGAGGCACCCAGAGTTTAGGTTAAAAACAATAAACTCCAGGTCAGTCATATGACTGGTGTGAGAACTAAAACAGTTATTTGAAGCTTTACTTCAAAAGAGAGTAATTCAAGGGACCACGCCATATAACACGGAACGGGTTTCCTCCCAAGAATACCAGTGCATAGAAAAGACAACGCAATGCTTTTTCGAAAAATGAAGCTATTATAAAACCCAAGTCCCATCACACAATGCAACGCAAGCCGGAGGATAGAGTTTTCCCTTATAATAGCCAAACATGCTTGGTACGTTTAAAACAAATCATTTGATACTATAATAAGTGTATAGTGTCAAAACAATTTCAATCATAAATATAAATCATAGACGGCATAACATCCCATGCTACTATGTCGCCATACTAGGCTCTACAAATAAAGCCGAAATATCTCGTATTGGAAATTGGATTTCCGTCATGAGTCGAGGCAAGGGGCAAGCTCCTCTCCGCTTCGAGACACTCTAGCAAATGCCTCGGGACTACACACTCTGGGTAACCCCTGGATGCGGCTGGGCCGGTCCTCTCTTACGTTTGAGGATTAATTATGCCTGAACACACGTTTCTCGGTCCTTACAGACCTATAATCGAGGCGCCTCATTCCAACAACCACAAAGGTGAAAAGTATATAAATGTCAGGGCTGATAAGTCACTGACACCACCAAAGCTAGAAAGAAACGTCATGTTCTCCCAACGGTCCGTATCCCGTTTTTGACTCATACCGAGGTGTGAGGCTCGCGAATTCACGTTATACACAAAGCTGCCACGTAGGCCGTGCTTTGATCATCAACCACAAGACTTTGCTTTTCAACAGAAGCCTTGATCCACGCAACTCAGCGTGCCACACAGGCAATTCATGCCATGCGATTGATATCTATCGATATATAACCTCTAAGCTCGTACGTCTCAGAGAAGGGCGTTAAGCAAGAGAATAAATTCTCCGCCGCCAAACAGATATATATTTAATAGAAATAAATCAACACAGAATAAAATCCAATGTCAGGCACACAATCCATTTACAAGTTCGTTCTGGGTCTGAACGAAAGCGGAGGCACCTTCCTCGCGTATCCATCGATCTCCAAGTACGTCTGGACGACCACCAACTGATTCCCTCATCCTGGGTGTACAGCCCAATCAAGATCATCAGTAATCACCCAAACGATGTGAAGACTTCCGGTCTTCAACCACCGTCTTCATCTTCGACATATCGTCGAATCGGTTATTCAGAATGGGTATAAACCCGGCCTTTCCGAACAACCCGCGTATATTATAAACAAATGTTACACAAACACAACATACGCCTCATTCCAATTCATTAGTCACTAACCGTAAATCAGCAAGAGAACAATTTCCCAAACATTAACCCCGAAGGCCGAAACCAACATCAGGTCAATACCCAGGAACCATTCTTCTTAGCTAACCTACAGCTAGTTTCTAAATTTCACATTCTTAGGGAAAGGTTCCCATTAATTTTATCCAAGGTAAATTCTTTAAAATTTATCCTTTAATCTTCCTTTGGATGTCATTTCAAACCAGATTATGGTTTTCCAAACTAGTCGGGATTAGCGAACCACACCGAAGTAATTATTTATTTTATTTCCCAATCCCAACCTATTCATCCCATGAAGCAAAACTGGTAATACTCCATATCTAACACCATGGTGTTATTGGTAAAATTAATTACCATTTCACGTTCAAATCTAATTAAAGATTTAACTATCGCTCTGGAGCAAAACTGGTGATACCCCATTCTCGCTCATTTGCCAAATTTGATAATTTAGATTATCAATTCACGTTTCAATCTAATTGCAGATTCATTAAAACTCCTTTTACTGGGTTACAGAACTAATGTCTTTTAAAACACAGTTCACGATAAACCCAAATCACATTCTATTTATTATCGGGTTAAAGAACTAGTGTTATATAAAACACCGTTCACCATAAACCAACAAATTAATTCTATTTAAAACCCGTTTCAAATCCAATTTATTTATTTAAAAATAAATGGGTTTTAATCTCAGTTCAAAACTAGTTCATTTCGATAAAAATCTATTTTTATCTTTTCAAATTTGGAGTTTTTCATCCCAATTTTTCCCAAATCATTTCTTATATTTTACACAAATTATTACTATTTTTAATAATTTTATCAAGGCCCGTACAGTCGATTTCCATCAACGGCCATCGAACTGCACTTACAGCGACCTTTTCCAAATTTGATTTGGACGTATCTCCAAATCCAACCATTAGATTTCAGATTTCTAATATTCGTTAGAAATCTCTTTTCGATACGAACCCAACGGTTCAGGTTTTAGGAGAATCCGACGGTCGGATCTCCCGTATCCGTTTGAAGTTAATGGTCGAAATTCGCGAACTGCCGCGGCGCGGCGCGTTCTATTCAGGCCATTATATTATATATATAATATATATAATATATATTTCGTCGATTTCTATTTAAAACGAATTTTATAAATCGTTTTAAATCCGTTTCAAAAACAATTTCAACTTCCATTTCAATTCAAATCAAAATTGAATTTTTCCTTATAAATTCGTTTTAAAATTCATTTCTATTCAATTCAAATTTCAATTCAATTTGAAATCGTTTTCAATTCAATTCGAATTCGTTTTCAATTCAATTCGAATTCGTTTTCAATTCAATTCGAATTCGTTTTCTATTCAATTCAATTCAAATTGGTTTTCTATTCGATTCAATTCAAATTTAAAAATGAATATAATCGATATAAATATCTTTCGCGTCAAAATAGCGCATCTCTAATCAACACGGCTTTATATTTTTCAATAACTTCGTTATTCCATTCAACAAATGAATCTATATTTTTGTCAACACACGACTAATCTCAACGAATGAGTACTGTCCACGTGTGACTATTTTTGTTATTTGCTATATTTTATGAAAATTAAGGTATCTATCGTTTGATATTAAATCAGACTCCAACCGTAAATTAGTGAGAGAACGATTCCCTGAATATTAACCCCGAAGGCCGAAACCAACATCAGATTAATATCCAGGAGACCACTCATCTTATCTATTTTCCAGTTAGTTTCTAATTTTATATATGATAAAGATGTAAATTTTATTGTTAAAATATTTCGTTCAACACATGACTAATCTCAATGGATGAGTACGGTCAACACATGAACCTTTATTTTATAATATTCTTTATCTTCTAAATTGGAATGAGGCCCAATCAATCACCATATAGCGTTAACTATATGGATTCCATACAACACATGTATATAATAGCAACGATAAATAATCAACCATCATCCAAAGTGCACTACACCGTATAAGCATCAAATATAGTTATCTAACGCTTATAACAGCCTGTCAATCAATCAATCGACATACAACTAATTATTGGGATTGGTGTATGCCGTATTTTATCCTAATACCCGTGTGGGGTTTCAAATAATCAAACACAGATTTTATTTGTGCAGTTGGGCGATGTGTAAAATTTATCGTCCCAATCAATGTCCTTCAAATAGGTGTACATAAACAAACCGTCTGGTTTGTAAATGAATATTTATTTATTCACATTCATGTTAAAAATTATATTTTTAACGATCAAACATTTTATTTTAACACATGAATTTTTATTCAGTTCATTTACAAAATAAAAATGATATTTTTATTTTTCTAACTTATTTAAGAAAATTTCGGCGGCATAATGGCACGATACTAGAAACGGGACAAGGCCTAGCCTTATCCCCGGTCTAGTGAAGGCCCACGCCATTCACACATCAATCAAATCAATTTCATTTCACCAAACAATTCAGTTCAACCCAAACAATCTAACCAACTACACAACCAAACAAACAAGTCTGTGGACGATTGTGTCGGGTGCTACTAAACACCGTCTGCATCCTAGTATATATATAAAACTAGAAAAGAAATTGAAGAGTGAGAAGTTCTCAGCGATAGCTATCCCAACTTCACGACACTTCATTTATAGAAATCTTCATCATTCTCGCCTTTCTTCACTTTCGTTGCCCGTAGCCACTACATATATAAAAATCGAATTTTTAGTTCGCTATTCAATATATAAAAATCGTATTTTTACTTCGCTATTCAATATATAAAAATCGAATTTTTACTTCGCTGTTCAATATATAAAAATCGAATTTTTACTTTGCTATTCAATATATAAAAATCGAATTTTTACTTTGCTATTCAATATATAAAAATCGAATTTTTACTTCGCTATTCAATATATAAAAATCATATTTTTACATCGCTATTCAATATATAAAGATTTCGCCTTTTCTATTGTAAAGATTTCGCCTTTTCTATTGTGAAGATTCCGCCTTTTCTATTTTAAAATTCTAATCTTTTTTATCACAAAAATATAAACTTTCTTCACATTAAAAATATGAACTTTCCTCACCTAAAGATATAATCTTTCATACGCTTGTCTCCTTATGAAAATTCAAACTCTCCCACAATGGTTTTATATTTTTAAAACTGAAATTTAAAAATGCTATTCTATATTTTTTCTACGATGTTTATATAGGGAAGATTATATTTTTACTTAACAAAAACATAAAAATCATATTTTTAATTATATACATATATAAAAATTCTATTTTTATATAAAATAAAATCCCTAAATTTTATGTAACCAAACCCTAAGTTTCATATAAATAAAAATCAGATTTTTATGTATATAAAATCATAAAAGGACTTACTGCGTTGATGTGGAGGAAGGAGGGATGCTGAGGAGGTCTCGATAGGTGGAGCTCGCGCGGGGTGGCTCAGGCCGGAGCGGCGGCTAGGGTTCGGGCTTCTTTGGGTGGTGTGGTTTGACGGAGCAGGGCTGGAGGAGGAGGGGAAGAAGAAGGGAGGGGGAAGAAGAGGAGGGGGCGGCATGTGGTGGCTGCGCCGCCCTGGGCGCGGCGGCTCATCTGGGGGCGGCGGCATCGATCGCGTCCCCCCTTCTGTTTCTTTTTTATTTCCTTTTATTTTCTGATCCTATTTTGAAAAGGGGGGGGGCAACGAGGTAATAGGGAGAGGAAAGAGGAAAGGTTTTATTTTTAGTTATTTAATTATTTAATTTCTAAAAAGGTACTTTTTATTTCGACCTCAAAACGAGGCCCAACGCCTGTCGTCCATAGATAATTACCCCCATTCCGAACATAATGGGATATGTATCGCAAGCTGATTCGACCGTTTCGATCAGTTTCCGTTAAAATCAACATATAACTCTATATATTGAATTTGAACGCGCATTTCAATTTACCGGGGTCACATACTAGCTCTAAAAATTTCAGAAAAATATTTTCTAGCTTCGTATTGACGATACGGTCCTAACAAAACTAGTTTCGTCGAATTCTGAGACCGTTGGAAAAATGGCCATTTTCCTGTCGATTAAAATCAACTGAAACTGATCAAACGCGTTTTCCTATGCCACGCTCACATATTGATTCGAAAAATTATGAAATTTGAAACCTAACAATAATTTGACATCCCGGATCCAACAAAAGTGGTTTCGTCAAAATCCGAGGTCGTTTGCAAAATTCCCATTTTTAAGGGCCTGAATTCCATAGCGACTATTCAGAATTTTCATTTGGACATATCTTTTGATTCCCTCTATGAAATTTTGATTTTTCGGATTCGTTGGAAAGATATTCTCAATTAGATCCTATTATTTTTGGTTTCTCAAAAATCCGGATTGTTTTGCACCCGGTACATTCAATTCAAGTTTGAAATCGAATTATTTAACTACCGCGCCATTTTCAATTCTATTTATAATTATATATAATTATTTATATTCTAACGACGGCGTATATAATATATACGTTTTAATTATATTCAAAATAAATTTCTCGTCGATATTATTTCAAATAATTCATTTTAAATTTTACAATATTAATTAAAATTGCCAAAATAAAATTTTAAAACTGGCCCAGATTTTCCGGGTTATTACAATCTCCCCCACTTAAAAATTTTCGTCCCCGAAAAGGAACGAAGCCGAAAGTGGTTTGATCAATCAACTCTACGTTCGATCCGGCTTCCATTCTCCAACTTTTCAGTTTCTGAGAATTTTCAAATTTTTCAAAAATTTGGCTAACACCCGGTATTTTCGAAAAATTTCGCCATAACCTCCCCTGCACCAGGTGCCACTGGAAAATCCCGAAATTGCCATATAGGCCTTCTGATCTCAAAAAGAAAAAGAAAAAGCCAAGCGGCTAGCCAATAGGCTCATAAAATCATCATCACCCAAACAAAACAGTAAATTATATAGTAAACATGTACCTATTTGTCGGGCAAACAAATTTTATTCTCTGCTCTAGCCTCCTTGCTATGACCTGTTCAATGTAAGTACACGTATATGCAAGCAAATGCGACCAATTTTCAATACAATTCAATATTTGATTCAATTAGGCTAAATGGTTCAAAATTAGCAAACAAATGAACAAACAACACAAACATCAATCAATTAGTGGATTAATGTTTCAAATTCATAATTTTGATATATATACAGAAAATCATGTTTTTGATGCCAAATCACAACAAATAAATCTAACTATATTAGTTTTGGTTCTCACACCAGCCCGATGGAAATATATAGATATCACACCTTCGTCACTCGAAAATAAATGCTGATGATGTTTCAAACCACCATCAGAACATCTCCGGGCTACTAGAGTGCGGTTCTATATCTATCCGGTATATTAAAACTTCGAATATACGTTCATGACGCGTATATGCAAAATCTTTATATAGCGGATTGTCCAAATTCAAAATAAATAAATATTCAAATACGTATAAACGATTTAAATTTTCAAAACAAAATTGTTTTCATTTGAAAAATATACTCTTCACGCTCGTTCTAGGATACTACTGATCCTATCTCTAACGAGTCATTCTAATTGGATATTACTAATCCAATATCTGATGAATTCTTTCGTATGGTACTAATGTGTCTTGTTCTCGAGCTCTGTAAACCAAAGCTCTGATACCAAACTGACACAGCCCGAACTTCCCCATGAAGGAAACGCGGATAGCGTTGAGAACAGGACAAAATAGAACGCAGACGGAAGAACATTTCATTGTTATTACAATGATTCCATCATATACAAGAATATACAGAGTATAAATGAATAAATTACATTCGATAAATATCAGAGATTACAATAAATTACATGGCAGCGGAAAATAATACAAAACACAACTGAAAGTAATACACGGATACAGAGCTTTCCGAGCATCGTTCCAGCTGTAAATCAGGATCCTGTGAATATAAATCTGCAAAACCGAAACTACTAGCTGCCCGTGTCGAAAATAGGGGCACCCAGAGTTTAGGTTAAAAACAATAAACTCCAGGTCAGTCATGTGACTGGTGTGAGAACTAAAACAGTTATTTAAAGCTTTACTTCAAAAGAGAGTAATTCAAGGGACCACGCCGTATAACACGGAACGGGTTTCCACCCAAGAATACCAGTGCATAGAAAAGACAACGCAATGCTTTTTCGAAAAATGAAGCTATTATAAGACCCAAGTCCCATCACACAATGCAACGCAAGCCGGAGGATAGAGTTTTCCCTTATAATAGCCAAACATGTTTGGTACATTTAAAACAAATCATTTGATACTATAATAAGCGTATAGTGTCAAAACAATTTCAATCATAAATATAAATCATATACGGCATAGCATCCCATGCTACTATGTCGCCATACTAGGCTCTACAAATAAAGCCGAAATATCTCGTATTGGAAATTGGATTTCCGTCATGAGTCGAGGCAAGGGGCAAGCTCCTCTCCGCTTCGAGACACTCTAGCTAATGCCTCGGGACTACACACTCTGGGTAACCCCTGGATGCGGCTGGGCCGGTCCTCTCTTACGTTTGAGGATTAATTATGCCTGAACACACGTTCCGGTCCTTACAGACCTATAATCGAGGCGCCTCATTCCAACAACCACAAAGGTGAAAAGTATATAAATGTCAGGGCTGGTAAGTCACTAACACCACCAAAGCTAGAAAGAAACGTCATGTTCTCCCAACGGTCCGTATCCCGTTTTTGACTCATACCGAGGTGTGAGGCTCGCGAGTTCACGTTATAGACAAAGCTGCCACGTAGGCCGTGCTTTGATCATCAACCACAAGACTTTGCTTTTCAACAGAAGCCTTGATCCACGCAACTCAGCGTGCCACACAGGCAATTCATGCCATGCGATTGATATCTATCGATATATAACCTCTAAGCTCGTACGTCTCAGAGAAGGGCGTTAAGCAAGAGAATAAATTCTCCACCGCCAAACAAATATATATTTAATAGAAATCAATCAACACAGAATAAAATCCAATGTCAGACACACAATCCATTTACAAGTTCGTTCTGGGTCTGAACGAAACCGGAGGCACCTTCCTCGCATATCCATTGATCTCCAAGTACGTCTGGACGACCACCAACTGATTTCCTCATCCTGGGTGTACAGCCCAATCAAGATCATCAGTAATCACCCAAACGATGTGAAGACTTCCGGTCTTCAACCACCGTCTTCATCTTCGACATATCGTCGAATCGGTTATTCAGAATGGGTATAAACCCGGCCTTTCCGAACAACCCGCGTATATTAAAAACAAATGTTACACAAACACAACATACGCCTCATTCCAATTCATTAGTCACTAACCATAAATCAGCAAGAGAACAATTTTCCAAACATTAACCCCGAAGGCCGAAACCAACATCAGGTCAATACCCAGGAACCATTCTTCTTAGCTAACCTACAGCTAGTTTCTAAATTTCACATTCTTAGGGAAAGGTTCCCATTAATTTTATCCAAGGTAAATTCTTTAAAATTTATCCTTTAATCTTCCTTTGGATGTCATTTCAAACCAGATTATGGTTTTCCAAACTAGTCGGGATTAGCGAACCACACCGAAGTAATTATTTATTTTATTTCCCAATCCCAACCTATTCATCCCATGAAGCAAAACTGGTAATACTCCATATCTAACACCATGGTGTTATTGGTAAAATTAATTACCATTTCACGTTCAAATCTAATTAAAGATTTAACTATCGCTCTGGAGCAAAACTGGTGATACTCCATTCTCGCTCATTTGCCAAATTTGATAATTTAGATTATCAATTCACGTTTCAATCTAATAGCAGATTCAATAAAACTCCTTTTACTGGGTTACAGAACTAATGTCTTTTAAACACAGTTCACGATAAACCCAAATCACATTCTATTTATTATCGGGTTAAAGAACTAGTGTTATTTAAAACATCGTTCACGATAAACCAACAAATTAATTCTATTTAAAACCCGTTTCAAATCCAATTTATTTATTTAAAAATAAATGGGTTTTAATCTCAGTTCAAAACTAGTTCATTTCGATAAAAATCTATTTTTATCTTTTCAAATATGGAGTTTTTCATCCCAATTTTTCCCAAATCATTTCTTATATTTTACACAAATTATTACTATTTTTAATAATTTTATCAAGGCCCGTACAGTCGATTTCCATCAACGGCCATCGAACTGCACTTACAACGACCTTTTCCAAATTTTATTTGGACGTATCTCCAAATCCAACCATTAGATTTCATATTTCTAATAATCGTTAGAAAGCACTTTTCGATACTAACCCAACGGTTCAGGTTTTAGGAGAATCCGACGGTCGGATCTCCCGTAATGTCCGTTTGAAGTTAATGGTCGAAATTCGCGAACTGCCGCGGCGCGACGCGTTCTATTCAGGCCATTATATTATATATATAATATATATTTCGTTGATTTCTATTTAAAACGAATTTTATAAATCGTTTTAAATTCGTTTCAAAAACAATTTCAACTTCCATTTCAATTCAAATCAAAATTGAATTTTTCCTTATAAATTCGTTTTAAAATTCATTTCTATTCAATTCAAATTTCAATTCAATTTGAAATCGTTTTCAATTCAATTCGAATTCGTTTTCAATTCAATTCGAATTCGTTTTCAATTCAATTCGAATTCGTTTTCTATTCAATTCAATTCAAATTGGTTTTCTATTCGATTCAATTCAAATTTAAAAACGAATATAATCGATATAAATATCTTTCGCGTCAAAATAGCGCATCTCTAATCAACACGGCTTTATATTTTTCAATAACTTCGTTATTCCATTCAACAAATGAATCTATATTTTTGTCAACACACGACTAATCTCAACGAATGAGTACTGTCCACGTGTGACTATTTTTGTTATTTTCTATATTTTATGAAAATTAAGGTATCTATCGTTTGATATTAAATCAGACTCCAACCGTAAATTAGTGAGAGAACGATTCCCTGAATATTAACCCCGAAGGCCGAAACCAACATCAGATTAATATCCAGGAGACCACTCATCTTATCTATTTTCCAGTTAGTTTCTAATTTTATATATGATAAAGATGTAAATTTTATTATTAAAATATTTCGTTCAACACATGACTAATCTCAATGGATGAGTACGGTCAACACATGAACCTTTATTTTATAATATTCTTTATCTTCTAAATTGGAATGAGGCCCAATCAATCACCATATAGCGTTAACTATATGGATTCCATACAACACATGTATAATAGCAACGATAAATAATCAACCATCATCCAAAGTGCACTACACTGTATAAGCATCAAATATAGATATCTAACGCTTATAACAGCCTGTCAATCAATCGATCGACATACAACTAATTATTGGGATTGGTGTATGCCGTATTTTATCCCAATACCCATGTGGGGTTTCAAACAATCAAACACAGATTTTATTTGTGCAGTTGGGCGATGTGTAAAATTTATCGTCCCAATCAATGTCCTTCAAATAGGTGTACATAAACAAACCGTCCGGTTTGTAAATGAATATTTATTTATTCACATTCACGTTAAAAATTATATTTTTAACGATCAAATATTTTATTTTAACACATGAATTTTTATTTAGTTCATTTACAAAATAAAAATGATATTTTTATTTTTCTAACTTATTTTAGAAAATTTCGGCGGCATAACGGCATGATACTAGAAACGGGACAAGGCCTAGCCATATCCCAGGTCTAGTGAAGGCCCACGCCATTCACACATCAATCAAATCAATTTCATTTCACCAAACAATTCAGTTCAACCCAAATAATCTAACCAACTACACAGCCAAACAAACAAGTCCATGGTCTGTGGACGATTGTGTCGGATGCTACTAAACACCGTCTGCATCCTAGTATATATATAAAACTAGAAAAGAAATTGAAGAGTGAGAAGTTCTCACCGATAGCTATCCCAACTCCACGACACTTCATTTATAGAAATCTTCATCGTTCTCGCCTTTCTTCACTTTCGTTGCCCGTAGCCACTACTTATATAAAAATCGAATTTTTACTTCGCTATTCAATATATAAAAATCGTATTTTTACTTCGCTATTAAATATATAAAAATCGAATTTTTACTTCGCTATTCAATATATAAAAATCGAATTTTTACTTCGCTATTCAATAAATAAAAATTGAATTTTTACTTCGCTATTCAATATATAAAAATCATATTTTTACATCGCTATTCAATATATAAAGATTTCGCCTTTTCTATTGTAAAGATTTCGCCTTTTCTATTGTAAAGATTTCGCCTTTTCTATTTTAAAATTCTAGTCTTTTTTATCACAAAAATATAAACTTTCTTCACATTAAAAATATGAACTTTCCTAACCTAAAGATATAATCTTTCATACGCTTGTCTCCTTATGAAAATTCAAACTCTCCCACAATTTTATATTTTTAAAACTGAAATTTAAAAATGCTATTCTATATTTTTTCTACGATGTTTATATAGGGAAGATTATATTTTTACTTAACAAAAACATAAAAATCATATTTTTAATTATATACATATATAAAAATTCTATTTTTATATAAAATAAAAACCCTAAATTTTATGTAACCAAACCCTAAGTTTCATATAAATAAAAATCAGATTTTTATGTATATAAAATCATAAAAGGACTTACTGCGTTGATGTGGCGGAAGGAGGGATGCTGAGGAGGTCTCGACAGGTGGAGCTCGCGCGGGGTGGCTCAGGCCGGAGCGACGGCTAGGTTTCGGGCTTCTTTGGGGGGTGTGGTTTGACGGAGCAGGGCTGGAGGAGAAGGGGAAGAAGAAGTGAGGGGGAAGAAGAGGAGGGGGCGGCATGTGGTGGCTACGCCGCCCTGGGCGCGGCGGCTCATTGGGGGGCGGCGGCATCGATCGCGTCCCCCCTTCTGTTTCTTTTATTTTCCTTTTATTTTCTGATTCGATTTTGAAAGGGGGGGGGGGCAACGAGGTAATAGGGAGAGGAAAGAGGAAAGGTTTTATTTTTGATTATTTAATTATTTAATTTCTAAAAAGGTACTTTTTATTTCGACCTCGAAACGAGGCCCACCGCCTGTCATCCATAGATAATTACCCCCATTCCGAACATAATGGGGTATGTATCGCAAGCTGATTCGACCGTTTCGATCAGTTTCCGTAAAAATCAACATATAACTCTATATATTGAATTTGAACGCGCATTTCAATTTACCGGGGTCACAAACTAGCTCTAAAATTTCAGAAAAATATTTTATAGCTTCGTATTGACGATACCGTCCTAACAAAACTAGTTTCGTCGAATTTTGAGACCGTTGGAAAAATGGCCATTTTCCAGTCGATTAAAATCAATTGAAACTGATCAAACGCGCTTTCCTATGCCACGCTCACATATTAATTCGAAAATTTATGAAATTTGAAACCTAGCAATAATTTGACATCCCGGATCCAACAAAAGTGGTTTCGTCAAAATCCGAGGTCGTTTGCAAAATTCCCATTTTTAAGGGCCTGAATTCCATAGCGACTATTCAGAATTTTCATTTGGACATATCTTTTGATTCCCGCTATGAAATTTTGATTTTTCGGATTCGTTGGAAAGATATTCTCAATTAGATCCTATTATTTTTGGTTTCACTAAAATCCGGATTGTTTTGCACCCGGTACATTCAATTCAAGTTTGAAATCGAATTATCGAACTGCCGCGCCATTTTCAATTCTATTTATAATTATATATAATTATTTATATTCTAACGATGGCGTATATAATATATACGTTCTAATTATATTCAAAATAAATTTCTCGTCGATATTATTTAAAATAATTCATTTTAAATATTCAAAATTGCCAAAATAAAAATTTTAAACTGGCCCAGATTTTCCGGGTTATTACAATCTCCCCCACTTAAAACTTTTCGTCCCCGAAAAGGAACAAAGCCGAGAGTGGTTTGATCAATCAACTCTACGTTCGATCCGGCTTCCATTCTCCAACTTTTCAGTTTCTGAGAATTTTCAAATTTTTCAAAAATTTGGCTAACACCCGGAATTTTCGAAAAATTTCGCCATAACCTCCCCTGCACCGGGAGCCACGGGAAAATCCCGAAATTGCCATATAGGCCTTCCGATCTCAAAAAGAAAAAGAAAAAGCCAAGCGACTAGCCAATAGGCTCATAAAATCATCATCACCCAAACAAAACAGTAAATTATATAGTAAACATGTACCTATTTGTCGGGCAAACAAATTTTATTCTCTGCTCTAGCCTCCTTGCTATGACCTGTTCAATGTAAGTACATGTATATGCAAGCAAATGCGACCAATTTTCAATACAATTCAATATTTGATTCAATTAGGCTAAATGGTTCAAAATTAGCAAAAAATGAACAAACAACACAAACATCAATCAATTAGTGGATTAATGTTTCAAATTCATAATTTTGATATATATACAGAAAATCATGTTTTTGATGCCAAATCACAACAAATAAATCTAGCTATATTAGTTTTGGTTCTCACACCAGCCCGATGGAAATATATAGATATCACACCTTCGTCACTCGATAATAAATGCTGATGATGTTTCGAACCACCATCAGAACATCTCCGGGCTACTAGAGTGCGGTTCTATATCTATCCGGTATATTAAAACTTCGAATATACGTTCATGACACGTATATGCCAAATCTTTATATAGCGGATTGTCCAAATTAAAAATAAATAAATATTCAAATACGTATAAACGATTTAAATTTTCAAAACAAAATTGTTTTCATTTGAAAAATATACTCTTCACGCTCGTTCTAGGATACTACTGATCCTATCTCTAACGAGTCATTCTAATTGGATATTACTAATCCAATATCTGATGAATTCTTTCGTATGGTACTAATGTGTCTTGTTCTCGAGCTCTGTAAACCAAAGCTCTGATACCAAACTAACACAGCCCGAACTTCCCCGTGAAGGAAAGCGCGGATAGCGTTGAGAACAGGACAAAACAGAACGCAGACGGAAGAACATTTCATTGTTATTACAACGATTCCATCAGATACAAGAATATACAGAGTATAAATGAATAAATTACATTCGATAAATATCAGAGATTACAATAAATTACATAGCAGCGGAAAATAATACAAAACACAACTGAAAGTAATACACGGATACAGAGCTTTCCGAGCATCGTTCCAGCTGTAAATCAGGATCCTGTGAATATAAATCTGCAAAACCGAAACTACTAGCTGCCCGTGTCGAAAATAGGGGCACCCAGAGTTTTGGTTAAAAACAATAAACTCCAGGTCAGCCATGTGACTGGTGTGAGAACTAAAACAGTTATTTAAAGCTTTACTTCAAAAGAGAGTAATTCAAGGGACCACGCCGTATAACACAGAACGAGTTTCCTCCAAAGAATACCAGTGCATAGAAAAGACAACGCAATGCTTTTTCGAAAAATGAAGCTATTATAAGACCCAAGTCCCATCACACAATGCAACGCAAGCCGGAGGATAGAGTTTTCCCTTATAATATCCAAACATGCTTGGTACGTTTAAAACAAATCATTTGATACTATAATAAGTGTATAGTGTCAAAACAATTTCAATCATAAATATAAATCATAGACGGCATAGCATCCCATGCTACTATGTCGCCATACTAGGCTCTACAAATAAAGCCGAAATATCTCGTATTGGAAATTGGATTTCCGTCATGAGTCGAGGCAAGGGGCAAGCTCCTCTCCGCTTCGAGACACTCTAGCAAATGCCTCGGGACTACACACTCTGGATAAACCCTGGATGCGGCTGGGCCGGTCCCCTCTTACGTTTGAGGATTAATTATGCCTGAACACATGTTTCCCGATCCTTACAGACCTATAATCGAGGCGCCTCATTCCAACAACCACAAATGTGAAAAGTATATAAATGTCAGGGCTGGTAAGTCACTGACACCACCAAAGCTAGAAAGAAACGTCATGTTCTCCCAACGGTCCGTATCCCGTTTTTGACTCATACCGAGGTGTGAGGCTCGCGAATTCATGTTATACACAAAGCTGCCACGTAGGCCGTGCTTTGATCATCAACCACAAGACTTTGCTTTTCAACAGAAGCCTTGATCCACGCGACTCAGCGTGCCACACAGGCAATTCATGCCATGCGATTAATATCTATCGATATATAACCTCTAAGTTCGTACGTCTCAGAGAAGGGCGTTAAGCAAGAGAATAAATTCTCCGCCGCCAAACAGATATATATTTAATAGAAATCAATCAACACAGAATAAAATCCAATGTCAGACACACAATCCATTTACAAGTTCGTTCTGGGTATGAACGAAACCGGAGGCACCTTCCTCGCATATCCATCGATCTCCAAGTACGTCTGGACGACCACCAACTGATTCCCTCATCCTGGGTGTACAACCCAATCAAGATCATCAGTAATCACCCAAACGATGTGAAGACTTCCGGTCGTCAACCACCGTCTTCATCTTCGACATATCGTCGAATCGGTTATTCAGAATGGGTATAAGCCCGGCCTTTCCGAACAACCCGCGTATATTAAAAATAAATGTTACACAAACACAACATACGCCTCATTCCAATTCATTAGTCACTAACCGTAAATCAGCAAGAGAACAATTTCCCAAACATTAACCCCGAAGGCCGAAACCAACATCAGATCAATACCCAGGAACCATTCTTCTTAGCTAACCTGCAGCTAGTTTCTAAATTTCACATTCTTAGGGAAAGGTTCCCATTAATTTTATCCAAGGTAAATTCTTTAAAATTTATCCTTTAATCTTGCTTTGGATGTCATTTCAAACCAGATTATGGTTTTCCAAACTAGTCGGGATTAGCGAACCACACCGAAGTAATTATTTATTTTATTTCCCAATCCCAACCTATTCATCCCATGAAGCAAAACTGGTAATACTCCATATCTAACACCATGGTGTTATTGGTAAAATTAATTACCATTTCACGTTCAAATCTAATTAAAGATTTAACTATCGCTCTGGAGCAAAACTGGTGATACTCCATTCTCGCTCATTTGCCAAATTTGATAATTTAGATTATCAATCCACGTTTCAATCTAATTGCAGATTCATTAAAACTCCTTTTACCGGGTTACAGAACTAATGTCTTTTAAAACACAATTCACGATAAACCCAAATCACATTCTATTTATTATCGGGTTAAAGAACTAGTGTTATTTAAAACACCGTTCACGATAAACCAACAAATTAATTCTATTTAAAACCCGTTTCAAATCCAATTTATTTATTTAAAAATAAATGGGTTTTAATCTCAGTTCAAAACTAGTTCATTTCGATAAAAATCTATTTTTATCCTTTCAAATATGGAGTTTTTCATCCCAATTTTTCCCAAATCATTTCTTATATTTTACACAAATTATTACTATTTTTAATAATTTTATCAAGGCCCGTACATTCGATTTCCATCAACGGCCATCGAACTGCACTTACAGCGACCTTTTCCAAATTTGATTTGGACGTATCTCCAAATCCAACCATTAGATTTCAGATTTCTAATATTCGTTAGAAAGCTCTTTTCGATACGAACCCAACTCCGGTTTTAGGAGAATCCGACGGTCAGATCTCCCGTAATGTCCGTTTGAAGTTAATGGTCGAAATTCGCGAACTGCCGCGGCGCGGCGCGTTCTATTCAGGCCATTATATTATATATATAATATATATATAATATATATTTCATCGATTTCTATTTAAAACGAATTTTATAAATCGTTTTAAATTCGTTTCAAAAACAATTTCAACTTCCATTTCAATTCAAATCAAAATTGAATTTTTCCTTATAAATTCGTTTTAGAATTCATTTCTATTCAATTCAAATTTCAACTCAATTTGAAATCGTTTTGGCAGATTTCACCATAATCCACATTCTGAACTTTCAATTCAATTCGAATTCATTTTCAATTCAATTCGAATTCGTTTTCTATTCAATTCAATTCAAATTGGTTTTCTATTCGATTCAATTCAAATTTAAAAACGAATATAATCGATATAAATATATTTCGCGTCAAAATAGCGCATCTCTAATCAACACGGCTTTATATTTTTCAATAACTTCGTTATTCCATTCAACAAATGTATCTATATTTTTGTCAACACATGACTAATCTCAACGAATGAGTACTGTCCACGTGTGACTATTTTTGTTATTTGCTATATTTTATGAAAATTAAGGTATCTATCGTTTGATATTAAATCAGACTCCAACCGTAAATTAGTGAGAGAACGATTTCCTGAATATTAACCCCGAAGGCCGAAACCAACATCAGATTAATATCCAGGAGACCACTCATCTTATCTATTTTCCAGTTAGTTTCTAATTTTATATATGATAAAGATGTAAATTTTATTGTTAAAATATTTCGTTCAACACATGACTAATCTCAATGGATGAGTACGGTCAACACATGAACCTTTATTTTATAATATTCTTTATCTTCTAAATTGGAATGAGGCCCAATCAATCACCATATAGCGTTAACTATATGGATTCCATACAACACATGTATATAATAGCAACGATAAATAATCAACCATCATCCAAAGTGCACTACACTGTATAAGCATCAAATATAGATATCTAACGCTTATAACAGCCTGTCAATCAATCGATCGACATACAACTAATTATTGGGATTGGTGTATGCCGTATTTTATCCCAATACCCGTGTGGGGTTTCAAACAATCAAACACAGATTTTATTTGTGCAGTTGGGCGATGTGTAAAATTTATCGTCCCAATCAATGTCCTTCAAATAGGTGTACATTAACAAACCGTCCGGTTTGTAAATGAATATTTATTTATTCACATTCACGTTAAAAATTATATTTTTAACGATCAAATATTTTATTTTAACACATGAATTTTTATTCAGTTCATTTACAAAATAAAAATGATATTTTTATTTTTCTAACTTATTTTAGAAAATTTCGGCGGCATAACGGCACGATACTAGAAACGGGACAAGGCCTAGCCTTATCCCCGGTCTAGTGAAGGCCCACGCCATTCACACATCAATCAAATCAATTTCATTTCACCAAACAATTCAGTTCAACCCAAATAATCTAACCAACTACACAGCCAAACTAACAAGTCCATGGTCTGTGGACGATTGTGTCGGGTGCTACTAAACACCGTCTGCATCCTAGTATATATATAAAACTAGAAAAGAAATTGAAGAGTGAGAAGTTCTCACCAATAGCTATCCCAACTTCACGACACTTCATTTATAGAAATCTTCATCGTTCTCGCCTTTCTTCACTTTCGTTGCCCGTAGCCACTACATATATAAAAATCGAATTTGTACTTCGCTATTCAATATATAAAAATCGTATTTTTACTTCGCTATTCAATATATAAAAGTCGAATTTTTACTTCGCTATTCAATATATAAAAATCGAATTTTTACTTCGCTATTCAATATATAAAAATCGAATTTTTACTTCGCTATTCAATATATAAAAATCGAATTTTTTTACTTCGCTATTCAATATATAAAAATCATATTTTTACATCGCTATTCAATATATAAAGATTTCGCCTTTTCTATTGTAAAGATTTCGCCTTTACTATTGTAAAGATTTCGCCTTTTCTATTGTAAAGATTTCGCCTTTTCTATTTTAAAATTCTAATCTTTTTTATCACAAAAATATAAACTTTCTTCACATTAATAATATGAACTTTCCTCACCTAAAGATATAATCTTTCATACGCTTGTCTCCTTATGAAAATTCAAAATCTCCCACAATGGTTTTATATTTTTAAAACTAAAATTTAAAAATGCTATTCTATATTTTTTCTACGATGTTTATGTAGGGAAGATTATATTTTTACTTAACAAAAACATAAAAATCATATTTTTAATTATATACATGTATAAAAATTCTATTTTTATATAAAATAAAAACCCTAAATTTTATGTAACCAAACCATAAGTTTCATATAAATAAAAATCAGATTTTTATGTATATAAAATCATAAAAGGACTTACTGCGTTGATGTGGCGGAAAGAGGGATGCTAAGGGGGTCTCGACAGGTGGAGCTCGCGCGGGGTGGCTCAGGCCGGAGCGGCGGCTAGGGTTCGGGCTACTTTGGGGGGTGCGGTTTGACGGAGCAGGGCTGGAGGAGGAGGGGAAGAAGAAGGGAGGGGGAAGAAGAGGAGGGGGGCGGCATGTGGTGGCTGCGCCGCCCTGGGCGTGGCGGCTCATCGGGTGGCGGCGGCATCGATCGCGTCCCCCCTTCTGTTTCTTTTTTTTCCTTTTATTTTCTGATTCGATTTTGAAGGGGGGGGCAACGAGGTAATAGGGAGAGGAAAGAGGAAAGGTTTTATTTTTAATTATTTAATTATTTAATTTCTATAAAGGTACTTTTTATTTCGACCTCGAAACGAGGCCCACCGCCTTTCGTCCATAGATAATTACCCCTATTCCGAACATAATGGGATATGTATCGCAAGCTGATTCGACCGTTTCGATCAGTTTCCGTTAAAATCAACATATAACTCTATATATTGAATTTGAACGCGCATTTCAATTTACCGGGGTCACATACTAGCTCTAAAAATTTCAGAAAAATATTTTCTAGCTTCGTATTGACGATACGGTCCTAACAAAACTAGTTTCATAGAATTCTGAGACCGTTGGAAAAATGGCCATTTTCCAGTTGATTAAAATCAACTGAAACTGATCAAACGCGTTTTCCTATGCCACGCTCACAAATTGATTCGAAAAATTATGAAATTTGAAACCTAGCAATAATTTGACATCCCGGATCCAACAAAAGTGGTTTCGTCAAAATCCGAGGTCGTTTGCAAAATTCCCATTTTTAAGGGCCTGAATTCCATAGCGACTATTCAGAATTTTCATTTGGACATATCTTTTGATTCCCGCTATGAAATTTTGATTTTTCGGATTCGTTGGAAAGATATTCTCAATTAGATCCTATTATTTTTGGTTTCACTAAAATTCGGATTGTTTTGCACCCGGTACATTCAATTGAAGTTTGAAATCGAATTATCGAACTACCGCGCCATTTTCAATTCTATTTATAATTATATATAATTATTTATATTCTAACGACGGCGTATATAATATATACGTTCTAATTATATTCAAAATAAATTTCTCATCGATATTATTTAAAATAATTCATTTTAAATATTCAAATTCATTAAAATTGCCAAAATAAAAATTTTAAACTAGCCCAGATTTTCCGTGTTATTGCACAACTGCTGCTTCAACCCCTTCCTGGGAGCAAGTCAGTCCAAGGCATCAATAGTTGTCGTCCATTCGATGTGAAGATCGCCGGTCTTCAACCACCGTCTTCTTGTATCTTTGTTTTAATCGTCGTGCAATTATTTGAAATGAGTTAAACTCGGTCTTTTCAATTAATTATCGCATAATTTATCATTTAAATCATCTCATATCTATTTAGAATGATTTATCGCTATTTTTTATATATTAAAATTAGCTCAAAACAATAAAACGACGCTTCGGGTCAGTGGGCTGCCCTGGCGCTGTTTTTACCAAATTTTGATTTGCACATATCTTGAAATCTTACCGTCGGATTTTGATGAAATTTATATGTGACGATCCCAAAATCCGTGTGACGGTATTAAGGATAATCATTGGAATATAACACATCAATCATCATAGCAGAGTACAGATAATAGCAAAAACAATAAATAGAATAATTTTACATAGATATGACAGCGGAATCATAATATGTAACAACATCAGAATAGCACAACGTAGGATATAACTTTGTAAATAAAAGGGAAATGATCAGTCACCATCGCCAGAGGCAGAATATATACATGCAGTGAGACATAATAAGGGTATCAGTCTACATCGCCGAAGGCGGTACATATACATACGATAATAAGTACTGGAAGTAAAACAGTCTGCATCGCCTGTGGCGGAATCATAATATAAATACAATAATGGCGGAAAATGTCAAAGTCATCTCGGTGAAGTCAGCCTCGCCATGAGCCAAAAGTGCACTCCATACTACTGTGCTGAGCCAAAAACAACCTGTCACCTATGAACTAGGCTGCCCGTGTGAAAATAAGGGCACCCGCGTTTGCAAAGTGAAACAAACAACGAGTCAGTCATGGGGACTAGTGTGAGAAATTTACTTAACAGTTTAAACAACAGTAATAAGCAAATCATAGGACCACGCCACTTTCGCGGAACGGGTTTACTCAAGTGATTGCTGGTGCATTTAAAACAAAGTAAATTCTTTGAAAACAACGCAATGCTTTTAAAAAGAATGAAGCCATTATAAGACTCAAGTCCCATCATACAATGCAACGCAAGCCAGAGGATAGAGTTTTACCTTATAATGGCCAAATATGCTTAATACGTGTAAAGCAAAATCATTTGATATTATTACTAGTGCATATATGTTTCAAAAATGAATAGCATCATAAATATCAATCATAGGCGGCATAGCTACCGTCTACTATGTCGCCATACTAGTTCTACAATCGAATCCGTTATTTCGTATTGGAAATTGGATTTCCGTCATGAGTTGAGGCAAGGGGCAAGCTCATCTCCGCTTCGAGACACTCTAGCAAATGCCTCAGGACTACACACTCTGGGTAACCCCTGGATGCTTCAGGGCCGGTCCTCTCTTACGTTTGAGGATTGGCAATTCCTGAACACACGTTTCCCGATCCTTACAGACCTATAATCGAGGCGCCTCACATTCGAACAACCACATAGGTGAAAAGTAGATATAAATGTCAGGGCTGGTAGGTCGCTGACACCACCATAGCTAGAAAGAAACGTCGTGCTCTCCCTGCAGTCCTTATCCCGTTTTTAACTCATACCGAGGTGTGAGGCTCGCGAATCCACGCTATACACAAAGCCAGGCTACGTAGGCTATGCTTTGATCATCAAACACAAGACTTTGCTTTGCAACAGAAGCCTTGATCACAGCATCTTGGCATGCCACATAGGCAATCCACTCCATACGACTGATTTCCATCGATATATAACCTCCGAGCTCGTACGTCTCAGAGAAGGGCGTTAAGCAAAAGAATAAATTTTCCGCCGCCAAACAGATATATATTTAACAGAGATCAATCAGTATAGAACAAAATCCAATGTCAGACACACAGTCCATTTACAAGTCCGTTCTGGGTCTGAACGAAACCGGAGGCGTCAATTCCTCGTATATCCGTACAATCAACGCATACGTCCAGACGGCTACTACTTCCGTTCCCTCACGGTAGCTACTCCAATCAGGAACCTCAGCAGCGCCCATCCAACCGATACGAAGATCGTCGCTCTTGAATCGTCTTTGTATTTTCCAATTCGAATCATTCGATCAATTATTTGAAATGAGGGTTAGCTCGGCCTTTTCAAATAATTCACGTATTTAGAATTCAAATCAATTCTTTCCATGGTTATATTATTCGACATTCATATTTCAGTTCTTTTAGTGTTATTTTCGTGTCAAGCACATACAACCATCAAATATCAAACAGATCAAGCCAAATTGGTTTATTTCCAATCTATGTTGCTTATAATATTTTATAATGATTTTTCGCCATTTTTATTTATTTAAAAAAGGCCATATTCAATTAATCGACGTTTCAGGTCGTGCCGTGGCACTGGCGTTGTTTTTCCCCTAAGTTGTTTTACATATATCGGAAAATCTAACCGTTGGATTTCTACAAAGTCTATATCAGTGGGAAGATATTCCCAAAGCGAACCCAATGGTTCCAGTTTCGTGAAAATCCGACGGTCGGATCTTCCACACTAGTCGTTTGAAGTTACGGTTTCAAAATTTGAACTGCAGCGTCGTTATTCGATTTAATTTAATTATATTTATATTTATATATAAATATAAACGATTTTGGCGCTGTTTTTCTTTAGATTTGAATTAAACATTCCAGACAATCCAACCGTTGGATTTTTACATGGTTGGTGCCGTTGGAAAGATATTTCCAAGGCGAGCCCAGCGGTTGCGGTTTCTGGAAAATCCGATGGTCGGATTTCTCGTACTAATCGATTCAAATTATGATTCCAAAACACGAACTGCACGGCTTCGATTCCTTTCAATTCTATTTATATTTATATATAAATATAGTTCATTCTTTAATTTCAAATATAGTTCCTTCATTAATTTCAACATCATTTTTACTTCAAATATTTCACTAACGCCTTAATATTTCGAAAAATTTCTCCATAACCACCTTTGTACGGGAAGGGGTTTGGGAATTTATTGGGCCGTGTTAGGTACCCAATAAATCCTACAAGGCATCCACATATTTATAGTGATATATTCTGGTGTTTACAGGGGAGCGTGTATAGATAATAACTTCAGAGAATAAATTCTCGTCACCCTGTCAAGCCTGAGGGAGCATGTATTTTTAATTACTCCAGAGGATAAATCCTCGTCATCTCGTCCCGTGTGGGAATAAATAGTCCATGTGCCGTATCTAATGACTAGAGAGACGTGATTATTGTCAACTCCAGACCCGTGTGGGTTTTTTTATTAATCTGGCAATTTATCGTTATATTTTATATAGTCTATATCAGTCATCAGTTCAACCTGTAGTATAAAATCATCGCCATACAAGCCTCTCGCTCGTATGGTAAATCTTCTACCTCGTCACACAAGCTCCAAATGCTTATGTGGAATATGATGAAGTATGCCTATCGTCAAGGAGTATGCCATGTAGTGTAGTTCAAAATTAATTGTTACTATCCTATGGCGATGTTTATTATTTCACACAGAATAACCAGCACTCCGCATCCAATGGCATTCACAGGAGTTGATATAAAAATAAAATTGCGCAGCCAACTCATCAAGGCTTACCTATTTGTCGGGCACGCAAATAATTTCTTTACTCTACAGCTAATCCATTTTCCCTGTTCAACACATGTATATTTATGCAGAACAAAGCTAATAATAATATTTCTAACGAACTAATATTTATTTCAACACGTGTGTATTTTTATCAAAGC
Organism: Allium sativum; assembly: GCA_030737875.1. Taxonomy (NCBI): domain Eukaryota; kingdom Viridiplantae; phylum Streptophyta; class Magnoliopsida; order Asparagales; family Amaryllidaceae; genus Allium; species Allium sativum. Next base: position 925,317,576 of record CM060918.1, on the reverse strand, counting down.
GTATACATGATAAAAGAATTATTTTTATCGTCAAAAATATTTATTCAACACGTGAATGTTTTTAACACTTCATATTCACAATAAAAATGTAGTTTTTATTGTCTATTCATTTTATTTTAAAATACGATAACATTCAACACATGAATTTCAATTCAACGAATGAATTTCAATTCAACACATGAATGTTCTCTATAGTTTGTATATATATAAAAATGTGATTTTTATCATTAAAGCTATTTGTTTAAAATTCGAACAATATTCAACACATGAATTTCAACTCGACGAACGAATTTCAATTCAACACATGAATATTCTCTATAGTTTGTATATATATATATATATATATATATATGTGATTTTTATCGTTAAAGCTATTTGTTTAAAATTCGAACAATATTCAACACATGAATTTCAACTCGATGAACGAATTTCAATTCAACACATGAATATTCTCTATAATTTATATATATAAAAATGTGATTTTTATCGTTAAATCTATTTGTTTAAAATTCGAATAATATTCAACACATGAATTTCAACTCGACGAACGAATTTCAATTCAACACATGAATATTCTCTATAGTTTATATATATATAAATGTGATTTTTATCGTTAAATCTATTTGTTTAAAATTCAAATAATATTCAACACATGAATTTCAACTCGACGAACGAATTTCAATTCAACACATGAATGTTCTCTATAGTTTGTATATATATATAAATGTGATTTTTATCGTTAAATCTATTTATTTAAAATTCGAATAATATTCAACACATGAATTTCAACTCAACGAATGAATTTCAATTCAGCACATGAATATTCTCTATAGTTTGTATATATATAAAAATGTGATTTTTATCGTTAAAGCTATTTGTTTAAAATTCGAATAATATTCAACACATGAATTTCAATTCAACACATGAATATTGGTTTCAACATATGTAATTAATTTCAACAAATGAAAATTATTTTAGCACATGAATATTTCAAAAAAATTCGGCAGCATAACGGCAGTGTAGTTAAAACTGGGACCGTCCCTAGTACGGCTCCTCGCTCTACCTTAAAACCTCGCGGTTTTTTACAATGGGGATCATGCATCTAGTTCGCACGCAGGCGGCATGTTTTATTTTCATTTCCACAATCCTATTCTAATTTGTTTCAACCACAAGAGGGTATTTTTCAACCACAAAGGTATTTTTCAACCACAAAGGTATTTTTCAACCACAATATCAACCACAAACAATTATTTCCAACCATTCGTCATACCATATAATATCACGCCAATCACAAGCAATAAATATCGTCCATGGTCTGTGGAAGAGGGGAGTATATATATATATATATATTATTTCTATAATTCACTTGCATTTCATCACTATTCAAAGCATATATGTTTCATACAATGCTTGTATAATTTATACATCGCTAATATAACTTATACAACACATGTACATGAGGTATACAATGCGTATATATTTTACACTTCGCTTATATAATTTATACAAAACGATTCCATTCACACAATTTAGTTTAGATTCCTCACATTGGTTTTTGAAGTGCTAAAAATCGTAGGAAGATCAGAAAAATCCGCGGCTTCTGCTAGATGGTAGAGAGCCTCCCTGCGGTCCCGATGTTTCCTGTTTCATCGAATTTCGTTAACACACTAAAAAGATATGATTTTTCAAAGTTTTGCAACACTTAAAAGTGTTATTTTCAATTCAGAAATTTAAAGCAGATAACTTTTCAAACCTTCTAAACTAGGTCTTTAATTCTCGATCAATCCGTGCTGTTTCGTCTCGATCGGATGCTGCGACGTTGAAGAGCTTCGAACAGGCTTCCCAGCGCCTATGGCGGCAGCGAACTCGGCGGCTCCAGGAATGATCGGCGGTGCTCCAATGGTGGTAACTTCCTGGGCGAAATTCGACGTCGATAGGGGATGGTTTCAGTCGAGGGTTGGTTTGATTGAAAGAGGGGAGGAAGGCGATCGGAAAAGCCAACTGGAGGCGGTGGCGAAATCGCCTGTGGCGGCGGCGATCGAGCTGGGAAGATTCGAAGGGTTTGCGTCGTTCGTTTCAGAGGTTTGACCGACTTTTCTGATGTGAGAGAAAATGAAGGGTATTTTCTATTATATTTAATTTTTAAATTCCTATAATATCCTTTCTAGCCAACGTACACCAATTTCAACCCAACGACTGTCGCCCCCAGCTAAATACCTCCATTCCGGACACAATGAGATATGTTTCGTTGGCCAATTCGACTGTTACAGTCAGTTATCTTTCAAATTAAAGTATAAAACATTTTATATTCAATTTGAACGTACATTTCAATTTGCCAGGGCCACAAACTAAATCGTAAAATTCCAAAAAAATAAATCTAGCTTTGTTTTGACGATTCGGTCCCAACAAAACCAGTTTCGTCGAATTCTGAGCTCGTATGCAAAATGTCCATTTTCAGGTCGACCCATTTTAACAAAAATTGACCAATCACATTTACCTTTGCCCCTCTCACATACTAGCTTCAAAAATTATGAAATTTGAAACCTAACAATAGTTTGACATCCCGGATCCAACAAAAGTGGTTTCGTCGAATTCCGAGGTCGTATGCAAAATATCTATTTTCAAGGGCTATATATTCTATATAGCGACCTTTCTGAGAATTCATTTGGCCATAACTTTTGATTCCTGTTATGAAACTTCGATTTTTCAGATTCGTTAGAAAGGTATTCATAAACAGATTTAAATATTTTCAGTTTCTCTAAAATCTGTTATATTTTCCACCCGGTACAGTCAGACAAAGTTTGTATTCAAATTTTCAAACTGCCTCACTATTCCCAATTCCTTATTTTATTGAAATATGCTATTTCAATTGTTTAAATTCTTTGACAATAACCAATTTTAAAAATTTTAAATTGGTTCACATTTTCCGGGTTATTACATTATATCGTTGGAAAGATCTTCCCAAAGCGGTCCTAACGGTTCCAGTTTTGGGAAAATCCGACGGTCGGATCTTTCAGTATAACCGTTTAAAGTTACGATTGCCGATTCGCGAACTGCCGCTCGCGTTTCAATTAAATTAAATATTTATATTCATATATATATATATATATATATATATATATATATATATAAATCATTTGGTGATTTAAACTATAAAAATTCATTTGTTTTATCGTATCTAAAATGACGATAAAATATTGCTTTTATTTCTCTGCTTTTTATTTATATCTAAAATATAAATAAAAAGGTACTTTTTTTCATTCCATGTATTTATTTACATCTAGAATGTAAATAAAGATCTACTTTTCTAATTCATATTTTTATTTGTAACTGAATTATACATAAAAATATACTTTATATAATCATATTTTAATTTGCAACAAATTTGCCAATAAAAATTCACTTTTGCTAATCTTGTTCTTATTCTCATCTAAAATGTGAATAAAATAACCTTTTTAATTTCACATTTTCATTCACATCTAAAATGTGGATAAAATATACCTTTTTAAATTCATATTTTTCATTTGCTACTAATTAGCAATTAAAAAGGTGTAATTATTTACTATGTTTTGTTTACATCTAAAAATGCAAACAAAATATGTAATTCTTTTTCTATGTCATATTTTATTTACTATAAATATAAATAAAATGTGCCTATTCTGAATTTATGTTTTATTTACTCTAAATGTAAATAACATGTTTCTTTTTCTCCCTTTTTCTTATTTATTTACACTGCATGTAAATAAATGTTTCCCTTTACTTCTCTTTCATGTTTATTTACCTAAGTGTAAATAAATGTGTCATCTCAAATTACACATCCTTTTTACATAAGAATGTAAATAAATGTGTTCTCTAATTTTTATTCTTTTTATTTACATAAGAAAATGTGAAATAAGGTCATCGCCAAGTTTATTCTTTTTATTTGCATAAGAAGATGCAAATAAAGTCGTTCTCATATTTTGTTCTTTTATTTACATAGAAAAATGTAAATAAAGTTGCATCGCAAAACTTGTTCTTTTATTTACATAGAAAAATGTAAATAAAGTTGCATCGCAAAATTTGTTCTTCTATTTAAATAGAAAAATGTAAATAAAGTTGCATCGCAAAATTTGTTCTTTTATTTACATAGAAAAATGTAAATAAAGTTGCATCGCAAAATTTGTTCTTTTATTTCAAAAATATGTTCATTTTCAATGTGACGACATAACGCTTAAAATATGTGTTCAATTTCATATTTCTACACAACGCTAAAAATATGTTTATTTTACATATATTAACACGACGCTAAAAATATGGTTCACTTTTCATATTCTAACATAACTTTAAACATGATTCACTTTTCATATCTCTACTACATGTAAAATCCCATGTTTCAATACTTAGAATAATATAAGTTTTGGATGTCGACTAACATGACCAATTCAATATAACAACATATGAATTCCACATGTAATTTGATGTGAAGTTCTCATGTCAACATAAACGATAGCAACATATGATTTGGTGTCAAGTTTCATGTCACACATACAACGACAAAATATGATTTGGTGTATAATTTTCATGAATCAAAATAAAAGGTCTCATCTTTATTTTATTCTGTGGATCAAAATAAAAGATCTAAACTTTCTTTTATCTTATAATTCAAAATAAAAGATCTAAACTCTCTTTTATTTTATAAATCAAAAATAAAAGATCTAAACTTTCTTTTATCTTATAAATCAAAATAAAAGATCTAAACTTTCTTTTATTTTATAAATCAAAATAAAAGATCTAAACTTTACGAAAGAAAAAAAAGAAATAAAGATGAGAACTTGTATGAAGATTACATCAAATTTTATGGATCTAGACGAACATAGTTATCTCAAGACATCACAAAGCATTACAAATCACACAAACCATAAATAAATTCTAAGTTACCACATCGCAGATCTATATTATTTACGTACAGAGAATGATTCAAATAATCGAGAGAAATAATTAAATTATTTAAAAACTAGAAATCTCACCTTAAATCAAATTCAGCTCAAAAATTTCAAAGGTCCAGAATCAGTCCTAGTTAGTCCTGACGCGTAGATCTTGTTTCTGGGATTCCAACGGTTCGAAAATCGCTGAATTCTGACCATGTTTGAATAAAATACGAATTATTTTACGTTGTTACATCTTAAATAAAATTATATATTAATTAAAAGGGTTTAACCCTTCCTTCCTCCTCTATATAATCAAAGCCGTCGAGTTTAACTATTGTTCGGAACCTAGGATTCACTTTTGCTCGCTGTACAACGCACTGGAGGCTGATCAGGGACTTCGAAGAGGAGGGTGTGGCGCCGGTTCACTGGAGGTGGGGGCCCATTCGGTGGCGAGTTCGGGTGATGGCAGCGGTCCAAAGTCGGGGTGTTTGGGTGGTCGGTTCTTGGTCTACAGGTGATGGTGGTGGGTGATGGCCGTATGGATTGAAAGAGGGTGGAAAGGGCTTCGAAGTAGTATAAGTCCCGAGGTCTGATTCGTGGAGTTGGAAGAGATTTTATAGGGAGAAGGTTAGAGCGTCTGTGGCCATAGATAAGAAAGAGGGCGGCGGCTGTGAAGACAATGAACAGTAGTTTAGGGTTTTAAATTCCTATTTTTATACTATTTGCAATGTATTTTTACAATTAAACCCATATCTTTTTAACCGGTCCAATTCTAGTCCAGTAGAAGGTGACCCTAGCCAATAGCCCATGTTCCGGATCCAACGGGACAGGTACCGTCATCCCAAACGGCTGTTTGAGGACTGTTTTATTTAATTTAATAATTAAATCCTTTATTAAATTAATTCATTCGCATAAATAAATTCACCGAGGTCACATACGGACTCAGAAAAATCGAGAAAAAATATATTTGGCTTCGTTATGTCGATACTTTCCTAACAAAACTAACCTCGTCGAATTCTGAGACCGTTTGAAAAATGGCTATTTTTCAGTCGATTAAATTTGACTGAATTGAACAAAACACAATTTCTTTTGCCACGCTCACATATTAATTCAGAAAATTCTATAAATTGATACCTAGCAATAATTTAACATTCCGGTTCCAACAAAAGTGGTTTCATCGAAAATAGAGGTCGTTTGAAAATTGGCTATTTTCACTGGCTTTAATATTATTTAAAAATGAAAATTTTAATTTCTGGCACATTTTCCAATCAAATTATTTAAAATAAATTTTTTAAATTGGTTCGGATTTTTCTGGTTGTTACTTGATTACCATACAGGCGAGATGTTCGTATGGCGATGATTGAATTATAGGTTGTACTGAGGACTGATATGGACAAAATAAATATAACGATAAATTGTAAGATTAAATTAAAAACCCCATACGGGTGTAGAGTTGACAATAATCACGTCTCTCTAGTTATTAGATATGACACATGGATTATTTATTTTCCAACACTGGACGAGGTGGCGAGATTTATCTCTAGAGTAATTTTGCACACTCCCTCGAGCATAGAATAGGACACTAAAAATTGTATATGCTTATACTGGATTTATTGGGTACCTAATACGGCCCAATAAATTTCCAAACCCCTCTCCGTATAAAGGAGGTTATGGCGAAAATTTTCAAAATTTAAAGGCATTAGCCAAAGTTTTGAAGTGAAAACGGTTTGGAAATCATCGAATGAATTATATTTATATATATAAATATAAATTAAAATAAAACGAATCACGCAGCTGCAGTTCGTGTTCTGGAATTGTGATTTTAAACGATTATACCGAGAAATCCGACCATCGGATTTCCCCGAAACTGAAACCATCGGGTTCGCTTTGAAAATATCTTTCCAACGATATAAAATTTGTTGAGATCCAACGGTTAGATTGTGTGAAATATTTAAATCAAATCTAAGGAAAAACAGCACTATAATGAATTATATATATATATATATATATATATATATATATATATATATATATATATATTGAAATAAAACGAATCGCGCCGTTGCAGTTCGTATTTTGAAATCGTAACTTTAAACGATTATATCGAGAGATCCGACCGTCGGATTTTCCAGAAACCGAAACCGTTGGGTTCGCTTTGGAGAGATCTTTCCAATGGTATTAACTTCGTTAAGATTCAACGGTTAGATTATGTGAAATGTGTAAACCAAATTGGGAGAAAAACAGTGCCAGGGCCGCGTTAGGACCCAAAGCGTCGTTTAATTGAAATGAGCTATTTTTAAATAAATAAAAATAGCGATAAATCATTATAAAGTATATATAGTGATATGAATGGAAATAAACCGATTTTACTCGGTTTATCAGATATTTTGATGGTTGGATGTGTTTGACATGAAAATTATATTAATGAACTAAAATGTGGATGTCAAATAATTTAACCATAGAAAGAATTAATTTAAATTCTATATATACATGAATTTTTTGAAAAGGTTGAGTTAATTCTCATTTCAAATGATTGACCGACGATAAAAAGTCGAAGATATGAAGACGGTGCAAGACCGGTTACCTTCACATCGTATGGATTGCTACTGATGCCTTAGATATGGGTAGCACCCTTGACGAGGTTACAGTGGTAGTGGTCTAGACGTACTTGTTGATCTCCGGATGAACGAGGGCCTCTCTTCCGTATTGGACATATGGAACGAGGAATAAGGTGCCTTCGGTTTCGTTCAGACCCAGAACGGACTTGTAAATGGTTGTGTGTCTAACATGTATTTTGTGCTGTATTCGTTGATCACTACTGAATATACATCTGTTTGGTGACGGAGAATTTATGCTCTTGCTTAACGCCCTTCTCTGAGACGTACAAGCTCAGAGGTTGTACATCGGTAGACATCAATGGTATGGTGTGAATTGACAGCGTGGCATACAAAGATGCAAATGATCAAAGCTTTTGTTGAAAAGCAAAGTCTTATGGTTGATGATCAAAGCACGGCTTTAATATAGCATAGCTTCGTGTATAGCGTTGTCGCGAGCCTCACTCCTCGGTATGAGTTAAAAACGGGATAAGGGACCCAAGGAGAACACGACGTTTCTTTCTAGCTATATATGGGTGGTGTCATGGTATGGAGCCAGACATTTATATATTTTTATCTTTGTGGATGTTGGAATGTGAGGCACCTCGGTTATATCGGTTACTACGGAGCCAATGGATAGGTCCTATAGGACCGGGAAATGTGTGTTCAGGAATACTAAACCTCAAACATAAGAGAGGTCCGGCCTTGGAGGATCCAAGGGTTCTCTGCGGGGAATCCTGAGGCATTTGCTAGAGTGTCTAGAAGTAGTGAGGAGTACATCCCTTGCCTCGACTCATGATGGAAATCCAATTTCCAATACGACATTACGATTTTGATTGTAAACTTATATATGACGACATGATATATGGTACTCATGCCGTCTATGATTGATACATTATGATTGAAATTGCTTTTGAAACATATATGCACTAGTGATAATATAAAATGATTTTGTTTTATACGTATCAAGCATACTTTGGCCATTATAAGGTAAAAATCTATCCTCTTGTTTTCGTTGCATTGTCTGACGGGACTTGAGTCTTATAATGGCTTCGTTTTTATAAAAAAGCATTGCATTGTTCAAAAGATTTACTTTATTTCATGCACTGGCAATCACTAGAGGAAACCCGTTCCGCGCGGTGTGCTTTTATGATTTGTCTTATTATTATTGTTAAACTAGTTAAGTAGATTTCTCATACCAGTCCCATGACTGACTCGTAGTTTGTTTCCACTTGCAAACTCGGGTGCCCTTATTTTTACACGGGCGGCCCAGTGACAGGTTACATGAAGTATTTTGGCTTAGCACTATGCGTTTTTGGCTGATGGCGAAGACTAGCTTTCTCTGTATTTTGGCTATTGACATTTCTGCCTGTGTTATCTTATGTATATGTACCGCTAATCGCGATGTAGACTGATTTATCTCTATTATGCATTATTTGATGCATATGTCTTAGTGATCTTGATGTAGACTGATCATTTCCTTTAGGCACTAAGTTGTATCCTATGACTGTGCTACTATAATGTTTATTACATTTTATGATTCCGCTGTCATATTGATGTAAATTATTCTATTTCAGGTCTATGCTATTATCTGTAATTTGCTAATGTTGATTAATGTGCTATATTCCGAATGATTATCCTAAATTTCATGACACGGGGTTTTGAGTTATCACAGCTGGTATCAGAGCTTTGGTTAATCTTAGTTCTGGAATTAAACACATTAAACACCTCGTCAAAAATAGAATCAGTAGTGTTCTAAGGCGAGTAGCTCATTAGAGATAGGATTAGTAATGTCCTAGAATAAGCACAGCAGAATAGCATAATAATTTGAACAGTACTTCATTGTTTTCCTTACGTCCTTCTGCTTTTACCATTCCTTAAAATATTTCATTTTTGTTGGTCTGACTCTTTTCTTGCTTGTACAGACCTGACTGACATGGCTACTAGAGCTAGAGGTGGAGGCAGAGCAGGTAGAGGCCAAGGAAGGGGGAATATCCCCGCTGCTCCGATTCAACCTAATCTTGAGGCTGTAATACCACCACCGCGGCCCCCGCAACCATTTGACCTTGACCGTGTGGCTAAGAAATATAGAAATCTTGGAGGCTTTCCATTCTCAGGCGACGGTACAGTAGCTAAAGCGCTAGCTTGGTTAAAGTCATGCGAGCGCATCTTCGCTAGCTTAGGACTTGAGGATCATCGAAAGAGATTTATGGCCGCTTGGTTGCTTAAGGGCGAAGCACTATTATGGTGGGAGGCATCACTTTAGATGAGCTAGAGATAGAGATGTCATGGGTTCAATTCAAAGTGCTGTTCAAAGAGAAATTCATCCCTGAGCAGGAGATGGAGCACCTACACGATGAGTTTGCTATTCTCCAACAAGGGGATCACACTATTCAGGAATATCTCAACAAGTTCACCCAACTGTCCCGTTATGCGCCCGAACTTGTTTAGAATGCTAAGGAGAAGAACAAGCGATTCATTCATGAACTTCAGCGTAGGTACCAAAGTAGAACAACGGGGCACATTAAGCTTCTATTCGCCAAGATGGTAGAGATGGCATGCAACTATGAAAGCTTGGATAAGAGGAACTCTGAAGAAGACCGTGCAAAGAACCAAACTACCAACAAAAGAAAGTCTTTTAGGAAGCAACCTGAGGCAAGCAACACAAAAACCACAAAGCCGCAAGCAAATAAGCGACCGACGGGCAATTGTCATAATTGTTGCCAAAGTGGGCATTGGGCCAATGAATGCAACGCCCCGAAACGACAACAGACAAGTCAGTCTGGTCCTAGCTAGAATCGCCTGGACAATAGGGAGTGCTTTAGCTGTCATAAGAAGGGGCACATCAAGCCAAATTGTCCATTGCTCAAGAATTCTTAGGTGGCACATGTATATGGCGAAGCGGATCTGCCAGCTTCTTCTCCGGAAGCAGGTTAACCCGATGTTTTGGGAGGTACCCTTACTATTAAAAATATTCCTGTTTCAGTACTATTTGACACTGGTGCATCACAAAGTTTCACTGCAAGTAATACTGTTAAAAAGTTGAAGTTAAAACCAAGAAATCTTAAAGAATCATTAGAGTTCATAATCCGATAGGAGATTCTCTTATTCTCGGTTTGTATTGTAATGTGCCAGTCTCTTATTCTTTTTGTCGGTTTCCTTTTAAGTCGATCATTATGGATTTTTCGGAGTTCGATATTATTCTTGGGTTAGATTGGTTAACAAAATATGAAGCCGAAGTTAAATGTGCCGAAAGAGTCGTTAAAGTTAAAACGAAGCTGGGATATATTATTATACCATGCCAAGGCTCAGATTCAAATTGAAAAGAATTTTGGTCTACGCTAGAAGTTACTCCCACTTTATTAGAAAATATTCCTGTTGCTAAAAATTATGCGGATGTGTTCGTAGAAGTTGATAGCTTACCGCCGCGAAGAGAAATTGACTTCAAAATCGAGCTAATTCCGAATGTAAGGCCAGTAGTGCATTCAATCCGAAGAATGACCTTGAAGGAAAAAGAAGAATTGGGCGATCAAACTCGACAATTGCTATGGAAACGTCTGATCAGACTGAGCTTCTCAAATTGGGGAGCAGCCATAGTATTTGTTCCGAAGTCAAACGGTACTCTCCGACTATGTGTTGATTACCGAGACCTTTACAAGCAGACGCTCAAGAATAAATATCCATTACCCCGCATCGATGAATTGTTGGATCAATTGAATGGAGCGCAGGTATTTTCCAGAATGGACCTTGCTACAGGTTTCCATCAATTGCGTATTGCCAAAGAATGTGTTCCTTTGACAGCTTCCATAGGTCGAGACATATTTTATGAGTGGTTAGTAATGTCGTTCGGCTTATGTAATGCTCCAGCTTATTTTATTGATCTAATGTACAGAGTATTCAGAGAAGTATTGAATAAATTCATGCTGGTTTTCATTGACGACATTTTAATCTTCTCTAAGTCAGCTAGCGAGCATGAGAAACATTTAGAATAAGTGTTGGAAATTCTGAGAAAGAACATCCTGAAAGCTAAATTTTCCAAATGTATATTCTGGCAAGAAGAAGTGAAGTTCCTTGGTCACGTCGTATCAAAGGAAGGAATTTCAGTTGATCCAAGTAAAAGTTCAGCTATTCAAGATTGGAAGCAGCCTACTACCCCCACAGAAGTCTGAAGTTTTCTGGGATTGGCTAGTTATTATCAAAAATTCGTTAAGGATTTTTCGAAGATATCCGGTTCATTAACCAAGCTTACAAAGAAGCACACAAGATTTAATTGGACTGCAGAATGTGAGGCGGCTTTCCAAGAGCTGAAATTAAGGTTGACAACTGCTCCCGTATTAATAATTATCGATGGAAATCAAGATTTCACCGTCTATACAGATGCTTCTATTGAAGGTATTGGTGCGGTATTAATGCAAAGAGGCCAAGTAGTTGCTTATGCTAGTAGTCAGTTGAAACCGCATGAGAAGAGATACGCAACTCATGATTTTGAGTTATTAGCCATCGTGTTTGCTTTGAAAATCTGGAGACACTATTTATTGGGTGAGAAGTTCGAATTATTTACAGATCACCAGTCATTGTAGTATTTGTTAACCCAGAAAGATTTAAATTTGAGACAGCAGTGTTGGCTAGAATTTCTTGCAGCGTACGATCAAGATATTCTGTGTACTCCGGGGAAAGCCAATGTTGTAGCTGATGCACTTAGCAGAAAGAACGTAATCATCGCTAGTCTTATTATAACGCCTTCATTGATTGATAAAATATCTGCTCTTCAAAAGGATGATCACTTCATTCGGAGGATCAGAGAGAGAATTCAGAAATGTGAACCCTCTGTTGATCGATTCAGATTCCAATTGTCGAATCCACATAACAGCTATATCAGTCAAGAAAAGAGGGAAGCATTTTGCCATGACATTTTCCGACGCCGATTGAACTTCCATGTGACATTTGTAGTGCATCAGGTGCACGGTAGGATCCGTCCTGCCGTTGTAGGGCTCCAGCTGCGGATGTTTGAAATCTAGGGGATCGAGAGAATTCCTGATTTCCTGTGTGAATGGATTGTGATTGACATCATCCATGTCATTCTGATAGGTGCGGCCTCTCGAAAGGCGTTCAATGAGGTTGGCGAGCTAATCGCCTTCAAAGAGCTGTTGCAGATTGCCAAGATCAGAGCCGGTACCCTCAGCGAAGAGTCTAGAAGAGTGTGGAAGTGTATAGGGAGCTTGGAAGGCTATCTGATTCGGAGGTGCCCCTATATTGCAGGTCGTGGAGGCCGAACTGGTTCGGTTCGTGGGGCCCGATCCGAACCGATGCTGGGTTGCCATTCTGAGCTGCTTCTTGCTATTGCACTCGCGTGGGTTCTGTTCGAACCAGAGAGGACGTGGGTCGTGCTCGATCCGTGCCATGATTCCAGAGGGGAAGCTACTGCCCCCGAGCTCAAGTAAGGTTGCGGTTCGGATCGGGTCCGAACCGACCCGGTGGGGAATGCTCCCCATTTCCATCTGCGTTGGATTCAGATTTTGGCCCTCGGTTCGGATTGGATCCGAACTGATCCAGTTCGTTATCCCTGCTAGAGCCATTTCCATGCCGTTTCCGGTGAGTTGTGCGTTGTAGCTCGGTCTTCCTTCCATCTGAGCGAAGAATTGGTCGATCTTCTCCTGTTGTTTGCGGAGGAGATCATCTTGCCTTGCCATTTGAGCTCTCAATTCAGTGAGAACTCCATCCATCTCTTCTTTGGTTAAGTATGCTGATAGATCACCATGAGAGGAAGCCTCCTGGCTCGCCTCGTTCCTCGCGCCTTCTGTACCAACGTCCTCAGTATGAGAGAAGGTTCCATCTTTCTTTCGTTAAACCATTGATCGAACAGTCGAGAAATCCGATTCTTTTGAGGCTAGAAATTGAAGTAGTATTGTGTGCCCCCACGTGGTGCGCCAAAATGTTAGACCGAAATCTGGGCCTAACACCCAAATGCTATGTGAAATCCTCACAATCACAGAATAAAAGCAAAAAAACAATAAAGTGGACGTAGGCTTAGTTTGAGCCGAACAACTATAAAAATCTCGTGCGTCTCCTGTTATTTACTGATTTTTCTGGTTTTATTCTATGATTGTGAGGATTTCGCATAGCATTTGGGTGTTAGGCCCAGATTTCGGTCTAACATTTTGGTGCGCCAGGTAGAGGCACACAATACTACTTCAATTTCTAGCCTCAAAAGAATCGGATTGCTCGACTGTTGGATCAATGGTTAAACGAAAGAAAGATGGAACCTTCTCTCATATGGAGGACGTTGGTACAGAAGGCGCGAGGAACGTGGCGAGCCAGGACGCTTCCTCTTATGGTGATCTATCAGCATACTTAACCAGAGAAGAGATGGTGGAGTTCTCACTGAATTGAGAGCTCAAATGGCAAGGCAAGATGATCTCCTCCGCAAACAACAAGAGACGATCGACCAATTCTTCGCTTGTATGGAAGGAAGACCAAGCAACAATGCACAACTCGCTGGAAACGACACGAAAATGGCTCTAGTAGGGATAACGAACCGGATCGGTTCGGATTCAATCCGAACCGAGGGTCAAAATTTGAATCCAACGCAAATGGAAATGGGGGGCATTCCCCACCGGGTCGGTTCAGACCCAATCTGAACCGCAACCTTACCTGAGCTCGGGGGCAGCAGCTTCCCCTTTGGAAATCATGGCACGGATCGAGCATGATCCACGTCCGCTCCGGTTCGAATAGAACCCACGCGAGTGCAGCAGCAAGAAGTAGATCAGAATGGCAACAAAGCATCGGTTCGGATCCGGCCCCACGAACCGAACCGGTTCGTCCTCCACGGCCTGCAATATGGGGGCACCTCCGAACCGAATCGGATAGCCTTCCAAACTCCCTATACACTTCCACACTCATCTGGACTCAACGCTGGGGGCACCAGCTCTGATCTTGGCAATCTGCAATAGCTCTTTGAAGGTGATCGACTTGCCAACCTCATTGAACGCCTCTCGAGGGGCCGCACCTATCAGAATGACATGGATGATGTCAATCACAATCCATTCACACAGGAAATCAGGAATTCTCGCAATCCACTGGATTTCAAACTTCCGCAGCTGGAGCCCTACAACGGCAAGACGGATCCTACCGTGCACCTGATGTGCTACAAACGTCATATGGAAGTTCAATCGGTGTCGGAAAATGTCATGGCAAAATGCTTCCCTCTCTTCTTGACTGATATAGCTGCTATGTGGATTCGGCAGCTGGAATCTGAATCGATCAACAGTTGGAACATGTTGGCCGCTCACTTTATTGAACAGTTTCGGGTCCAAATTGCTCTACCTAAGAATGTCATGTCTCTCACCACAATCAAGCAGAGGCCTAAAGAAATTTTGCGCTCATTTTTGGAAAGGTTCGACGTTGCAGCAGCAACAGTTGATCGACCCGAGCCATCTATGGTATTGATGGCAGCAGTCTCCGGCATTTTGGACAACTCGGAGTTCAAAAAATCCTTGTACCGAGACCCACCACGGAATCTTAGCGAATTCTACATTGAATCAGATAGATTTTTGCTTGAAGAAGACGCAACATCCAAAAAGAAAATTCTCGATGTCAACATGCTCAAAGACGAAGAACCGTCTGATTCTGGAAAAGAAAAAGGAAAAGCTGCCATCAAGAATGACCGCAATACTCAGCCCCGGAAAGGGCCCAGATATGAGAAGTACACTGAACTCAATTCGACGCTGACTGACATTTACATGGACACAAACGATGCCATCTCCTACCCAAAGCCTCCCAGAAGGGAGCCATCGCAAAGAGAAAGCGATTCTGGAAAACATTGCATATTCCATGATATGGACAGTCTTGACACGAATGACTATAGGCACTTGCGAGACTTGATTGAGGAACGGGTTAGACGTGGAGAGCTACCCGAGTATGTGAAACAACCTACAGCGCCTGCACCCGCGCTGCCGCCACCTGCTCCCCGGAGAGGGAATGACCCTGGATCGAGCTCCTGTGGGATCATCATCAGCTGATCTGGATGGGATCACTCTTCATTTTCAGCATTTCTTAGGATTTAAGATATGTCTCTTTTCTTTCTTTAGGGTTTCCGATTGGCTAAATCGGAGTACACACGTTCGAGGTTAGGATTTAGCTCCAAAGCGTGCTCTGCACTCGATGACAAACGAATCAGGATTTGCTTTGGTTTTGTACTTTGAATTGAATAAGGAAGGACTTTCCGAGCATGGGTTATGTTTGACGAATTTAAGTGTCTTGTCAGGTTATGGCAGGATTCTCAATCTCAATTAAAGTATGGCTTATACTTATCTCGGACCCCTAGGCATGGATTATGCCTAGGGACAGACTGTCTTGTCAAGTATTGGCAAGTATAGCTCTATCCCGACATGAGTATGGAATGTACTCACTAGGATGCTTAAGTATGGATTATACTCTGAAACGACGAACGATCTTGTCGGGATTGGGCAAAGGAACTCAATAAAACTCGAGTATGGCTTATGCTCAGTTTGAACTTCCTGGTATGGCTTATACCCGGAAGGTTAGGTCCCTCGCCAGGTTTTGGCAGGATGATTCAAACATCCCTCGAGTATGATTTATACTCAAACAAACGCACAAGCATGGTTTATGCTCGAAAATGTAACCAGTTTTGTCAGGATTTGACACACCTTTTTGCTTTCTTTTCTTCGCAGGTATGGATTATACTTGCAGCTAGCAGGCCCGTCGTGGCCTTGGATTATCCAGAACACATCTTCCTTCAAACAGCAAGATATGTTCTGAGGGGCAAAATGTTGACCCGCTTTTTAGTAAAAGCAGTCACACAAAAAATTTCTGGCAAACAATACGCACAAGTATGGGGAATATCGTCAGAAGACATGGAGCGATTTGGTTGAAGTCGCATCACAAACAAAGATTGGCCCGAAACTTCTATCAAACGACCTCTTTTGGGCCTGAAAACAAAAATTACGAAATTGAGCTTTGTAAATCTTGTAGCCCTTTGAATCAGCTTCGAATCGAGCTTTCGTTTGGCTAAAACGGACTTATGGTTAGAAAGTTACGCCTGTTTCTGTGAACGCGTGTAGAACCGAGAACTTGGAATCTGGAATTGGCATAACCCATTCGGATCGGATTTACGGTTCGGATCGGGTGAGAGGACCTAATGGCATAACTTTTGGGTAAGGAAATTTAGAACCCCCGGATCGGATCGGAGCACAGAAGACCCGATCCGCCTGAAGTATTCTGCACTGAAGTGTTAAAATCTTCGGATCGGAGACATCAGCTCGGTTCGAATCAGACCCGAACCGCCTCGACCTGCTTCATCTCACAAGTTTGATCGTTTCTTAAGGAGTAACCGCCTTCTATTAATCCGGATCAGCTTACACTTATCTAACCACGAACTGGGAAGGACTTTTCCATGTTCTCCACTACTTCTGAGATCTCCTCTGGTCGCACCACATGGCCCATCCGAACCGGAACCGCCCAGAGCTTCTCTACAGCTATAAATACACCATCATATGGCGATTTGAGGGGACTTTTTCCCACTCCCATACTTGGCATCCATTACAACCAAGCAAGGACATTGCTCATCTCTCTCAAACAAGAGGTTATCTTGTATAAAATCAATTCCTAATCTCCTCTTCTTCACTGTAAATACAAGGATTTCGTGTATAAACCACAAGCAAACAACATTGTAATAGCTTCTTAGGATTTAAAAAACAATAAAGTGGACGTAGGCTTAGTTTGAGCTGAACCACTATAAAAATCTTGTGTGTCTCCTGTTATTTACTGCTTTTTCTGCTTTTATTATGTGATTGTGAGGATTTCGCATAGCATTTGGGTGTTAGGCCCAGATTTCGGTCTAACACCAGTTTTCAGATTATAACAATGAGGTTCTGAGGTTAAAAGGCCGAATTTGCGTTCTGAACATTCCGGAGCTCCAGAGAGAAGTACTGGATGAATGTCAAAAATCCAAACTTAGTATCCATCTAGGAGTGAGTAAAATGTATAATGATATCAAACGCACCTTCTGGTGGAGATCTATGAAAAGAGACATTTCCTTGTACGTTAGCCGGTGTTCCACTTGCCAACAAGTCAAAAGCGATCAACAGAAGCTCGCCGGATTGTTACAACCATTGGAGATTCCAAATTGGAAGTGGGTGCAAATTTCCATGCATTTCATAGATGGTTTGCCCTGAACCAGGAAAGGTAATGACAGTATATGGGTGGTAGTAGATCATTTCATGAAGACCGCCCATTTTATACCTGACAGATCGACTAGAACAGCTTAGAGTCTAACGTAGATTTATTTCAAAGAAATCGTTAGACTACATGGAGTGCCGATCAGTATTGCCAGTGATAGAGATCCAATTTTTTCTGGTAAATTTTGGGATGCATTCCAGAAAGAGCTTGGGACCAAGTTAAATCTTAGCATCGCATATCATCCTTAAATAGATGGCCAAACTGAGCGGGTGAATCGTATACTTGAAGATTTACTGCGGGCTTGTGTTATTGATTTTGTCGGATCGTGCGAAGATCACTTGCATTTGGCTGAGTTCTCATACAACAACAGCTATCAAGTGAGCTTGGAAATGTCACCATTCGAAGCATTATATGGTAGACCTTGTAGATCTCCCGCATGTTGGGTAGAATCTAGAAACCGACTAGTATTTGGTCCCGATATGATTCGTGAAGCTTCAGACAAAGTCGATTTCATCAAGAAACGATTACAAATAGCTCAAAGCCAACAGAAGAGTTATGAAGACTCTAGAAGAAGAGATTTAGCATTTGTTGTTGGTGATTATGTTTATTTGAGAGTTTCTCCGATGAGAGGAGTAGTCCGATTCGGGAAAATAGGGAAGTTGGCGCCTAGATTTATTGGTCCATTTCCCATACTTGAAAGGATAGGAACTCTTGCTTATAGGGTTCAATTTCCTGACTAGTTGCCAGGAGTACATGATGTATTTCACGTGTCTCAACTTCGAAAGCATGTGCATGATCCAGATCTAATTGTAGAAGAACCAGTGCAGCAGGATTTAGATATTACTCCAGAATTAGCAGTTAGAAGAGAACCAACAAAGATTATTGGGAAAGAAACTAATTCGCTAAGGAACAAGAAGGTTCATTTAGTTAAAGTGCAGTGCAGATCCTAGAGACTTTACTTGGGAAACCGAAGAGAGCATTAAACAGGCTTATCCCAAGTGCAGAGTGGACATCTCTGGTTAGCTTCGGTGCAAAGTACATTTACAATATTTTACGTTTCCGTTATGTTTCCTACTTTACTGTTGTTTCCTTTTCGGGGATGAAAAGTTTTAAGTTGGGGAGATTGTAACAACCCGGAAAATTAGAACCAATTTAAACTTTTTAATTTGGCTATTTTAATGAATTTGGAATATTTGAAATGATTTATTTTAAATAATAATGAGTAAAAATTTATTTAAATCGAAGCTAGAACGAATAAATTTATTTTAATTATATAACGAGCCTGAAATGGCGCAATAGTTTGAAAATTGACTTTGAACTTTGACTGAATGTACAGGATTCCAAATATATCGAGTTTCAGTAAAACCAAAAATATTTAAATCTATTTAAAAATATCTTTCTACGAATCTGAAAAACTGAAATTTCATAGCAGGAATAAAAAGTTATGGCCAATTGAATATTCAGAATAGTCGCTATGAAATTTAATATAAATATTAGCCCTTAGAAACAGATATTTTGCAAAACGACCTCCATTTCCGACGAAACCACTTTGGTAGATCCGAAATGTCAAATTATTGCTAGGTTTCAAATTCCATAATTTTTGGAATTAATATGTGAGCGTAGCAAAGGAAAACGCGTTTAGTAATTTCAGTTTGAATTGGATCGACCATAAAAAGTCCATTTTTCAAACGGTCTCCAAAACTAACGAAATTAAATTTTTTGGGACAGTATCCTTCCAACATAGCTAGATTTATTTTTCGAGAATTTTTGGAATCAATATGTGGCCCTGGCAAATTAAAATGTACGTTCAAATCTAAAATTGAATGTTTTACATTTTAATTTGAAGAATAACTGACTGAAACAGTTGAATGGGCTTACGAAACATATTCCATTGTGTCCGGAATGGCGGTATTTAGCTAGGGTCGATGTCAGTCGTTGGGTTTGATTTGGAGTCCGGACAAGGAAAAACTATTTTTGGAATAAATATATATACAGGCCAATTATAATTTTCCATTCATTATTTAATTTTCCAGAAAAGAAAAAAAACCGCAACCCTTCATCGCCGACGACGGAAACCCTTTCACCGCTTCCAACCCCGATTCCGGCCAATCCACTCAGTAAAATCCTTGGCTCCAATTGAGGTTTTTGTTGAACTCTCCGAGATCTTCATATCCATATAAGTTGCACCCCCATGATTCAACGAATCTCGAGAACCACCTCCCTGAAGCCGTCGACTTCAAACCACAGCTAACCCTTCTCTGCTGTGTCGATCTTGACCGCACCCCCAGGCGCCGGTGCGTCGTTCCACCCTCCTCGACGTGGTATACTCTGATTATCACCTCGAGCAACGGTTTGGATGAATTTGCTAAACCTAGTTTCGAACGAAACTGCTGAGGTATTGGCTGAGCAAATTTTATATGGTTGTAACACTTAAAAGCGTTGCAAAGTGTGATTTATTAATAAAAATCGTATCTTTTTCGTATGTTGTCCAAATCCAGTGAAACAAGAGACATCGGGGCCGTGATAGCATACACTACATCTAGAAGAGGCTAGAACACATTTGGAGCTCTCTACAAAAACTAGAAGGAGTGGAACCCAAAGTGAGATTTTTAAATTTAAATTAGAATGAAATAACGATGTATAAATTATATAATCAATGTATAAATTATATAAGCATTGTATATCTCACATATAAGCATTGTATAAATTATATATGCGATGTATAAGTTATATATACGTTGTATAAATCATATGTGCGTTGAATGGAATTGAAATGAAATTGAAATGGAAATAAATATATTTATGTACATACATACACACACACACACACATATATATATATGTATGTATGTATGTATCTATACTCCCCTCGTCCACAGACCATGGATGATATAAATTGATTGTCTTGTGGAAAATGATTGTGTTGTGAAATTTGGTTGTGATTGTGAATGGTTGATTGTGGTAGCAACGAAATTGGTTGTGTTTGGTGAAAATCCATTGTGTTGTGAAAATGAATGATATTGTAGAAATCATTGAAATGAAAGTATTGTAATACTGCAAGGCCTAGGATAGCAGAGGAGCCGTGCTGGACACGATGCGGGTGCTAAATACCCTGCCGTTGTAATGCTGGAATTTCCTGAAATATTCATGTGTTAGAAAAATATTCATGTTTGAAATAAATTGTTTGAACAATAAAAATCACATTTTTATTGTATATTTGAATTGCTAAAAATATTCATATTTGAAATAAATTGTTTGAACATTGAAAATCACATTTTTATTGTATATATGAATCGCTAAAAATATTCATGTTTGAAATAAATTGTTTGAACAATGAAAATCACATTTTTATTGTATATATGAATCGCTAAAAATATTCATGTTTGAAATAAATTGTTTGAACAATAAAAATCACATTTTTATTGTATATATGAATCGATAAAAATATTCATGTTTGAAATAAATTATTTAAACAATAAAAATCACATTTTTATTGTATATATGTATCGTTAAAAATATTCATGTTTGAAATAAATTGTTTGAACAATGAAAATCACATTTTTATTGTATGTATGAACCTTTTAAAATATTCAAAGGTTGAAATAAATATTTGTTGATGGAAAATATTATTTTTAACATGTACATGAAGTGTTAAAAATAACCGTGTATTGAAATAAATATTTGTTGATTGAAAATAACCGTGTGTTGAAATAAATATTTGTTGATTGAAAATATTATTTTTAACATGTATATGAAGTGTTAAAAATAACCGTGTGTTGAAGTAAATATTTGTTGATTGAAATTTTTATTTTAAACATGTATATGAAGTGTTAAAAATAACCGTGTGTTGAAATAAATATTTGTTGATAGAAAATATTACTTTTAACATGTATATGAAGTGTTAAAAATAACCATGTGTTGAAATAAATATTTGTTGATTGAAAAAAATATTTTTGACATGTATATGAAGCGTTAAAAATAACCACGGGTTGAAATAAATATTTTGTAATGACCCGCATTGGCAGAGGTATTATAATTAATTTATTTAATTATATAAATGGTGGTTTAATTAAATAATGATGAATATTTAATTAAAAATATTAAATTAAATAATATATTTAATTCTGAAATAATCAGAATTGGCCGAAATGACGATATGGTGTGAACCAGATCATCTATGATATTTAATTCAGCTTGGAATTGAATTTGAATAATGAATATATTCAATCATCGACAGTTGAATGTATAGTTTATAATATAATTATAAAATGGCGCTGCAGTTCGTAATTTGGCGATTTGAACTTCAACTGAATGTACATGATTCGTTTTAACCTGGATTTCTGTGAAACAAGAAACGTGTGGAGCTGGTGGAGTATATCTTTCTAGTGAAAGAGAAAAATCGGGATTTCGTCGTGTAGATTTTGATGTACGTCCAAATCAAATTTCAGAAAAGTCGCTATGGAATTCCTTTATAATTTATAAAGGAATTATTTATATCTTAAAAAGGAATTTCAAAATAAATCGAATATCGATTTAATCGGGATTTGAAATATCGAGTTAGAAATTCATATAGGAATATTCTAGAGCTGTACGATATTCCTCTGTGAATATATACGATGATATTTAGTTTTAAATATTAAATTTAATTAAATTTAAATATATTTATATATTTAAATAGGCTATTTAGAGCTTTAAAAATAACCACTTTTGCAAACGACGTCGGAATTCGACGAAACTAATTTTGTTGGATCCGCAATATTAAATAGTTGCTAGATTCCAAGTTTGGTGATTTTTAGAGTCACTGTGTAGCCGTACAGATTTTTGGAGTGAGAAGCAGTCAGCATTTTGACGGTTACAAATACGCTGTGTGAGCATACGAAGTCGGAATTTGACGAAACCAGTTTCGTTGGGACCGTAATATCGAACTCTAGTTGTATGTCCAGTTTCGTGATTTTTGGGTGTCGTGTGTGATTTCAGGGATTTTAAAGGACATATATTTATAACGTTTGCTTAAAATAAAAATAAAATAATAAATATAATAATTATTTCCTCCTATAAATACACTCCAAAATCTTCCCTAAATCAAATTTCAATGCTCCCATAAGTCAACAAAATTCTGTGTCGTCGTATTTCCCTTCAAACCAAAAACGAGAGAAAAAAAAATGGAAAACAATTCCATAGAAAATTCTGTAAATCCCCAATCATACACCATTGAATTCGCCAAAGGTTTATCTTCAAGTTCGTATCCATTTAAGCAAGTTCGATCACCATTTTTGGCTACTGTGTTTTATACAGCTGAAGTTTGTGAGGAGTAGGGTTCGACCTCGTTGTCTTTGTGAGGATTTATCGTGGAATACGAGTTCGGATCCGAACTCAAGTGATCGAATAGAGGGAGTTTGCAAAAGATGGTGGGGTATGGTGCAAAATACTGTCGCACGATTACTGTACGGTGAGGCTGAGGTCGCAATTGTGAGGGGAGCTCGAGTTCGGATTGGTTGTGTTGGGGAGATAGAGGAATCAACGGGGATTTGATTAGTGAATGTCGTTCGAAGTCTCGTCGAAGGGGGGAGGAGTTCAGCGAGCAGGAAGGTACTGAAATGGCAAAGCATTGGAGCGTGGTTTTCTTTCTGGTTTGGGGGAGACGAGGGTAGCGGGTACAGGTTCTAAAAGGTGGTGTGGGCTGATGGGCCTGAAGTTGCGGTAAAGCCTAATAAGTAAATTAAATAAGTTTAATTTAAATTAATTTGTGTTCGAATTTGTAAATGCGATAACTTATTCGTATGTTATTAGAATTCCATGAAACAAGATCCGTTAGGATCGTATGGACGGCGGCTACACCATGGAGCTGACTGGAAGTGAATCCGAGCTCGTTACAATTTATGGAAAAATAAATTGTCCATCGCAATCAAATAACGCAAACTGTTATTTTGACGGTTAACGTGCAACTATAAGTAAATCTCACTAACTCTGAACAGTTTACATTTTCATGTTGTATTTTTAGAACTGTTAAATATTGGCTGATTGACTGTGTGTTGACTGTTTGATTGAACTGCTAGTCAGTTAGTTGAATTTCTATATTGGTTCTGTTTAACAGAATATATATCATATGGAACTGAAAGTGATGTTATCTATATTGTTTAATATCTGTGATGCAGGGAAACAGGTTGGAGGAATCCAACTGGATTCCTCAACATTTATTTTACTGTGGTTCATATATTGTAATATATGATGTGATATATATTCTGTTGTCGATTATATGTGTTATAGACGATATTGACCATCGTGATTTGATATGATTAAATACCATAACATACCGAAATGTTGATAAGGGAATATTTTCAAAGTTATATTTGAAAATAAAATATTTATAAATGGAATATTTATAAATAAGAAATATTTATAAATTGGAATATTAATAAATAGGATATATTTAGAAAAAGGGGAAAACGTTATAAAAAGGAAAGATTTGTAAATCATTTACAAATAGAATTGATAGGAAATATTTAGAAAATAAATAGAGTTATAAAAAGGAAATTTGTTTATAACTGAATAGGATGTTATAAAAAGGAAACCGTTATAAAAAGGAAAACGTTACTAAAAAGGAAATCATTTGTAAAGTGAAGAACCGTTACTAAAAGTAAATCTTTATAAATGAATAGTTTATTCAAAGGGAGTTAATGGAATATGGTATTCGAAAGTTAGTAAATCGAATATGTTATTCGAAAGGGGTTAGTCGAGTTAGTTGAATCGAGTTAATCGAATTTTAGTTATTCAAATAGAGTTAAATAAATAAGGGTTATTCGAATTAGTTATTCGAATAGAGTTAAACACATAAGAGTATTGAATTAGTTAATCAAAAGGAGTTAAGTAAAAGGAGTTAATCGAATATAGTTTATTCAAATGGAGTTAAAGGAACAGATCGAATATAGTTTATTCGAATGGAGTTAAAGGAATAAATCGAATATAGTTTATTCGAATGGAATTAGAGGAGTTAATCGAATATAGTTTATTCAAATAGAGTTGGAGGAGTTATCGAATATAGTTTATTCGACAGGAGTTAAGTGAATAGAGTTAATCCAAAGGATTAGTCGAATAGAATAAATTAAAAAGAGTCAATCGAATATAGTTACTCGAAAGAAAGGTTAAGTAAGGAAGTTAGTTAAAGAAATATAAAATGAACTTTGCCTATTTCAAAGTAAGAAATGTTGTTCAATTAAGGTCTGAGAGGTAGTTCTACCCCAACTTGATTGGCTTCGTATTTAACTAGAAATGGTTAAGGTTCGACAGTAAAGGACGGTTAAGTGAATTTAGTAATTTAAGGAAATGGTTTGAGTTGGCATAGTGATAGTTTGTTTAAACATCTGTCTAAGTCCAATGAAGAAGCTTTGGAAATGTTTTCCAAATAAGAAACCAGAAATGTTTTCTAATAAAGAAAACAAGAAATGGAAATGTTTTCCATTGTTAATAACGTATATTTTCCAAATTTAGAAAATAAGAAATATTGAATATAGGGAAACGGGAGATAAGTAAATTAATGAAATAAAGAGATAAATGTTGAATGATGATTGATCGATATAATTTCCATCTGGAAATAATATCGTTGTTTGCACACCTGTTTTTCTTTGATGGTTAAATCACAGACTATCGAAGTTTTGACCATTTTAACGTTGTTAATATGGAGAGACCGGTTGGATTATTATCCAAAGAACCACTCTGTATTGGCATAAGCGTTGCGAATCATATATGCCAAAGATAATTGAAGACGGAGTAAAGTGCAAGGGCTATTGTATAAGTCTTAGATAACAGTGTCTAAGATGGATGTATTGAATAGTGCCTTCGGTTCATCCTGTTCCTGGATGACTTGTATGGACAGATGTCTGACAGAGTATTTCTAGACGATCACGTATATTGATTTCTCCAACCTTACCATAAGTGGAAGCGGAGAAGGAAACTTCTTTTAGCTAACACATAATGTATGGTTGAGGACGTCAATCAGTGATTTGATGGATTTGACGATGTGGCATTCAAAGTGATTCTGGTGTGATGATAAAGCGTAGCTTCTAGCCTCACATCCGGTAAATGACAGAAATCGGGCAGGCAGCATGGCTAAGTCGGTCGCACCGAAGTAGGGTGTATAATCACCTGATCTAGAGTTTCATTTATTTCTAAAAATCTATTATTGATGCTGTCAGATTCGGGAAACGGTTGCTGATCCCAACCGTTGGTGATATACATTCGATACACTCAAGCGAAATGAGTGGTCGGTCATGTGTGGCCAGGTTGCAAGATGTTCTTGTTGAATCCAGTGTATTCCTCTCTAGAGGTACACTAGCGAAAGGTGGTTCCATACCTTGTCATAGTTGGAAATCCATTACCCAATACGTGCTTGCGGTTTTGATTGTATACTATACATGTAGAACGTGAGATGAAAGCGTTTCTGCTAGATGATTATTATATTGTGTTGATAGACATTATTATAATACCAAAAGGTTTTTGATATAAAGAAAATTTGGATTCTCATAAGGGAAAAACCCGTTCCATTATACGGCGTGGTCTTATGAGGTATCGTTTACTTGTTCAAACTGTTTTAAACTGTTTTACTCATACCAGTCCCATGACTGACCATTTTGTTGTTTTCCCTAAACTCTTGGGTGCCTAAATTTGTACGGGCAGTCAAGTAGTCGGGATTTTACAGATACACTTGAAGAGCTGGAACAGGAGGGTTCAGGATTATATAGCTATAGTTATTTCCGCTATGTTGTAAGTGTTGTACTTTGATAATGATGTATATTCAAGTACATATGTATATTTCAAGTTATGTTATATATAATATATGTTATTCGTTCCGTTGTGAGGTCCCTGTTACTCTGATGTTGTGTTCTTCTTCTTCTATTCTAATTTTCTATCTTATCTTTCCTCACCCTCTAATTTCTTTCATTAATGACCAGTATTTTTCGATGTTTAGTTAGTCATCAGTGAGTTTATGGTGATAACCAAAGTCGACAAAAACCCGGGTCGTTACAGTTGGTATCAGAGCTTAAGGTTAAGTGAATTACCTTGGCTTTGTGGCGTGACTTGGTAGAGATAG
Source organism: Allium sativum (assembly GCA_030737875.1). Lineage (NCBI taxonomy): Eukaryota > Viridiplantae > Streptophyta > Magnoliopsida > Asparagales > Amaryllidaceae > Allium > Allium sativum. The sequence goes on along the minus strand of CM060918.1, from coordinate 925,290,790 downwards.
GGTTAGTAATACCTTAGATTGAGTTGAGTGTATATATACGAGTGAACGTATTTGTTATTGATATAAAAATTTGTTTTATATTATGGAGATTTATTGGTTGAGTTGTTTATGAGTTCTAGTCGATCAGTTTGATCCACTATATCGGTAGGAGTTACTAAAGACTTGAATACGATAGGTCGACACGATATGTTTTGAAAAGAGGGTAAATTAAAATAAGTTTACTCAAGGTATATCTTGATATAAGAAGATATATATATATATATATATATATAAATTTCAATATAGTGGATATATTGGTTGTTATTATAATCGAGTAAGATTATAAATTAAATGGTTATGTAAATAACCAATCAGAATTCGTATAAGTGAAATACGTGAAATCATATGAGTTGAATCTGAAATTTTAAACCAGAAATTTAGTTAAAACTCTGGAGAATTGGATAAGTGTTTGTAAATGGACTTGGATTAAAAATAAGGAAAATTTAAGATCCTGGGAGATTTAAATTGTTTTATAAGCAGTGTGAATTATATTTTGAAATGAATTTCAAAGTGGAAATGTTTAGAAATGGTTTTATAGTATTGAACTCACTTCGATCGCTGGAAAATAGATTCTGATGATGACAGCTGCATCATCAGTATTCATTTTCAAGTCGTAAGTGACGAATTACTACCAGAGATACTGTTTTGAATTTGTTTTGAGAAAGACAAGTTGTGTTGAATTTCAAAATAGAATTTGAATAATAGAATTTGAATTTTTAAACAGATTTGAAATATTAACTTGTTTTAAAAGAAATAAAACGAGAAGTTCCTTTATAAACGAAGTTTATAAATAGTTCTTTTATAAACGAAGTTTATAAATGAAGTGAAAAGAATTATCATTGGATAATTCAGAAATAAAAATACAAGTGTGAAATTGAAAGGGAAATCTATTTTCCAAAGGTAGAAATATCGATTTCAAAAGGAATTGAAATCGAGACTTATTTAAAGAATGAATAAAAAAAGTTTGAAAACGAATTTGAATAAAGAAAATTCAAAGGGGATTTGAATATTGAAAATTCAAAGGGGATTTGAATATAGAAATTCAAATGAGATGTGAATAAAGAAGATTTAAATAATGGAAAATGGAATATAGAATTCATATAGAGTAAATATAGGATTTGAATATAGAAAATACAAAGGAATTCAAATCTAGGATTTGAATCTATAGAATTTGAATATAGAATTCAAATGGAATTTAAACTATAGAATTTGAATAGAATTTGATATATAGAATTTGAATATATAGAATTTGAATAAAATTTGAATAGAAATTGAATAGAATTGACTAAGTCGAAGAGGAATTAGTTAATCAAGTTTTGAATGTGAAGTTGAACTTTGAAAGGTGAACTGGATTTGTAATTGGATATTCGAAATCGAATATAGAACTTAAATTTGAAATTTGGATTCAAATTAGTTAATAAGCAAGTTAAAATATATTTGAACATGTCATGTTCAAATATAAAAGTGAAATAGACTAAAGAGTTAATTAACAAATTAATTAACGAATTGAGTTAAAACGATCAGGTATAGTTAAAATAAATTGGGCAGGTATAAATATACATGAGATAGGTATGGGTAAGGTATGAAGGTATATAAATAGAATGCTCAACGAAAAGGTATGTACTTAGTTCATATATGAGATTTTATGCGCCGTATCGGCTAGCCGCTTGGATTTTTCTTTTTCTTTTGGATTGGTGAGGGCCATGGGAGGCTATTTGAAATATCCCGATGCTCCTAGTACAAAGGAGGTTATGGCGAATATTTCCGGGAATTTAAGGAGTTAAAATATTCTTAAGATAATTTGATAATTTGATAGTTAGAAATCAACGTATCGATATATATATAGAAGTCGATAAGGAAATGAACTTAGAAATAGAATAGTAAAATCGAAAAGGAAGACTAAGAATAAAATCTAGTAAGAATAGAAAGAGGAAGCGTATACGTGTTTAAAAGTGAATAAGTAGTTATATGGTATTGATTATTCGAGTAAGTAGTCATATCTGTTTTGACGTTATAAATGTTATTCAGTCAAGGTCTGAGAGGTAGTTATACCCCAACTTGATTGATTTCATTATTAAGAAATAAATAGTAAGATTTCAGGCTCGAGGATCAAGGTTGAATAAGAGTTAGCTGAATATTGTATTTGGGTTGTGGTAACGATGTTTTACACAACATCCGTTTTAACCCAAATAAGTGTAAGCTTGGAAATATAATAAAGAATATTTCCTAAATATAGAAATAAACGAGATTGGAAAAGAGATAAGTAATTGGAATATTTTCCAATTATAAATAACATATATTTTCTAAAGTTTAGAAAATAAAGGAAGGCGATATTCAGAAATGTTTTCCAAATAACATAAAAGGCCAATATGGTTATTAAAAATATTTGGTTAACAAATATTGATAAAGAAAATAGAGAAGTGATTTAACTAATGGAATATTAATTAAGGGCTCAGTGACATGTTCTAAAGGAAAATTTGATTTTTGAAAAGAGTAAACTGTTTGAAAACTCCCAGGGAAAGACTGTTTGAATTAAAAACAAATTTAACAGAAATTTGTGAAAGCAAATTGAATTAAAGTAAAGCCAGTGAAGTGGTAACTGAGACTGAATTAGAATGATATCAAGACAAATTGGATTGTGAGATTCAAATTTGAAGTGAAATGTGATAATCAATTTAAGAGCTGGGAATCGAGAAGAAACTCGAGTTGAAATGATATTTGGCTTGGATATAAGCGAATGGTTGTGTTGTGATAAAAGCAGATTGGAACTTGATTGGAATAACATTGGTATATGCTGAATTGATAGCATATGGAAGTGATAGAGTTGATATGCCGACAAAAGGTACAAGTTTATATTTCATATGGTATGAGATTTATGAGCCGATTTGGCAAGCCGCTTGGTTGTTTGATTTTCTTTTGGGATAGAGATGGCCCAGAGAGGCGAGTTGGAGTTTGACCGATTGACCAGTACAAAGGAGGTGCTGGCGAAATTTTTCGAAGAGTTACGGCATTAGAAAATTTTCAGGATTTTTGAAAATATTTGTTAATAGAATTGAATAAATTTTTAATTAAAATTAAATTGGTTCAGTAGAAACTGAAGTTAAGAAGTGAACAAATATGTTCTAACCAGTCGATAGGGTCATCCTCTTCCTTTTAGCAATTTCAAGGACGAAATTATTTTAAGTGGGAAAAATTGTAATAACCCGCATTGGCAGAGGTATAATAATTAATTTATTTAATTATATAAATGGTGGTTTAATTAAATAATGATGAATATTTAATTAAAAATATTAAATTAAATAATATATTTAATTCTGAAATAATCAGAATTGGCCGAAATGACGATATGGTGTGAACCGTATCATCTGTGATATTTAATTCAGCTTGGAATTGAATTTGAATAACGAATATATTCAATCGTCGACAGTTGAACGTATAGTTTATAATATAATTATAAACGAGCTCGAAATGGCGCTGCAGTTCGTAATTTGGCGATTTGAACTTCAACTGAATGTACATGATTCGTTTTAAGCCGGATTTATGTGAAACAAGAAACGTGTGGAGCTGGTGGAGTATATCTTTCTAGTGGAAGAGAAAAATCGGGATTTCGTCGTGTAGATTTTGATGTACGTCCAAATCAAATTTCAGAAAAGTCGCTGTGGAATTCCTTTATAAATTATAAAGGAATTATTTATATCTTAAAAAGGAATTTCAAAATAAATCGAATATCGATTTAATTGGGATTTGAAATATAGAGTTAGAAATTCATATAGGAATATTCTAGAGCTGTACGGTATTCCTCTGTGAATATATACGATAATATTTAGTTTTAAATATTAAATTTAATTATATTTAAATATATTTATATATTTAAATAGGCTATTTAGAGCTTTAAAAATAGCCACTTTTGCAAACGAAGTCGGAATTCGATGAAACCAGTTTCATTAGGACCGTAATATCGAACTCTAATTGTATGTCCAGTTTCGTGATTTTTGGGTGTCGTGTGTGATTACAGGGATTTTAAAGGACATATATTTATAACGTTTGCTTAAAATAAAAATAAAATAATAAATATAATAATTATTTCCTCCTATAAATACACCCCAAAATCTTCCCTAAACCTAATTTCAATGCTCCCATAAGTCAACAAAATTCTGTGCCGTCGTATTTCCCTTCAAACCAAAAATGAGAGAAACAAAAATGAAAAAAAATTCCATAGAAAATACTGTAAATCCCCAATCATACACCATTGAATTCGCCAAAGGTTTATCTTCAAGTTCGTATCCATTTCAGCAAGTTCGATCACCATTTTTGGCTACTGTGTTTTATACAGCGGAAGTTTGTGAGGAGTAGGGTTCGACCTCGTTTTCTTTGTGAGGATTTATCATGGAATACGAGTTCGAATCCAAACTCAAGTGATCGAATAGAGGGAGTTTGCAAAAGATGGTGGGGTTTGGTGCAAAATACTGTCGCACGATTACTGTACGGTGAGGCTGAGGTCGCAGTTGTGAGGGGAGCTTGAGTTTGGATTGGTTGTGTTGGGGAGATAGAGGAATCAATGGGGATTTGATTGGTGAAGGTCGTTCGAAGTCTCGTCGAAGGGGGGATGAGGTCAGCGAGCAAGAAGGTACTGAAATGGTAAAACATTGGAGCGTGGTTTTCTTTCTGGTTTGGGGGAGACGAGGGTAGCGGGTACGGGTTCTAAAAGGTGGTGTGGGCTGATGGGCCCGAAGTTGTGGTAAATCCCAATAAGTAAATTAAATAAGTTTAATTTAAATTAATTTTTGTTCGAATTTGTAAATGCGATAACTTATTCGTATGTAATCAGAATTCCATGAAACAAGATCCATTAGGATTGTATGGACGGTGGCTACACCATGGAGCTGACTGGAAGTGAATCCGAGCTCGTTACAATTTATGTCAAAATAAATTGTCCATCGCAATCAAATAACGCAAACTGTTATTTTGGCGGTTAACGTGCAACTGTGAGTAAATCTCACTAACTCTGAACAGTTTATATTTCCATGTTGTATTTTTAGAACTGTTAAATATTGGCTGATTGACTGTGTGTTGACTGTTTGATTGAACTGCTAGTTAGTTAGTTGAATTTCTATATTGATTATGTTTAACAGAATATATCATATGGAACTGAAAGTGATGTTATCTATATTGTTTAACATCTGTGATGCAGGGAAACAGGTTGGAGGAATCCAACTGGATTCCTCAACATTTATTTTACTGTGGTTCATATATTGTAATATATGATGTGATATATATTCTGTTGTCGATTATATGTGTTATGGACGATATTGGCCATCGTGATTTGATATGATTAAATACCATAACATACCGAAATGTTGATAATGGAATATTTTCAAAGTGATATTTGAAAATAAAATATTTATAAATGGAATATTTATAAATAAGAAATATTTATAAATTGGAATATTTATAAAAAGGAAAGATTTGTAAATCATTTACAAATAGATTTGATAGGAAATGTTTAGAAAATAAATAGAGTTATAAAAAGGAAATTTGTTTAAACTGAATAGGATGTTATAAAAAGGAAACCGTTATAAAAAGGAAAACGTTACTAAAATAGAAATTATTTGTAAAGTGAAGAACCGTTACTAAAAGTAAATCTTTATAAATGAATAGTCTATTCGAAGGGAGTTAATCGAATATGGTATTCGAAAGTTAGTAAATCGAATATGTTATTCGAAAGAGGTTAGTCGAGTTAGTTGAATAGATTTAATCGAATCTTAGTTATTCGAATAGAGTTAAATAAATAAGGGTTATTCAAATTAGTTATTCGAATAGAGTTAAACACATAAGAGTATTGAATTAGTTAAACAAAAGGAGTTAAGTAAAAGGAGTTAATCGAATATAGTTTATTCAAAAGGAGTTAAAGGAATAAATCGAACATAGTTTATTCGAATGGAGTTAAAAGAATAAATCGAATATAGTTTATTCGAATGGAATTAGAGGAGTTAATCGAATATATTTTATTCAAATAGAGTTAGGGGAGTTATCGAATATAGTTTATTCGACAGGAGTTAAGTGAATAGAGTTAATCCAAAGGAGTTAGTCGAATAGAATTAATTAAAAAGAGTCAATCGAATATAGTTACTCGAAAGAAAGGTTAAGTAAGGAAGTTAGTTAAAGAAATATAAAGTGAACTTTGCCTATTTAAAGGTTAGAAATGTTGTTCAGTTAAGGTCTGAGAGGTAGTTCTACCCTAACTTGATTGGCTTCGTATTTAACTAAGAAATGGTTATGGTTCGACAGTAAAGGATGGTTAAGTGAATTTAGTAATTTAAGGAAATGGTTTGAGTTGGCATAGCGATAGTTTGTTTAAACATCTGTCTAAGTCCAATGAAGAGGCTTTGGAAATGATTTCCAAATAAGAAACCAGAAATGTTTTCTAATAAAGAAAACAAGAAATGGAAATGTTTTCCATTGTTAATAACGTATATTTTCCAAATTTAGAAAATAAGAAATATTGAATACAGGGAAACGGGAGATAAGTAAATTAATGAAATTAAGAGATAAATGTTGAATGATGATTGATCGATATAATTTCCATCTGGAAATAATATCGTTGTTTGCACACCTGTTTTTCTTTGATGGTTAAATCACAGACTATCGAAGTTTTAACCATTTTAACGTTGTTAATATGGAGAGACCGGTTGGATTATTATCCAAAGAACCACTCTGTATTGGCATAAGCGTTGCGAATCATATATGCCAAAGATAATTGAAGACGGAGTAAAGTGCAAGGGATATTATATAAGTCTTAGATAATAGTGTCTAAGATGGATGTATTGAATAGTGCCTTCAGTTCATCCTGTTCCTGGATGATTTGTATGGACGGATGTCCGACAGAGTATTTCCAGATGATCACATATATTGATTTCCCCAACCATACCAAGAGTGGAAGCGGAGAAGGAAACTTCTTTTAGCTAACACATAATGTATGGTTGAGGACGTCAATATGTGATTTGATGGATTTGACGATGTGGCATTCAAAGTGAATCTGGTGTGATGATAAAGCGTAGCTTCTATCCTCACATCCGGTAAATGACAGAAATCGGGTAGGCAACATGGCTAAGTCAGTCGCACCGAAGTAGGATGTATAATCACCTGATTTAGAGTTTCATTTATTTCTAAAAATCTATTGTTGATGCTGTCCCATTCGGGAAACGGTTGCTGATCCGAACCGTTGGGGATATACATTCGATACACTCAAGCGAAATGAGTGGTCGGTCATGTGTGGCCGGGTTGTAAGATGTTCTTGTTGAATCCAGTGTATTCCTCTCTAGAGGTACACTAGCGAAAGGTGGTTCCATACCTTGTCATAGTTGGAAATCCATTACCCAATACATGCTTGCGGTTTTGATTGTATACTATATATGTAGAACGTGAGATGAAAGTGTTTCTGCTAGATGATTATTATATTGTGTTGATAGACATTATTATAATATCTAAAGGTTTTTGATATAAAGAAAATTTGGATTCTCATAAGGGAAAAATCCGTTCCGTTATACGACGTGGTCTTATGAGGTATCGTTTACTTGTTCAAACCGTTTTAAACTGTTTTACTCATACCAGTCCCATGACTGACCTGGAGTTTATTTTGTTGTTTTCCCTAAACTCTTGGGTGCCTAAATTTGTACGGGCAGTCAAGTAGTCGGAATTTTTCAGATACACTTGAAGAGCTGGAGCAGGAGGCTTCAGGATTATATAGCTATAGTTATTTCCGCTGTGTTGTAAGTATTGTACTTTGATAATGATGTATATTCAAGTACAGACGTATATTTCAAGTTATGCTATATATAATATATGTTATTCGTTCCTCTGTGAGGTACGTGTTACTCTGATGTTGTGTTCTTCTTCTTCTTCTATTCTAATTTTCTATCTTATCTTTCCTCACCCTCTAATTTCTTTCATTAATGACCGGTATTTTTCGATGTATAGTTAGTCATCAATGAGTTTATGGTGATAACCAAAGTCGACAAAAACCCGGGTCATTACATATTTGTTGATTGGAAATAATATTTTTAACATGTATATGAAGTGTTAAAAATAGTCATGTATGGGAATAAATATTTGTTCGATAAAAATATTATTTTTAGCGTAGTTATGCATATATATACACATGCTAAACAGGTAAATGGATTTGCTGTTGAGTAAAGAATTTATTTGCATGCCCGACAAATCGGTAAACCATAATGAGTTGGCTGCGCAATTTTATTTATATATCAACTCCTTTGAATGCCAGTGGATGCGGTGTGCCGGTTGTTCAGTGTGAGATTATAAACGTTGCCATAGGATAATAACAATTAATTTTGAACTACACTACATGGCATACTTCGTGAAGATAGCATACTAAAACACCCCACCTCCGTTAAGGTCACTCACAAAGGGAATGTCTTAACTTTGGTGGAGGTTTATAAGTAAAAGCCACAGATAAACCCAAGACAGATATAAATACACATATTTTAAATAGCAGAAACCAAACAGACCTTTATTTCATCAATACGTGTTCAAAAAAAACATTTCCATAATTGTCTCAAAATACTTCCATCATTACAACCTCATTACTATCTTGATTATTAAAGAAGCATAAAACATAAATAAAGTGACAAAAATCCCCATAGTGATATCCAAAGGCATAATCCGAGCAAAAGAGATCCAAACCATACATCTACGGTCTTGGAGCTTGCAAAGAGTCTGACTGAGCTGAGTTGTTTCCTTCCTGTGGACCTGGGGGGGGGGGACGAAAGAAAAGAAGACGAAAAGAAAATAGAGTCAGACATATAGCCTGAGTAAATCTAGTGACTCTTCAGTATGTGAATAAGAAAAAGGGCGTGATAGATATAAACTGAAAACAGTAAAGTATCACAAGCTAAGGAAGTGTAGTTTAGAATCGAATGTACTACCGCACCCACACTATATCTCTGCACCTACTTGAGCTTATTCTAACTGGCACCCCATGCTGAGGGTGAAGTGATCCCCATTTTCTAAAGATCGGCTCCTACTCGCGTAAACATGTGTCATACGACCCCTAAGAATTGTAGATACCTATGCTGGTCTCACCATGGGGTGTATCAAGACCCATGGTGGCGGCCCCGACACAATTTCTAGAAGGCATAGGTTATACTACTGGTGTCCCCAGTGCCCTGTTTGTCTGCTCCGGAGTGTGTGCACGCCCGCACCTCGTTAGAACCTACACTGTGCACCCACCATCATCGTTTTGACCGCTTACAATCAGCCCACTAATCGTGCCCTACCCTGCCTAGTTTCAGGGTACCATGATACCTAACTTGGGTTACTGCTGAAACGGGTCCCTCGTTACTAGGGTTTTCCGGTCAAACATGTTAAGTGGTTAAGTGTCTGTATTTACCTAACCTCACCCATCAATTCTTGTTAACATGTTGAATTTGATTAAGTGTTTTATAGTTGACTTAACCCTACCATCTGTCCTTAGCCTCTTAAAGCACCTGACCACTCACATTAGACATATATTGCTATGGTTACTGGATGTTCCGGTCGGTTCCAGGCAGGTTTACACCATAGGTCAGTCTAACCTCGGGACCTTATTGGGCTCAATGCTTAACCACCCACATTGGATGGGTATTGTTGTGACTACTGGACAGCCGGGCGGGTCCGGGCAGGTTTACGTCACAACTCAATCCAACCTCGGGTTAAGCATACCGTGTTTTCTAAATTTACATATTTTATCACTTCTCAATTATATGTAAATGTCATGTCTTTTATTCTTGGGTATAACAATTTATAACGCTTAAATGTCATTTTCGTTGGCATTTGCCAAACATGCCAACATATATTTTCATGTCTTACACCCAACGTTATTACCCCCGTTCGTACGTTCGCAACATTATAACAAGTGTTGGGCTTGACACAATTTAGCCCAACTTTATAAACGTGGGAAAAAGGGGAAATCAAGAACATGTAGTACTTTACAATACATAAAGGTGTGTGGTGCATGAACTTGCAAATTAGCGATTCAACTAACATAAATTATGGGTCATGTGAACTTGCATTCAAATCAAAGTATAACTAAGTAGGTGACATATGAAATGGCATAGTTTAGGCTTATACAAACTTGGGTTTAAACATGTTTAACTTGGCATAATGTCAACCACAAAACTAACATGTTGTATATTCACCAAAATGTCCAATTTTAACATCTAATCATATAGCCTATTTCAACATGAACTTGCATAGTTTATGTAACCCAAATGATACTTAACATAGATCCAATTATACTTGCAAATAAACATAAGAATGTGTTCATAGGTTTTGGGTCATGTAAGCATAAAAGGTCTTAAATCTAGAACATGTTTACATAAGCCTTAATTCAGACTTAGTGAATGTATATAGTCCAAGCCATAGACATAAACATAAAGGGATGAAATTCTAGTTTTTGCCACAACTTGCAAGTGCCATTATTTTCATATACAATTGTTCTATAGGCTTGCATCAATCAATTTAGGCCACAAATATCAATACACAAATCATGACAGAATCATTACAATACACCGAATTTATATCATTATCATACAATAACACAATTCTATTTTCATTTACATCGAATCACGTCACAGTTTATATTCATATTCTGAAAGGTCACTATACTTACAACGAATGCAGAATCTTGAATTCTGGATTCTGAAATTGAGATGCGTTCCTTTGGGTAGATTAACGTTGCTTTGATTAATATGATTAAGCTTTAGTCTTCTTCTTAATTTGATTCGTCTCTAAGCTTTTCTCTCTTGACGGCTATGCTCAATTCCTTCCTGGCAGCATGACGACTCCCATCTTATTTTTTTGTGTAAATTTTAATTGAGACTTAGGGTGTATATGTAGATTTTTAAATTGTTTTGAGCCGTCAGATGAAGACAGGAGGAATCTAGACCATACAAAGTTCAAAGAGCCAATCAAGAGGTGACATGTCAGCCCTAATGACACACCGAGCCACAGAAATTCGAGCCAGAGCCAGACCTAGCCAGCCAGGTCGACCAGGTAGGTCGATTGGCAGGTCGACACTATGGTCGACCTGGGGTGACCAGGTCGACATCATGGTCGACCTGGTCCCTGGGCGGGAATTTTCCCGCCCAACCCAGTTTGAACCTGTTTTTCGAATTTCGAATTTGAAACTGAGCTGTTTGAATTTTAAATTTTATTCTGAAACTTCTGAAGGTCATAACTCCTTCATACGGAGTCCGATTCACGCAAACTCAAATCTATCTTAAGCAGAATTCCGAGACGAACGCAATGGCGTAACCCATTTCCCTTAATTCTTTCATTTAGAATTAATTACACTTTAATTTGTGAAGCTTAATGTTATAGAATTTATGGGGTGTTACACCCTCCCCCCTTAAAAGGATTTCGTCCCCGAAACCTTCAAGTTAGGAAGAATGTATATCCTACCATCCAACCGTCCATCTACTCAACCAACAAACGCAAGCATCCACTGTCCTTAAAAGACTTCTAATGCTTTATGATCATATGCATAGTGTGTGTACATGTCCTTATCTAATGCAGAAATCAGGCGGTCTATTAATTCAGTTGACCTCCTTAATGCAAATCATGTAAGTGTCATGAATCCATTATGTATGAAATTTTTTCCTACTCATAATTCTATATGAGTGCACAACTATTCATACAAATGCGACAACCATATGACAGCATATCAAGCTTCAACCATGTACAATTGAGAATACATATATGCATATGCAATATGAAGTGACTGAGCCGATCTATAACCTAGGGTGTGTGTGTATGCATCCACGAGCAACCACTAGCAATCACTAGCAACCATTTGCAGCCATCATCCATAACATGTTTTCAAATACATATTTGCATCCATTTGTTTTCTACCTAAGGAGTTAGGAAAAGGACTGAGGAGATATACCTAAAAAGATAATAAAGCATAACTTAAGGAAAAAGAGAGATCAAAGATGTACCCTCAAAAAGAAGAGGGTTGGCAGCGCGTATTCTGTCCTCAGTTTCCCAAGTCGCGTCTTCCTCGGCGTCGCTCCACTGAACTTTAACGAGCTTGACTTCGCGGTTGCGTTGCTTTTTCACTTCAGTTCCTAAGATGCGGGTTGGAACTCTCCTCATAGTTGCTTCACGTTCCACTTCGGCTTCTTCTAGAATGCTAGGTTCCACCACTTCCGCAGACTCAAACACTTCCGGAGATGAGAAACATGAAAGACGTTGTGAACTCCGTCCAGTCTCTCGGGTAGCTCTAATCTATAGGCCATCTTCCCAGCCTTCTCGATGATAGGAAACGGTCCTATAAATCTTGGTGCGACGTTCCGTAAAGGGGATACCTTAAGGAAAAACCTGTCCCCAACCTCAAACTCAAGATCGGTCCTTCTTTTGTCGATGTAGGATTTTTGTCTGTCTTGGGCAGTCTTCATTCTCCTTCGTATCTAGTCCACTTTCTCCGAAGTCTCTCGAATCATGTCCGGCCTAAGTATAAGTTTATCTGTAGACTCCCACCAACAGTTGGTGATTTGCACGGTTTTCCATACAAGGCTTCGAAGGGCGCCATACCGATGGTAGCTTGGTAGCTATTGTTGTAGGCAAACTCCACTAAAGGAAGGTGATCCTCCCACGTCCCTCCAAAGTCAAGAATGCAAAGTCTCAAAAGATCCTCTAAAACTCTATTCACCCTTTCCGTCTGGCCATCGGTTTGGGGGTGATGGGCCGTGCTCAAACATAACTGTGTGCCTACTGCTTCTTGCAGACTCCGCCAAAACTCACTTGTGAAGATAGGGTATCGGTCACTAACAATGCTGGAGGGTATCCCATGGAGTCGAACTATTTCCTTGAGATAAAGAGATGCTAGAGATGCGGCAGTCCTTCTACTTTTAACGGGTATAAAGTGGGCGCTTTTAGTAAGCTTATCCACTATTACCCAAATGCTAGTATTGCTTCTTCTCGACCTAGGCAGTCCATCAATTAAGTCCATTGAAATGCTATCCCACTTCCACTATGGGACCTCTAAAGGATGAAGTAGTCCTCCAGGCTTCTTTTGTTCCGCCTTGACCCATTGGCAGGTCATGCACTTAGAAATGAAATTTGCCACGTCCTTTTTCATGTTGTGTAACGACCCAGAAAATCTGAACCAATTTAAATTTTTTAAATTGGCTAAAATAATGGATTTTAAATATTTAAAATAAATATTTTAAATAATGGCGATGAAAACTAAGTTTGAATCGACAATTGAAAACAAATATAATTAATTATAATTATAAACAAGGCCTGAAATGGCGTGGCAGTTTCAAAAATTGAATTCAAACTTTGTCGGGCTGTACCGGGTGCAAAACAATCCGGATTTTAGTGAAACCAAAAACATTAGGATCTAATTGATGATATCTTTCCAACGAATCTGACCAATCGAAATTTGATAGCGGGAATTCGGGTCGTCTCATGCTGCTTCAAAAGAAAGTCCTTTTTATATCCTTGTACATCTTATCACCGCCAGGGTGTATAGTCATCTTGGAATGATGCGTTTCCTCGAGAACCTTCTTTGTCAACTCCCTTGCTTGTGGGATGCATAATCTTCCATCTCGCCTCAGCCAACCCTTATCATTGATGGCGTATCTACTGAGGTGACTAGAAGTCTCACGCCTAATAAGTTTATCAATCTCATCAACAAGCTGAGGGTCTTCACGTTGTGCAGCCCCTATTGAGTCCAAGAGAGTAGGGCGTACTTCGAGAGATGCTAGCAAACCCGGTACAAAATCCGAGGAGGGCCTAAAGTTAAAACTGGCTATATACTCTAGGCTTTGCCTTTCCACAAAGAGCGGGCTTAAGGTCAGTTTCTTTCGGCTCAACGCGTCTGCTACTACGTTGCCTTTTCCGGGAGTGTAGGAAATTTCAAAGTCATACGAGGAAAGAAACTCCATCCATCTTTGCTGCCTCAAGTTAAGATCCTTCTGGGAGAAGAGATATTTCAACGATTTATGGTCAGTGTATAATTCGAACTTCTCACCTAGGAGATAATGGCACCAAGACTTAAGCGCAAAGATGATGGCGGCTAACTCAAGATCGTGGGTTGGGTAGTTCCTTTCATGAACCTTCAATTGACTTCCACCATAAGCTACTACCCTTCCTTCTTGCATTAGAACAGTGCCTAGTCCCGTTCCACATGCATCTGTGTATACTGTGAACATTTTGCTTCCGTCAGGCAGAGTTAGAACTGGAGCTGTTGTAAGAGCCCTTTTTAGGCATTGGAAGGCAATGTCACAGTCCAAATCCCAAGCGAATACTAGATTCTTCGTTGTTAGCCTTGTGAGTGGGGCTGAGATTTTCGCGAAATCCCTAATAAACTTTCGGTAAAAACCGGCTAGCCCAAGAAAGCTTCGAAATTCGGTTGCATTTCTTGGTGTCTTCCAATCTTTCACTGCCACCACTTTCGCGGGGTCCACAGCCAACCCCTCTTTGGACACTATATGCCCCAGAAATCTTACCCCCTTTCTCCAAAAGTGGCACTTGGAGAATTTGGCTTTTAGCTGATGAACTCGAAGAGTTTCCATGATTTATTTAAGATGCTGAGCATGCTCATCCTCATTCTTTGAGAAGATCAAAATATCGTCAACGAAGACAACCACAAATTTGTTGAGGAATTCTCTGAACACTCTTCTCATTAGGTCTACGAAATAAGTGGGTGCGTTTGTCAAGCCGAAAGGCATGACAAGCCACTTGAAGAAACCGTCTGGGGTTCTGAACGCCGTTTTATCAATGTTGTTCTTCAGCAACTCTTAGCTGATTGGACCCAGTTGCCAGATCAAATTGGGAGAAGACCGAAACACCTACAAGCTGATCAAACAAATCGTCGATTTGGGGATAAGGGTGCCTATTTTTCTTGGTCAATTTGTTTAACTCCCTATAGTCGACGCAAAGGCGAAGCGAACCGTCCGCTTTGGTTGCGAACACCACTGGAGAACCCCATTCCAAAATGCTCCGTCTAATGAACCCCTTTTCGAGAAGTTCTTTAACCTGCTTATTGAGCTCCTTTCTCTCCTTTGAAGCCATGTGTCTGACAGGTAAAACTACATGCTTTGCATTATCCACAAGATATATGTGGAAGTCTATTTCCCGCCTCGGTGGTAAGCCTTTCACCTCCTCAAAGACATCCGGATATTCCCGGACTACTCTAACTGATTGTAAATTCTCATCAGAAGCATCAAGCGACTCTAGATAACTAAGCATAACGCATTCAAGGGATTACAAGAAATTTCTAGAGTGTTACCAAGCCAAGTCAAGAGCCTAACTATTCTTTTCTCACAATCAAGAATGGCACCATTACTGGATAACCAGTCCATGCCTAAATCAAACCATATCCCGAGAAGCCCAAAACAAAGGCATTACAACTAAACTCAACGCTGAGAATAGAGATTTTCAAACCCAAACAAACCATTGACAAGAAAGCGGAGCCCCCAATTGGATTTGAAAATACTAAGGGATCTTCTACCATACTAGTGTCTAAATGCAGAGATTCTACTAAGGAAGATGAAATAAAGGAGTGTGATGCGCCAGAGTCAAAAAGTGTGCGAACTGGATGATCATAAAGATAGACTACACTTTCTACAGAAATATTACTACCTCGTTCCTATGGAGGTGCCACCAGTGCATGCACCTGACCCCCTGAAGTGGATCCGGCTTTCTATACCTTCCCTCTCTTCTTTGGGCAGTCCTTAGCTTGGTGCCCAGTCTCTCCACAATGGAAGCAACCACCCATCTTCGCCTTCCTTTTTCGGCAGTCTTTTGTTATATGTCCCACAATGCCACAGAAATTGCACCTTCTCTTCTCACGGGGCTTATTGTTCTTCCCTCCTTTCTTGAAGTCTGTTTTCTTAGCTTGTAAACCCTCTTTCTTTTCTTCCACCTTAGTCTTTTTCTTGCCGTTGTCTTCCTCGTGTAGGCACGCCATGTTCACCAAGCTTTCATAAGTTGTTCCCGTGGATACATGGGTCATAGCAAGGCTATGAAGAGGCTCATTCAAACCTTTGATGAAGCGAAGCGCCTTCTTGTGTTGGGTGTTTACTAACTCCAGCCCACATCTGGCCAACTGATTAAACTGATTAACGTATTCCCTGATTGTCATACTTCCCTGTTTCAGAGTTAGAAACTTCTCCATTTGCAGGCTTCTTTCAACTTGGGAGAGGAATTTCATCTCAAACCATGTCCTGAAATCTTCCCATGTTTCCACCGCCCTCTGAGCATTGGTAATTTCCCACCAATAGGAAGCTTCATCTTTAAGCAACCACACTGCTAGCTGTATCTTTTGCCTGTCATCAACTCCGAAGATGACAAACAGATCCTCGGTCTCCTTTAGCCAGTTTCTTGCTCCTACAAAGGACTCTATCCCATAAAAGTCTTTTCCACCCATAGCCTTGAAGTCTCTACATGTTTTTGCGAAGGCATTTCCACGAGGAGGAGGAGGAGGAACCGCGACCACTGGAGGAGGGAAGTCTGCTGGGCCCGCGCCATTGGCCCTGGCTTCTAAGTACCTCCTAAACCAGCCGGGTATCGACACTCCTTCTGGAAGGTTAAGGTCTCCAGACATGCTGAAACAGAAAGGAAAGATTCAAAACGAAGGATAGAGAGAGATAGTGCACATGGCTTTGGGGGATTATGCCTCTTTAAAGAATATAACACTTTTTCTTGGAAAATGCTTCTTTAAACTTTCTTTTTTAAAATAGTTTCAAAAACTTTTATCTAGTTGGGTAAACCTATGCTCTGATACCAAGTGAAACACCCCACCTCCGTTAAGGTCACTCACAAAGGGAATGCCTTAACTTTGGTGGAGGTTTATAAGTAAAAGCCACAGATAAACACAAGACAGATATAAATACACATATTTTTAATAGGGAAACCAAACAGACCTTTATTTCATCAATACGTGTTCAAACAAAACATTTCCATAATTGTCTCAAAATACTTCCATCATTACAACCTCATTACTGTCTTGATTATTAAAGAAGCATAAAACATAAATAAAGTGACAAAATCCCCATAGTGATATCCAAAGCCATAATCCGAGCAAAAGAGATCCAAACCATACATCTACGATCTTGGAGCTTGCAAAGAGTCTGACTGAGCTGAGTTGTTTCCTCCCTGTGGACCGGGGGGGGGGGGGACAAAAGAAAAGAAGACAAAAAGAAAATAGAGTCAGACATAAAGCCTGAGTAAATCTAGTGACTCTTCAGTATGTGAATAAGAAAAAGGGCATGATAGATATAAACTGAAAACAGTAAAGTATCACAAGCTAAGGAAGTGTAGTTTAGAATCGAATGTACTATCGCACCCACACTATAACTCAGCACCTACTTGAGCTTATTCTAACTGGCACCCCATGCTGAGGGTGAAGTGATACCCATTTTCTAAAGATCGGCTCCTACTCGTGTAAACATGTGTCATACGGCCCCCAAGAATTGTAGATACCTATGCTGGTCCCACCATGGGGTGTATCAAGACCCACAGTGGCGGCCCCGACACAATTTCTACAAGGCATAGGTTATACTACTGGTGTCCCCAGTGCCCTGTTTGTCTGCTCCGGAGTGTGTGCATGCCCGTACCCCGTTAGAACCTACACTGTGCACCCACCGCCGTCGTTTTGACCGCTTACAATCAGCCCAGTAATCGTGCCCCACCCTGCCTAGTTTCAGGGTACCATGATACCTAACTTGGGTTACTGCTGAAATGGGTCCCTCGTTACTAGGGTTTTCTAGTCAAACATGTGAAGTGGTTAAGTGTCTGTATTTACCTAACCTCACCCATCAATTTTTGTTAACATGTTGAATTTGGTTAAGTGTTTTATAGTTGACTTAACCCTACCATCTGTCCTTAGCCTCTTAAAGCACCTGACCACTCACATTAGACAGATATTGCTATGGTTACTGGATGTGCCGGTCGGTTCCGGGCAGGTTTACACCGTAGCTCAGTCTAACCTCGGGTCCTTATTGGGCTCAATGCTTAACTACCCACATTGGATAGGTATTGTTGTGACTACTGGATAGCCGGGCGGGTGGGGGCAGGTTTACGTCACAACTCAATCCAACCTCGGGTTAACATACCGTGTTTTCTAAATTTACATATTTTATCACTTCTCAATTATATGTAAATGTCATGTCTTTTATTCTTGGGTATAACAATTTATACCGCTTAATTGTCATTGTCGTTGGCAAGTGCCAAACATGCCAACATATAGTTTCATGTTGTACACCCAATGTTATTACCCCCATTCGTACGTTTGCAACATTATTACAAGTGTTGGGCTCGACACAATTTAGCCCAACTTTGTAAATGTGGGAAAAAGGGGAAATCAAGAACATGTAATACTTTACAATACATAAAGGTGTGTGGCGCATGAACTTGCAAATTAGCGATTCAACTAACATAAATTATGGGTCATGTGAACTTGCATTCAAATCAAAGTATAACTAAGTAGGTGACATATGAAATGGCATAGTTTAGGCTTATACAAACTTGAGTTTAAACATGTTTAACTTGGCATAATGTCAACCACAAAACTAACATGTTGTATATTCACCAAAATGTCCAATTTTAACATCTAACCATATAGCCTATTTCAACATGAACTTGCATAGTTTATGTGTAGCAACCCGGAAAATTCGACACTCGAATTATCGACATTTACACAAACAGTGTCCCACTCGAGTATCGAATCTCCAGAAATCTAGAAGAAAGAAGTTGTAGGATGAGAAAGATAAGATAGAAATATTAGAATAGGAGAATACGAAGAAGAACAACACACAGAATCAGAGCCTCACATCGCAGCGGAATAAAATATAATACAGAAATAAATCTTTACTGAAAATTTTCAAAATACTTACAACAGCAGGATACATCAACATCTCTGGACAATTATAATAATCTGTCCTCATGTATATATAATCACACAGCGGAATATCATTTGTCTGAACATCTTCAGCTCGTCTCTGGACCTTGCAGTACTTGAAAACCTGAACCTGTACACCTCGGGCTAACCCGAGCATTTACAAAACACCGGGTCAGTCTGGTGAACCAGAGTGGGAAAAACTCGCATAACATTAATGGTATCACACCACTTGATTTTAGAGTTAAAATCCTTTCTAAAGAAAAGATAATCGTAAGACCAAATCCACACATAAATACGGACGGTTTTTACCTTACGATAACCCAAACAGTTTTTGAAATCAATATCTTGTTTGATATTATAATAGTGTCTAAATACAAGTAAATATCAATCTAGTAGAACGCTTGCATCTCACGCTCTACGTATATATAAAATCGAAAACCGCGGGTGCTTATTGGAGATTGGATTCCAACCATGACAAGGTATGGGACCACCTGCCGCTCGTGTATCTCTAGAGGCGAATACACTGGGTTCAACAAGAACGTCTTGCAACTCGGCCCTCACATGACCGACCACTCATTTCGCTTGAGTGTATCGAATGTATATCACCGACGGTTGGACTCAAACCACCGTCTCCCGATAAGGGACAGCCTCGAACAAAGATTAAGAAGCAATAGGAATTTCTCTAGATAGGTGATCATACATCCTAATGGGAGCGACCCACATAGCCATGCTGCCTGCCCGATTTTTGTCATTTCCCGGTTGATGAGGCTTGAGGTCAGAACACATCTGGTCATCATAACTTTGAATGCCACATCGTCAGATCCGCCAGATCACACTTGATTGACGTCCACACACATACTCTAGCTATCTGGCTAGAGAATAACCTTTTCTCCGCCATCAACTATAGTACGTTTTGGAGAAATCAACGCGTATAAACCCTTTTGGAAATACTCTGTCAGACATCCGTCCATACAAGTTATCCAGGAACAGGATAAACCGAAGGAACTCTCCTACTGCATCCAAAATAGGAATCACCCCATTTATCAGTAGCGATAGCCCTTGCAATCCACAGATCCCAACCACGACAGAACCCCAGTATATCTCTGGCGCGAATCAGAGATTGTGAGTGGTCCTTCCGCTTAATGAAGATCTATGGTCTTCAATGCTCCATCTCGATCATCTTTCGATCTCTTCACGTATTTGTTGGCCGGAATGGTTTTCGAATATTAATTCGATCCCGGTCTTTCCATACCAACAATCGTATTGGTCAAACTTCGATAGTCGGTGATTTAACTATCGAATAACAATAGTGTGAACACAACACTTGGCATAACTCGACAACTTTTAAAATATACTTAACGATATAAAACAATTTTTCTCTGATTAACTCTGCTTGAATTACTTTGATTGGTTAACTTTACTTAACTCACTCGACTTATTTAACTCAATTAACTTGACGTGATTACTCTTATTCGATTCATCTATATTTGACTTAACTCCATTTGCTCGACTCTAGATCGCAGCGATCACAATGGTTACACCTGATTCCCTCAGGAAACATCCGACCGCTGTAGGCTATCTACAGCCCTGCGAATTACGCCAGCAGTCGTACGCAATGGAAACTTCCCTAGATAACTTTGTTTGGCTATTTCTAACTATATTTGATCAGTTCTAATTGACTAACCGATGTTACTATAATTTGAAAACAACATGCTTATTTCCTTTGAACCCATATCGTACTATTATTTAATTTCCAAATCCTTGCATCAGAGTTTGATATTCTAGTATAGGGTAAAACCCATTTCAACACTTCACTCGATCTAAACTAATACTATTCCTTGATAATAGTGAAGCCAACCAAGTTGGGGTATTTTAGTTACCTCTCAGACCTTGGTCGACCCGTTCTTACCTCAGAATAATACCAGTTCGACCTATTAACATCAAAATACCATTTCCCCTTTGGGTTTCAAATCTGGGTTTTTAAAACCATTCCTTATATTTGAAACTTCGTTCAAGATCTTTTACTTAATTCTTTATTTAAGTAAACATCCCTTTAAAACACCACTTAATCTTCGGGTATCCTTTCACTTATAAACCCTTTTTGATTTATAATGGAAATTCTTCGTCGAATGATTTGATTTCATTTGCTTGGACATTCTATAACAAACCCTTATCGTCTCTTTGGCTAAACCTCATCGTCAGTTAATCACTTGATAATTTGATTCCCATTTATCAAATCTTGTTTGAAACTTGGATTTACAAATCCCCTTATTAAAATTCTTACTTGGCATTAAATTGACTTTACTACTTCAAATCATTTTAAATTAAAGAGTAAATTTGCTTTGACATCTACTACATTAAAATATAGTTAACTTTAATCTTAACCAAATATAGCATTATCATCATGTTTACATGATTACTCAATAATAATCCAGGTTATTCACAATAACCAATTCAATTATTCCTTTAGATTATAGTTAATCAAAGATTAACTAATATCCAACACTATTTGTTAACTTTAACGAATATCTAAACCGATATTTATTTTCTTCGTCCATTTTTCTCGAAATGGTGAATTTTACCAACCATACACATAAGTTAACTATTAACTGAATTCCAATTGTCATTTCCCCTTAAATTAATAACTTAACTTAATTAATTAAAGTCACCGTTTAATTGTTTGAAAACAATTATTCCCTTTTTACCAACCCATGAAATTTCTTGAGTTCTGCTTCTCAACTGGTCTAACCCATTTAACTAAATTTTCTCGATAACTCGATTTAATACATTTAATTTAAATTCCCACTTTAAATACTCATATAAAATAATTAAATAACTTTAATTCAGTTATCAATGAATTTATACCTTTAAAAATACGTCAATTCACCTGACGGATCGAACGACGTTAAAATCTCACATTTGACCATTTACTGCCAATTACCAAACCAATTAACATCCAATTCAAACAATTCAAAAAAAATTCAAACACGTTTGTAAACGTGATCAACTCAAGGAGTTATTTTGTTATGGGTCATCCCCAAACAGTGGTTATTTCTAAATTTAAACAATCGATGAATCAACAATATATATCCTAGCCGTCAACCTCTAACAATCAGAACACGCAAGGATAAAATACCAGGTTTATATAAAATATAAACGAGGAGGCTGAGTGAGTTTAACTCACCTGGATTCAAAATCCGTTGATGAACAGTCTGTTTGATCAGATTTAACTGACGCTTAATTTGAATAAAATTCCCTTTACTTCGGATCTGGACTGGGCCTGCTCCATCTCGAAGTACTCGTCTCCACGGTCCCAATGCATCTGACCGCGTGTAAATCCGATACTGTATGTATAAATTATCGTATAAACAAATTTGTACACTAATTTAAATAAAACATGGGATTTCCTTTTTAAAATAAAGTGGGCTTGCAATCCACAATAGGAATCACCCCATGGATCAGTAGCGATAGCCCTTGCAATCCACAGATCCCAACCACGACAGAACCCCAGTATATCTCTGGCGCGAATCAGAGATTGTGAGTGGTCCTTCCGCTTAATGAAGATCTATGGTCTTCAATGCTCCATCTCGATCATCTTTCGATCTCTTCACGTATTTGTTGGCCGGAATGGTTTTCGAATATTAATTCGATCCCGGTCTTTCCATACCAACAATCGTATTGGTCAAACTTCGATAGTCAGTGATTTAACTATCGAATAACAATAGTGTGAACACAACACTTGGCATAACTCGACCACTTTTAAAATATACTTAACGATATAAAACAATTTTTCTCTGATTAACTCTGCTTGAATTACTTTGATTGGTTAACTTTACTTAACTCACTCGACTTATTTAACTCAATTAACTTGACGTGATTACTCTTATTCGATTCATCTATATTTGACTTAACTCCATTTGCTCGACTCTAGATCGCAGCGATCACAATGGTTACACCTGATTCCCTCAGGAAACATCCGACCGCTGTAGGCTATCTACAGCCCTGCGAATTACGCCAGCAGTCGTACGCAATGGAAACTTCCCTAGATAACTTTGTTTGGCTATTTCTAACTATATTTGATCAGTTCTAATTGACTAACCGATGTTACTATAATTTGAAAACAACATGCTTATTTCCTTTGAACCCATATCATACTATTATTTAATTTCCAAATCCTTGCATCAGAGTTTGATATTCTAGTATAGGGTAAAACCCATTTCAACACTTCACTCGATCTAAACTAATACTATTCCTTGATAATAGTGAAGCCAACCAAGTTGGGGTATTTTAGTTACCTCTCAGACCTTGGTCGACCCGTTCTTACCTCAGAATAATACCAGTTCGACCTATTAACATCAAAATACCATTTCCCCTTTGGGTTTCAAATCTGGGTTTTTAAAACCATTCCTTATATTTGAAACTTCGTTCAAGATCTTTTACTTAATTCTTTATTTAAGTAAACATCCCTTTAAAACACCACTTAATCTTCGGGTATCCTTTCACTTATAAACCCTTTTTGATTTATAATGGAAATTCTTCGTCGAATGATTTGATTTCATTTGCTTGGACATTCTATAACAAACCCTTATCGTCTCTTTGGCTAAACCTCATCGTCAGTTAATCACTTGATAATTTGATTCCCATTTATCAAATCTTGTTTGAAACTTGGATTTACAAATCCCCTTATTAAAATTCTTACTTGGCATTAAATTGACTTTACTACTTCAAATCATTTTAAATTAAAGAGTAAATTTGCTTTGACATCTACTACATTAAAATATAGTTAACTTTAATCTTAACCAAATATAGCATTATCATCATGTTTACATGATTACTCAATAATAATCCAGGTTATTCACAATAACCAATTCAATTATTCCTTTAGATTATAGTTAATCAAAGATTAACTAATATCCAACACTATTTGTTAACTTTAACGAATATCTAAACCGATATTTATTTTCTTCGTCCATTTTTCTCGAAATGGTGAATTTTACCAACCATACACATCAGTTAACTATTAACTGAATTCCAATTATCATTTCCCCTTAAATTAATAACTTAACTTAATTAATTAAAGTCACCGTTTAATTGTTTGAAAACAATTATTCCCTTTTTACCAACCCATGAAATTTCTTGAGTTCTGCTTCTCAACTGGTCTAACCCATTTAACTAAATTTTCTCGATAACTCGATTTAATACATTTAATTTAAATTCCCACTTTAAATACTCATATAAAATAATTAAATAACTTTAATTCAGTTATCAATGAATTTATACCTTTAAAAATACGTCAATTCACCTGACGGATCGAACGACGTTAAAATCTCACATTTGACCATTTACTGCCAATTACCAAACCAATTAACATCCAATTCAAACAATTCAAAAAAATTTCAAACACGTTTGTAAACGTGATCAACTCAAGGAGTTATTTTGTTATGGGTCATCCCCAAACAGTGGTTATTTCTAAATTTAAACAATCGATGAATCAACAATATATATCCTAGCCGTCAACCTCTAACAATCAGAACACGCAAGGATAAAATACCAGGTTTATATAAAATATAAACGAGGAGGCTGAGTGAGTTTAACTCACCTGGATTCAAAATCCGTTGATGAACAGTCTGTTTGATCAGATTTAACTGACGTTTAATTTGAATAAAATTCCCGTTACTTCGGATCTGGACTGGGCCTGCTCCATCTCGAAGTACTCGTCTCCACGGTCCCAATGCATCTGACCGCGTGTAAATCCGATACTGTATGTATAAATTATCGCATAAACAAATTTGTACACTAATTTAAATAAAACATGGGATTTCCTTTTTAAAATAAAGTGGGCTTGCAATCCACAATAGGAATCACCCCATGGATCAGTAGCGATAGCCCTTGCAATCCACAGATCCCAACCACGACAGAACCCCAGTATATCTCTGGCGCGAATCAGAGATTGTGAGTGGTCCTTCCGCTTAATGAAGATCTATGGTCTTCAATGCTCCATCTCGATCATCTTTCGATCTCTTCACGTATTTGTTGGCCGGAATGGTTTTCGAATATTAATTCGATCCCGGTCTTTCCATACCAACAATCGTATTGGTCAAACTTCGATAGTCAGTGATTTAACTATCGAATAACAATAGTGTGAACACAACACTTGGCATAACTCGACCACTTTTAAAATATACTTAACGATATAAAACAATTTTTCTCTGATTAACTCTGCTTGAATTACTTTGATTGGTTAACTTTACTTAACTCACTCGACTTATTTAACTCAATTAACTTGACGTGATTACTCTTATTTGATTCATCTATATTTGACTTAACTCCATTTGCTCGACTCTAGATCGCAGCGATCACAATGGTTACACCTGATTCCCTCAGGAAACATCCGACCGCTGTAGGCTATCTACAGCCCTACGAATTACGCCAGCAGTCGTACGCAATGGAAACTTCCCTAGATAACTTTGTTTGGCTATTTCTAACTATATTTGATCAGTTCTAATTGACTAACCGATGTTACTATAATTTGAAAACAACATGCTTATTTCCTTTGAACCCATATCGTACTATTATTTAATTTCCAAATCCTTGCATCAGAGTTTGATATTCTAGTATAGGGTAAAACCCATTTCAACACTTCACTCGATCTAAACTAATACTATTCCTTGATAATAGTGAAGCCAACCAAGTTGGGGTATTTTAGTTACCTCTCAGACCTTGGTCGACCCGTTCTTACCTCAGAATAATACCAGTTCGACCTATTAACATCAAAATACCATTTCCCCTTTGGGTTTCAAATCTGGGTTTTTAAAACCATTCCTTATATTTGAAACTTCGTTCAAGATCTTTTACTTAATTCTTTATTTAAGTAAACATCCCTTTAAAACACCACTTAATCTTCGGGTATCCTTTCACTTATAAACCCTTTTTGATTTATAATGAAAATTCTTCGTCGAATGATTTGATTTCATTTGCTTGGACATTCTATAACAAACCCTTATCGTCTCTTTGGCTAAACCTCATCGTCAGTTAATCACTTGATAATTTGATTCCCATTTATCAAATCTTGTTTGAAACTTGGATTTACAAATCCCCTTATTAAAATTCTTACTTGGCATTAAATTGACTTTACTACTTCAAATCATTTTAAATTAAAGAGTAAATTTGCTTTGACATCTACTACATTAAAATATAGTTAACTTTAATCTTAACCAAATATAGCATTATCATCATGTTTACATGATTACTCAATAATAATCCAGGTTATTCACAATAACCAATTCAATTATTCCTTTAGATTATAGTTAATCAAAGATTAACTAATATCCAACACTATTTGTTAACTTTAACGAATATCTAAACCGATATTTATTTTCTTCGTCCATTTTTCTCGAAATGGTGAATTTTACCAACCATACACATCAGTTAACTATTAACTGAATTCCAATTGTCATTTCCCCTTAAATTAATAACTTAACTTAATTAATTAAAGTCACCTTTTAATTGTTTGAAAACAATTATTCCCTTTTTACCAACCCATGAAATTTCTTGAGTTCTGCTTCTCAACTGGTCTAACCCATTTAACTAAATTTTCTCGATAACTCGATTTAATACATTTAATTTAAATTCCCACTTTAAATACTCATATAAAATAATTAAATAACTTTAATTCAGTTATCAATGAATTTATACCTTTAAAAATACGTCAATTCAGCTGACGGATCGAACGACGTTAAAATCTCACATTTGACCATTTACTGCCAATTACCAAACCAATTAACATCCAATTCAAACAATTCAAAAAAAATTCAAACACATTTGTAAACGTGATCAACTCAAGGAGTTATTTTGTTATGGGTCATCCCCAAACAGTGGTTATTTCTAAATTTAAACAATCGATGAATCAACAATATATATCCTAGCCGTCAACCTCTAACAATCAGAACACGCAAGGATAAAATACCAGGTTTATATAAAATATAAACGAGGAGGCTGAGTGAGTTTAACTCACCTGGATTCAAAATCCGTTGATGAACAGTATGTTTGATCAGATTTAACTGACGTTTAATTTGAATAAAATTCCCGTTACTTCGGATCTGGACTGGGCCTGCTCCATCTCGAAGTACTCGTCTCCACGGTCCCAATGCATCTGACCGCGCGTAAATCCGATACTGTATGTATAAATTATCGCATAAACAAATTTGTACACTAATTTAAATAAAACATGGGATTTCCTTTTTAAAATAAAGTGGGCTTTACCCTTTCCAATAGCCGGCCCAATACTAACGAACCCGACCCGCTTCACGTATTAAACCCTCATCCCTTCGTATCCTCCTTCTCATTAGTAGCCGCCTCAAAATTTTCTAAACCTGAAACCCTAAATCTTCCAATTCAAAACCCTACGCCCCCTTTTTTCTTCTGCTAGCTCGAGAGTGATGGCGTCGCAACGCTTCCGCCGTCAGCCACCGCGAGCGAGTCTCCACTACTTCATTGTCCCTGATCGAATCCGAAACCCTAATCCCAAAAAATCAAACCCTAATCCCCTTCTGATGGCGTCGCAAACCCACTCGAGCTCCTCCAACGATCCATCACCACAACATTGAGCAATCTCGAGCCTTCCCGAACCACGACGAGAAAATCAGATCGGAGTGCCTTCGTATTAAGCTAAGTTTTTTTCCCACTCAAATTTAAGTATTATTTTCTTTGATTTTTCCCTTTTTTTTCTGGTTTATTTCGTTTGCGAATTTGTTGATGAACCTTACTATGTGCTAGCGTATTTATACTTGCGGTTTTGATCCTAGATGAGAACACTGTCTATCATGAGTTGTTATTTCACTCAGATCCGAATCTATAGTTGGATTTTGGTTCGGATTTTAGGGTATATGATTTCCTGATATGTTCCACATGGATTTTTGATTGAACGGATCAAATAACAGTGAACTGTGCTTTGTACATTTCAAAGATTTGCACTGCTTTGGTAGATATTATGTATGGCTTTGATATGCATCTGTACATGACTCGATTTAGAGAAAATAATTATATTACTGTGTTAAATTAGCCTAGGCTCATGGCTATGAAATGTGCAAATCAAATTCAGATTCAAATAGTATTGTCGAATCAAGTTGGGTTTTCCCATGTAGGTAAACAGTAATTTAATAATGGATTTATTGTATCTTCTTTTCTGTTTTGGTCTATCTTGCTACAGATTGATGTATATGAATATATATACACATATTCTACTATTCATTGAATTGTTTAATCGGCCAGAGATGTACATCTGCTTTGCATTGTACATTCCTAGCTGTTTATAGCTGTTCACTTAGCCGTATGGATTTTTATTTGGTTTTCTTTTTCCTGTCTTGTTCATGATCTTTTATTTGGATTTGTGTGTTCGAGATGGATTTTATACACATGTATGCATAATACTTAGAAGTTCTGTCTGGCTTGTGTTAAAAGATATACAGATTTTTCATTACCATAGCATGTGCATTGTACTGATGGCATTTAATGTATGAATATAGGTTCTAGATTAGCTGTTCATCTCCATTTCTTAGCTGTTTGATAGGGATGGATACTATACTAACCATAGCCTTTCTTTTCCCCCCTTTATTTTCAGGTCATACCGAGGTGATGGATCACTGATCTCTTGAAGAAAAAAACTGTTGAAAATGAAATCTTTGTAGTATTGTATTGTTGGTTTACTGATATGTAATCTGATATGAACTGACTTGGTATTGAATTATTTATTACTTTCAGAGATGCTCTAGATTTTGTACTCAATTTTATATGTTTACTATGATGGATTTGTCGGAATAAGATTTAGAAAATGATTCATATTTATGTTGATGGTGTTTACCAAATTTCCTTTATGTTTCTTGACTCGTATGTAACGCTTATTAATGCAGTCAATATGAGACTTTTCCTTTTTGCTTTCAAAGAAAGAAAGTGATTGAACGGGTGTTTAGCAATTTGAAATGAATAAAAATTTGTTCTACTTCCATCAGATAAACATGTTTTGAATCCTATATTTAGGGTTAAGAGACAAACAAACAACTGGTCAAGATCATTTAAAGATGGCAAAAATTGATGTACATTGAAATATGGAGAAAATAACTAGTAAATGGCCCAGGAAATCAGTTTATTATTGTAAACCACATTTTCCTGAAATGATGCACGCCCGAATTACTATTTATTTCGTCGAACTAGTCAAAATGTTGTCGAGTTTATATATATACATATACATTACATTCAAACAACGAAAAATGAATCGATGTCATTGTATTTTACAAAAACAATTAAAATTTCGATCGGTATATAGTTCAAAATTCAACATTTAAAATTTTAGCTTAAAACAAATATTTATAAAAATCCTTTAATATAAATTCGATTAAAAATCCACTAAAATTTCATTATAATATATAAACTGATTTAAATATTATATTCTAAATGGTCGAAAAATCCGGGATGTTACATTATGTAACCCAAACGATACTTAACATAGATCCAATTATACTTGCAAATAAACATAAGAATGTGTTCATAGGTTTTGGGTCCTAGAACATGTTTACATAAGCCTTAATTCAGACTTAGTGAATGTATATAGTCCAAGCCATAGACATAAACATAAAGGGATCAAATTCTAGTTTTTGCCACAACTTGCATGTGCCATTATTTTCATATACAATTGTTCAACAGGTTTGCATCAATCAATTTAGGCCACAAATATCAATACACAAATCATGACGGAATCATTACAATACACAGAATTTATATCATTATCATACAATAACACAATTCTATTTTCATTTACATCGAATCACGTCACAGTTTATATTCATATTTTGAAAGGTCACTATACTTACAACGAATGCAGAATCTTGAATTCTGGATTCTGAATTCTGAAATTGAGATGCGTTCCTTTGGGTAGATTAATGTTGCGTTGATTAATTTGATTAAGCTTTAGTCTTCTTCTTAATTTGATTCGTCTCTAAGCTTTTCTCTCTTGACGGCTATGCTCAATTCCTTCCTGGCAGCATGATGACTCCCATCTTATTTTTGTGTGTGAATTTTAGTTGAGACTTAGGGTGTATATATAGATTTTTAAATTGTTTTGAGCCGTTAGATGAAGACAGGAGGAATCTAGACCATACAAGGTTCAAAGAGCCAATCAAGAGATGACATGTCAGCCCTGATGACACACCAAGCCACAGAAATTCGAGCCAGAGCCAGACCTAGCCAGCCAGGTCGGCCAGGTAGGTCGACTAGTAGGTCGACACCCAGGTCGACACTATGGTTGACCTGGGGTGACCAGGTCGACACCATGGTCGATCCTATGGTCGACCTGGTCCCTGGGCGGGAATTTTCCTGCCCATCCCAGTTTGAACCTGTTTTTCGAATTTCGAATTTGAAGTTGAGCGGTTTGAATTTTAAATTTTATTCTGAAACTTCCGAAGGTCATAACTCCTTCATACGGAGTCCGATTCACGCAAACTCGGACTCTATCTTAAGCAGAATTCCGAGACGAACGCTGTAGCGTAACCCATTTCCCTTAATTCTTTGATTTAGAATTAATTACACTTTAATTTGTGAAGCTTAATGTTATAGAATTCACGGGGTGTTACACATACTCTATCATATTCCATACAAGCATTTGGAGCTTGTATGACGAGGTTGGAATTACCATACAAGCGAGATGTTTGTATGGTGATGATTGTATTTCATCTTGAACCGAAAAAGAACTATTGATGTCATAGCATATCTTATTCCATATAAGCATTTGGAGCTTGTATGAAGAGGTTGAGATTACCATGCAGGTGAAATGTTCGTATGGCGATGATTGAATTATAGGTTGAACTGAGGACTAATATGGACAAAATAAATATAACGGTAAATTGTCAGATTAAATTAAAAACCCCACACGGGTGTAGAGTTGACAATAATCACGTCTCTCTAGTTATTAGATAAGACACATGGATTATTTATTTTCCAACACTGGACAAGGTGAAGAGATTTATCTTTGGAGTAACTTTACACACTCCATCGGACATAGAATAGGACACTAAAAATCGTGTATGCTTATATTGGATTTATTGGGTACGGCCCAATAAATTTCCAAACCCCTCTCCGTAAAAAGGAGGTTATGGCGATTTTTTTTGAAATTTAAAGACGTTAGCCAAATTTTTGAAGTGAAAATGGTTTGGAAATCGTCGAATGAATTATATATATATATAAACATAAGTTAAAATAAATCGAATCGTGCAGCTGCAGTTCGTGTTTTGGAATTGTGATTTTAAACGATTACACCGAGAAATCCGACCATCGGATTTCCCCAAAACTGAAACCGTCGGGTTCGCTTTGAAAATATCTTTCCAACGATATAAAATTTGTTGAGATCCAACTGTTAGATTGTGTGAAATATTTAAATCAAATCTGAGGAAAAAAAAGCGCCAGAATGAATTATATATATAAGAATAAATTAAAATAAAACGAATCGCGCCGCTGCAGTTCGTGTTTTGAAATTGTAACTTTAAACGATTATATCGAGAGATCCGACCGTCATATTTTCCCGAAACCGAAACCGTTGAGTTCGCTTTGGAGAGATCTTTCCAACGGTATTAACTTCGTTAAGATTCAACGGTTAGATTGTGTGAAATGTGTAAATCAAATTGGGAGAAAAACAGTGCCAGGGCCGCGTTAGGACCTGAAGCGTCGTTTAATTGAAATGAGCTATTTTTAATTAAATAAAAATAGTAATAAATCGTTATAAAGTATATATAGTGATATGTAATGGAAATAAACCGATTTTACTCGGTTTATCAGATATTTTGATGGTTGGATGTGTTTAACATGAAATTATATTAATGAACTGAAATGTGGATGTCAAATAATTTAACCATAGAAAGAATTAATTTAAATTCTATATATACGTGAATTATTTGAAAAGACCAAGTTAATTATCATTTAAAATGATTGAAAGACGATAAAAAGTCGAAGATATGAAGACGGTGCAAGACCGGTGATCTTCACGTCGTATGGATTGCTACTGGTGCCTGAGATATGTGTAGCTCCCTTGATGAGGTTACAATGGTAGTGGTCTGGACGTACTTGTTGATGGTTCGGATGAGCGAGGGCCTCTCTTCTGTATTAAACATATGGAACGAGGAATAAGGTGCCTCCTGTTTCGTTCAGATCTATAACGGACTTGTAAATTGATGTGTGTCTGACGTGTATTCTGTGCTGTATTCGTTGATCTCTTCTAAATATACATCTTTTTGGCGGCGGAGAATTTATTTTCTTGCTTAACACCCTTCTCTGAGACGTTCGAGCTCAGAGGTTGTATATCGGTAAACATCAATGCTATGGTGTGGATTGACAGTGTGGCATACAAAGATGCAAATGATCAAGGCTTTTGTTGAAAAGCAAAGTCTTGTAGTTGATGATCAAAGCACGACTTTAATATAGCATAGCTTTATGTATAGCATTGATTTGCGAGCCTCACACCTCGGTATGAGTTAAAAACGGGATAAGGGACCCAAGGAGAACATTAAGTTTCTTTCTAGCTATATATTGGTGGTGTCATGGTATGGAGCCCAGACATTTATATATTTTTACCTTTGTGGATGTTGGAATGCGAGGTGCCTCGGTTATATCAGTTACTACGGAGTCGATGGATAGGTCCTATAGTACCGGGAAATGTGTGTTCAGGAATACTAATCCTCAAACGTAAGAGAGGACCGGCGTTGGATGATCCAAGGGTTCTCTGCGGGGAATCCTAAGGCATTTGCTAGAGTGTCTCGAAGCCGGTGAGGAGTACATCCCTTGCCTCGACTCATGATGGAAATCCAATTTCCAATACGACATTACGGTTTTGATTGTAAACCTATATATGGCGACATGATATATGGTACCCATGCCGTCTATGATTGATACATTATGATTGAAATTGCTTTTGAAACATATATGCAATAGTGATAATATAAAATGATTTTGTTTTATACGTATCAAGCAAAGTTTGACCATTATAACGTAAAACTCTATCCTCCGGTTTGCATTGCATTGTGTGATGGAACTTGAGTCATATAATGGCTTCATTTTAATAAAAAGCATTGCGTTGTTCAAAAGATTTACTTTATTTCATGCACTGGTAATCACTGGAGGACACCCGTTCCGCGTTAGCGGTGTAATCCTATGATTTTTCTTATTATTATTGTTAAACCAGTTAAGTCGATTTCTCATACCAGTCCTATGACTGACTCGTGGTTTGTTTCCACTTGCAAACTCGGGTGCCCTTATTTTTACATGGGCAGCCCAGTGACTGGTTATAGGAGGTATTTTGGCTTAGCACTATGCGTTTTTGGCTGATGGCGAAGACTTGCTTTCTCTATATTTTGGCTAATGATATTTCCGCCTATATTACCTTATGTATATGTACCGCTGATCGCGATGTAGACTGATTTATCTCTATTATGCATTATCTGATGTATATGTCCCAGTGATCTTGATGTAGACTGATCATTTCCTTTATGCACTAAGTTGTATCCTATGACTATGCTACTCTGTTGTTTATTACATTTTATGATTCCACTTTCAAATTGATGTAAATTATTCTATTTCATGTTTATGCTGTTATCTGTAATCTGCTAATGTTGATTAATGTGTTGTATTCCGAATGATTATCCTAAATTCCGTGACACAGGGTTTAGGGTTATCACAGTACAACTCTTGTAACTCCTCTATTTGTACACTCCACTGATATATTTCATTTCATACATATTTAATTTCATACACAAATCTTCACTACAACTCTTTGTCACTTGGTCACTCTGTACAATTTCATTTACAGATACATACTGACACTCACTCTTTCACTGCTTCATCTACTCTCTTCACAGTTCACAGTCAGTCCAGTCATCATCTGTTTACCTGTAACATAGAACACACACAGTACACTGCAATATAAATAAAACTGAATACGTACGAATATTAATTTTATTTTTAAAATTTTATTTGCCTTGGATTTCTGGTGTGTTTATCATCACTTTTCATGACTTGATCTGATTTATCTAGTTCTAGACAGCTCGTGATATTCACATGATACATTGTAAATACCACAAGGCAGACAGTGTGTATATATACAGTACAGGCATAGGAAAACTTGTCTGATTGACTGCATATACACACGTGTACAAATATACATGTATGCATTGTCTCGCCAATCAAAATACAGTGTGCAATTGAGGAGCAGCCACGTGGACCAACTCGACTCAGTGCAAAGTGGAACAGGGCAAAGATCTTGTAACACCCCATGTCCACTAATGTCACTCACAAAGGGAATGCATTAACTTCTATGGAGCATTTTAAGTGTGTTTAGAACAGAAACTTAACAACAAGACAGATATAAACAGTACTTAAAACTTTAAAATTTTATTCATTGCAGCGGTAAACACATAGGTTTGATTACATCATCAAAAACCAGAGTCAAAGTACATAATATCCATCTTGACTAAATCAGAGTACATAAATTGAAAGACATAACCCCAATACAAAATAGCCATAAATATGATAGGCTGAACTTTTATTTCAGCGATCTAAGAAACTTCTAAAAGCAAGAGATACAGCTGTCCAAAATCAAGCTCCACTGGTGCTAGTTCCACCCTGAGCACTTGGGGGGAAAAGGAAGAAAAGAGGTGGAAACAAAGGGGGTCAGACATAAAGTCTGGCGAGTGCAATAACTATAACAATATAATTACCAAAATAACTAGGCTAAGGCATAAGTTGGAAAATAAGGAAATGACTGTGAACAATTGAGTATGACAGAGCAAACTAAAGGAAATAAGATGAACAAAGATAATGTTAAAGGCGCAACTAGTCGCTATAAGATAATTACTACACTGCACCACACCAAACATCCTAAAAGTTGATCCCGCCTGCTAGACTTTAATAATGATAATGGTAGTTTCATGTACCCCTAGTTGCCTTCATAGGTGTCGCCTGCCCCTATCTCCACTAGGTGTACCCACGACCCCCATGCGGTCGGCTCCCTAACTCGTAGAAACCCGTGCTGGCCCCACAGTGGGGTGTATCACTCCCCAAAGTGGCAACCCGATACCACCTACAATGCACGACTTATGCCTACACGATGCAACAACGTCTTGCCTACCAACCCGGGTCCACACACGCACATGAACCCGTTGGACTTGTGTTGCCACCGCTAACCCGTTTTGGCCTCTTACGATCAAGCCCAGTATGCGTGTCCCGTCCTCGACTTGGGTCAAGCCCACAGAGATACTTATGGGTTACTGGTTGAAACGGGCCCCCATTACTTGACACATGCTAACCACCTAAGCTTGGTCCCCTCTAGTACATCCCACTTAACCCTCTTCTTATTTATGTCCACTTACATGTCTTATTTTGGTTAAGTGCATCTAATCGTATTTCAAATGCCACCCAAGGAACCCACTAAATTTCACATGCCACCCAAGACACCCACTTAACCTCCTCATGTCCCACTACATGTTTATTTGGTTAAGTGTTTCTTAATTCATTAACACCGAAACCTTGAAAAGACCTCCCACATTAGACTGGCATTTGTGGCAGCTGGATTTGTCGGGCGGGTCCGGGCAGTCTTACACCACAAAGGAGCCTAACCTCGTGTCTTTACAACCGTTACACATTTAATTTATGCCTAAGACCTCCCACATTAGACTCGCATTTGACGCAGCTGGATTTGCCAGGCGGGTCCAGGCAGTCTTACACCACAAAAGAGTCTAACCTCGTGTCTTAGGCGATTAATTACACAAAATTAATTATTCCCCCAATTTGAATTAATTTCCCTATTCAAAATATCAATCAATTCCAAATTTAACGATGTCCATAATTGACTCAATTATGTCCATCTATTAATGGTATGCAAAATTATACCAATTATCATCATAAATTTATTTTATGCCATTTAAGGCATTTATGCCAATTATCAATATTAAATCTTTTAATATTATCCCATTGCCCCACGTTGTACGTTCGTTCGTTTAACGTAAAATATATGTTAGACTCGAATAGTCTAACTTATGGAATAAAGAGAAAACATCACAACACACATAGAAATAAAACTAGATCTAAACATATGGGGTGAACTTGCATGTGTGAATAAGGTTCTTCATCTAAAACTTGCATAGGCCAAAGTCACAAACTTGCATAAAACTACATATGTCATAGATCTAAATCTAAATGTGTAAACTTGTTTGGGTAATAGTCATGAACTTGCATAAACCATGTATGTCATAGATCTAATCATAAGGTGTAAACTTGCATAGGCATGATTTATACTCTAAACATGTATATATATACTTGCATATGTGATTTATGCAACATAAACGATGGTGTAAACTTGCATCTGAACCGGTAAACTAACATATAGAATTTTTTATACTAACATATAACTCACACATGTCATAGCCTAACTTTAGATCCAATTTACACATAAAATAGATGTCATGAAACATGTAAGGTTGTACATAATTTCATTAACTTGCATATGATCCAGATCTAAACTAACATCTAGACTTGCGTACATACATTCATATGATTTAACGTATGAATTAGTTCCAACAACATAACCAAACTAGCATATGAAACATCATTATGAATCATGGATTTACAACATAGATGATAGCATCACAGCTTTACAACATAGATAATAACATCATAGAATTTGCAACATAGATGATAACATCATAGAATTTACAACATAGACAATAACATATGGTCAATAATTCACAACATAACTATATAATCCAAATCATAGCTCAATCCAATCAAATTGTTAATTATTTTATTAAAGAAATCGAACTCACAATTCAAAGAAGGTCTTGAGTTCTGAAATCTGAGTTCTGAAATTGAATTAGCTTTCCTTTTGAGAAGACAATTTGTTGTGGTTTAGATTAGAATTGAATTTGATTAGCTTTTCTCCCTCTCTAATTGGTGGCGGCTACTCTAGGTTGCTAGGTGACGGCATGGAGGCCATGATTCTAATTTCTATTTGATTTTAGGGTTTGAGTCTACATGTGTTTTTATAGAGCTTAGGATTAATTTAAGTCGTCCGATCAACCCAGAATTAACCCCATCCATTTAGACCAGATCAGAAACCCTAATGAATCAGCATATAGTCATAAACAGGTCATCAAACAAATCTGCCCGAGGGAGGGGGGAGGGGAGGTCGACCTGGTGAGGGTAGGTCGACCCCCTGGTCGACCTGGCCCTGGCGGGAAATTTCCCGCCTAGCCCATTCTGACTCTGAAATTCGAATTTTTGAAATCTGTTTAAATTTTTCTGAAACTTCCGATGGCCATAACTTCTTCATACGAAGTCCAATTTACGCAAACTCGGACTCTGTCTCAACCATAATTCCGAAACGAACACAATGGCGCAACCTATTTCCCTTAACTCTTACATCTGAGATTAGTTATTCTTTAATTTGTTACTTTAGTGTTAACAGAAATACAGGGTGTTACATTCCCCCCTCCTTAAAGGATTTCGCCCCCAAAATCTCAAAGTTAAGGAGAATGCATATCCTAACATCCAAACAACCATCTACTCAACCATTAAACACAGGCATCCATTGTCCTTATAAAATTCCTAATGCTATATGAACATATGCAAGAAGTGTGTGTATATGTTCTTTATCTAATGCAAAATCAGGCGGTCTACTAATTCAGTTGACCTCCTTAATGCAAACCATGATAGTGCCATGCGTCCATTATGTATGCGAAAGAATCCTATTGATACATATTATTTCTACATGTGTGCACAGCCATTCACCAAAATGCAGCATCCATATGATAACTCAACCATTATACATCCATTAACTTAAATATGTACACACATTTATATGCAATATGCAATATGAAGGGACTGAGTCGATCTAGTGCCTAAAGTGTGTGTATATGTATCCACGAGCAACCACTAGCAAACACTTGCATCCACATGCATCCATCATACATAACATGTCTCAAACACATGTTTCAACCATAGGACTTCCCTATCTAAAGGTCAAAGATACTAGCGAGAGGACATACTAAAGATAAAGCAAGTACAAGATAAGCGATAAAGGAGAAATTAAAAGACATACCCTAAAAAAGAAAAGGGTATAATGAACGCATCTTCTCTTCCGTCTCCCAAGTAGCGTTGCTCTCATCATCTCCCCATTGCACTTTGACTAGCTTGACCTCTCGATTCCTCTACCTCTTAATCTCAGACCCAAGAATGCACGTAGGAGCTCGTCGAATTGTCGCATCATGCTCTATCTCCACCTCTCTAAGCAAGCTTGGCTCTACCACTTCCGCGGTCTCATGCAAGCACTTCCTCAAATGTGATACATGGAATACATCGTGTACACCACTAAGTCTCTCGGGCAACTCCAGTCTATACGCCATCAGTCCAATTCTCTCCTTAATAGGAAACGGCCCTACGAACCTTGGTGCTAACTTCCCAACGGACCCAAAGCGAACAACATTTCGTAATGGAGACACCTTGACAAAAACCATGTCCCCAATATCAAACTCAAGATTTGTCCTCCTCTTGTCCGCATAAGATTTCTTCCTATCTTGCGCCGTCTTCATCCTCCTTTGAATCAAATCGATCTTTTCCGAAGTCTCTCTAATCATATCAGGCCCAAGCAAGATCTTATCTATAGATTCCCACCAGCATGTAGGCGAACGACACGGTCGTCCATAAAGAGCCTCGAACGGTGCCATGCCAATGCTAGACTGAAAGCTATTATTATATGCGAACTCCACCAACGGAAGATGTTCCTCCCATGTACCTCTGAAGTCTAAGACACACAACCTCAATAGGTCCTCTAGAATACGATTCACCCTCTCGGTCTGGCCGTCCGTCTGAGGATGATATGCGGTGCTCAAACATAACTGAGTCCCTACTGCCTCTTGCAAGCTCTTCCAAAACTCGCTAGTAAAGATAGGATCGCGGTCGCTCACTATGCTAGAAGGAACACCGTGCAAACGAACTATCTCTTGAATGTATACGGAGGCTAACCATGGAGCAGTCCTCTTACTCTTCACAGGAATGAAATGAGTGCTTTTAGTAAGTTTGTCCACCACAACACTAATCCCCGCATTACCCTTCCTCGATCTCGGTAACCCATCAATAAAGTCCATCGAGACACTTTCCCACTTCCGTTGTGGGACCTCCAATGGGTGAAGCAATCCATCAGGTTTCTTTTGCTCTGCTTTTACTTGTTGGCATACCAAGCATCTAGCGACAAACTCAGCCACATCCCTCTTCATTCCGGCCCAAAAGTAAACTCGTCTCATGTCCATGTACATCTTGTCCCCGCCAGAATGGATGGTCATCTTCGAACGATGTGCATCATCAA
Source organism: Allium sativum (assembly GCA_030737875.1). Taxonomy (NCBI): domain Eukaryota; kingdom Viridiplantae; phylum Streptophyta; class Magnoliopsida; order Asparagales; family Amaryllidaceae; genus Allium; species Allium sativum. The sequence continues at coordinate 925,251,455 of CM060918.1, read as the reverse complement.
GAATGGTCTTCCTCAAATTCTCGTCCCGTGGTACACAAAGTCTACCGTCCCTACGTATCCAACCCTTATCATCTAGGGTATACCTACTGAGATGGCTCGATGACTCCCCCCTTTGAGCTTCTCTACTAACTCAACCAACTGTGGGTCATCTCGCTGTGCCTCACCAATCCATCCCAGAAGCTAGTTCTGACCTCTAAGGATGCTAGCAAACCGGGTACAAAGTCAACGGATGGTCTAAAGTCAAACATAGAGATGAACTCTAAGCTTCGCCACTCAACAAACAACGGACTCAAGGATAACCTTTTCCTACTTAAGGCGTCTGCCACTACGTTACCCTTGCTAGGGGTATATGCTATCTCGAAATCGTAGGACGCTAAGAGTTCCATCCACCTTTGCTGCCTTAAGTTCAAGTCCTTCTGAGAGAACAAGTATTTTAGCGATTTGTGGTCAGTGAACAATTCGAATTTCTCGCCAAGAAGATAATGGCGCCAAGACTTAAACGCGAAAACAATAGCGGCCAACTCTAGGTCATGTGTAGGGTAATTTCTCACATGCACTCTCAACTGCCTCCCTTCATAGGCTATTACCCTTCCCTCTTGCATTAAGACTGCGCCTAGTCTTGTTCCACAAGCATCGGTATAAACGGTAAATGGCTTACTCCCATCTGATAACACTAAGACTGGGGCTGTGGTCAAAGCTCTCTTTAAACGTTGGAACGCATCATCACAATCTACGTCCCATATGAAAACTAAGTTCTTCTTCGTCAAGCGTGTTAATGGGGCTGATATTTTTGTGAAGTCTTTGATAAACTTCCTATAGTAGCCAGCCAACCCTAAGAAACTCCTCACCTCGGTAGCATTTTTAGGGACCTTCCAATCTTGGATGACCACTACCTTCGCGGGATCCACAGCTATCCCTTTTTAGGAAACCACGTGCCCTAAGAATCGCACTTCCTTCCTCTAAAAGCGACATTTTGAAAATTTAGCTTTAAGGCTATGCGCTCGAAGGTTCTCCAACACTTCCCTAAGATATAGGGCATACTCTTCCTCGCTTTTAGAAAAGATCAAGATGTCGTCCACAAAGACTACAACGAATTTATTAAGGTACGCCCTAAACACCCTACTCATCAAGTCAACAAAATATGCAGGGGCGTTTGTTAAACCGAAGGGCATCACAAGCCACTCGAAGAAGCCGTCCGGAGTCCAAAAGGCAGTCTTGTCTATGCTATCCTCAACCACTCTCAACTGATGGAAACCAGTGGCTAAGTCCAACTGTGAAAACACTGAGGCGTCAACTAACTGATCGAAGAGATTGTCAATCCTTGGCAGTGGGTGCCTATTCTTCTTAGTAAGCTTATTAAGTTCTCCATAGTCCACACAAAGTCTAAGGGACCCATCTGCCTTCGTGGCAAATACTACTGGAGCACCCCACTCCGATATACTACGTCTTATGAACCCCTTCTCAAGCAATTCTTTCACTTGCTTACTGAGTTCTCTTCTCTCTCTTGGAGCCATGTGGCGCACTGGAAATGCAACTGGCTTTGCATTATCTACTAGATATATTCGAAAGTCTATCTCACGTTTTGGAGGTAGACCCCTCACCTCATCGAAGACATTAGCATATTCACGGACTATACGAACAGAATGTAAATCATAATTGGATGCGTCAAGGGATTCTAGGTAGCTAAGCATTACTGGACCTCTAAGGTCACAATAAATATCAATGGTCTTTCCACAACGAGTCAACAATCTAACTACCCTTCTTTCACAATCTAGGATGGCCCCATATCTAGTTAGCCAATCCATACCAAGAATCAAGCCGTAGCCCATGAAGCTAAGAACAAAGGCATTGCATTCAAACCCAACGCCCAAGATAGACACTCTCAAATCCCGACAAATCATAGAAAGATGAGTCGAACCACCAATAGGATTTGAGACTACTAAGGGATCTGTAACTAAACTGGTATTTAGATGCTGTGTTTCAACTAATGATGTAGAGATAAATGAATGTGATGCACCAGAATCGAATAAAGTTCAGACAGGATGATCAAATAGAAAATCTAAACTTTCAACGGAAATCATTTTACCTCATTCTTGCAGCGGTGGGACCACGAGAGCCTGAACTTGCCCCCTTGCCTGCCCTGGTCCCATAAGAGCCTGTACCTGTCCTCCCAAGGTAGACCCTGCCCTCTGCTCTTTCCTTGGGCAGTCCTTAATTAGATGTTCTGCTTCGCCACAGTGGAAATAGCCAGTCTTCTTTTTCTTCCTACAATCTTTGCTTAGATGGCCTGGTGTCCCACAGTTAAAGCATCTCTTCTTTCCCTTATCATTGTTGCTTTTACTACCTTTCTTGTTCTGTTGTTGCTATTGCGGTTTCTTTTGATCCCCTTTCTTCTTGGGTGCCTTATTAGCATTGACGCCCTTCTCCTCTTCATGCATAAGCGCCATGTCAACTAGTCTCTCAAAGGTAGCCCCCATGGGGATGTGGGTCATAGCTAACCCATGAAGCGGCTCGTTTAAACCCTTAACAAATCTCAGGGCCTTCTTTTTTGGTGTATTCACCAAGTCCAAGCCAAATCTCACCAACTGATTGAATTTGTTGACGTATTCTTTCACTGACAGATTCCCTTGCTTCAATGCAAAAATCTTTCCATGTATAGACTCTCTTTAGCTCGTGAGGGAAACTTTGCCTCAAACCTCCGCCTGAAATCTGGCCATGTATCAACTGGACGCTCTCCATTAGTGACCTCCCACCAAAACGAGGCCTCATCCTTCATTTGTCAGGCAGCTAACTGGACCTTTCTTCAATCTTCCACTTCAAATATCCCAAACAATTCTTCCACCACCTTTATCCAGTTTCGAGCTTCAACAAATGTCTCCGTCCCGTGAAAAGGTTTTCCACCCATTGCCCAAAAGTCCTTACATATCTTTGCAAAAGTATCGACACGAGGAGGAGGAGGAGGAGCATTTGCTGTACCTGCGGTGGTGGCCCTAGTCTCCAAATACCTCCTAAACCATCCTGGTATTGTTATCCCCTCGGGTATCTCGGGAATTCCAGACATGCTGAAACGAAAAAGGAAAGATTCAATATAAAAGAACCGAAGGAAAGATATATGGCTCTTGGGGCTATGCTTTCTATTTTCTCTTGAAAATACTTTCCTTAAAACATACTTTTGAAGGTACTTCTTTATAAAAGTGTTTTTGAAAAACAGTTTTAAAAATTCATATCTGTTCTGGTAACCTTCAGCTCTAATACCCCCACGTCCATTAATGTCACTCACAAAGGGAATGCATTAACTTCTATGGAGCGTTTTAAGTGTGTATAGAACAGAAACTTAACAACAAGACAGATATAAACAATACTTAAAACTTTAGAATTTTACTCATTGCAGCGTTAAACACATAGGTTTGATTACATCATCAAAAACCAGAGTCAAAGTACATAATATCCATCTTGGCTATATCAGAGTACATAAATTGAAAGACATAACCCCAATACAAAATAGCCATAAATAAGATAGGTTGAACTTTTACTTCAGCGATTCAGGCAACTTCTAAAAGCAAGAGATACAGCTGTCCAAAATCAAACTCCACTGGTGGTAGTTCCACCCTGAGCACTTGGGGGGAAAAGGATGAAAAGAGGTGGAAACAAACGGGGTCAGACATAAAGTCTGGCTAGTGCGATAACTTTAACAATATAATTATCAAAGTAACTAGGCTAAGGCGTAAGTTGGAAAATAAGGAAATGACTGTGAACAATTGAGTATGGCATAGCAAACTAAAGGAAATAAGATGAAAAAAGATAACGTTAAAGGCGCACCTAGTCGCTATAAGATAATTACTATACTGCACCACACCAAACATCCTAAAAGTTGATCCCGCCTACTAGACGTTAATAATGATAATGGTAGTTTCGTGTACCCCTAGTTGCCTTCATAGGTGCCGCCTGCCCCTATCTCCACTAGGTGTACCCACTACCCCCATGTGATCGGCTCCCTAACTCGTAGATACCCGTGTTGGCCCCATAGTGGGGTGTATCACTCCCCAAAATGGCAACCCGATACCACCAACAACGGATGGCTTATACCTACAAGATGCAACAACGTCTTACCTACCAGCCCGGGTCCACACACGCACATGAACCCGTTGGACTTGCGTTGCCACCGCTAACCCGTTTTGGCCTCTTACAGTCAAGCCCAGTATGCGTGTCCCGTCCTTGACTTGGGTCGAGCTCACAGAGATACTTATGGGTTACTGGTTGAAAAGGGCCCCCATTACTTGACACAAGCTATCCACCTAAGCTTGGTCCCCTCTAATACTTCCCACTTAACCCTCTTCTTATTCATGTCCACTTACATGTCTTATTTTGGTTAAGTGCATCTAATTGTATTTCAAATGCCACCCAAAGCACCCACTAAATTCCACATGCCACCCAAGGCACCCACTTAACTCCCTCATGTCCCACTATATGTTTATCTGGCTAAGTGTTTCTTAATTCATTAACATCGTAGCCTTGTAAAGACCTCCCACATTAGGCTGGCATTTGTGGCAGCTGGATTTGCCAGGCGGGTCCGGGTAGTCTTACACCACAAAGGAGCCTAACCTCGTGTCTTTACAACCGTTACGCATTTAATTTATGCCTAAGACCTCCCACATTAGACTGGCATTTGCGGCAGCTAGATTTGCCGGGCGGGTCCGGGCAGTCTTACACCACAATAGAGTCTAACCTCGTGTCTTAGGCGATTAATTACACAAAATTAATTATTCCCCCAATTTGAATTAATTTCCCTATTCAAATTATCAATCAATTCCAAATTTGGCGATGTCCATAATTGACTCAATTATGTCCATCTATTTATGGTATGCAAAATTATACCAATTATCATCATAAATTTATTTTATGCCATTTAAGGCATTTATGCCAATTCTCAATATTAAATCTTTTAATATTATCCCATTGCCCCACGTTGTACGTTCGTTCGTTTAACATAAAATATATGTTAGACTCGAATAGTCTAACTTATGGAATAAAGAGAAAACATCACAACACACATAGAAATAAAACTAGATCTAAACATATGGGGTGAACTTGCATGTGTGAATAAGGTTCTTCATCTAAAACTTGCATAGGCCAAAGTCACAAACTTGCATAAAACTACATATGTCATAGATCTAAATCTAAATGTGTAAACTTGTTTGGGTAATAGTCATGAACTTGCATAAACCATGTATGTCATAGATCTAATCATAAGGTGTAAACTTGCATAGACATAATTCATACTCCAAACACGTATATATATACTTTCATATGTGATTTGTGCAACATAAACGATGGTGTAAACTTGCATCTGAACATGTAAACTAGCATATATAATTTTTTATACTAACATATAACTCACACATGTCATAGCCAAACTTTATATCCAATTTACACATAAAATAGATGTCATGAAACATGTAAGGTTGTACATAATTTCATTAACTTGCATATGATCCAGATCTAAACTAACATCTAGACTTGCATACATACATACATATGATTTAACATATGAAATTAGTTCCAACAACATAACCAAACTTGCATATGAAACATCATTATGAATTATAGATTTACAACATAGATGATAACATCACAGATTTACAACATAGATAATAACATCATAGAATTTGCAACATAGATGATAACATCATAGAATTTACAACATAGATAATAACATATGGTCAATAATTCACAACATAACCATATAATCCAAATCATAGCTCAATCTAATTAAATTGTTAATTATTCTATTAAAGAAATCAAACTCATAACTCAAAGAAGGTCTTGAGTTGTAACACCCCACCTCCGCCAGGGTGTCTCTTGCAAGCACTCTGACTTTGGAGGGGCGTTTGAATCAGGTAAACATGCATAATGATATATCAAGGCAGAACAAGAACATATGTATATATGTAAACAGAGTAAATAAGATAAGTAAAACAGCGTAAGATTTCAAAACTATTTCAAAACAAGTCTGGTACAACATAATGTCAACTTTCCAAATACACAAGTCTAGATAAAAACAACATCACTGAAAAACTGAAATACATAAGTACTATCCCCAAAATAAGTGATAACCATAGCTAGCTTCATGTCAAGACCGTACATGAGCTAAAATCCCACAAGCAAGCGATCAGAAATCCAAGCTAAGCTCCAATATTCCCACCGTGAGAACCTGGGGGGGGGGGGGGGGGGAACGGAAGAAAAGAGGCGAAAGAAAAACAGGTCAGTCAAAAAGACTGAGTAAGCCCTACTACAATCAATGTAAACTGATAAAGTTAACTGGCATGAGAAGCTGGGATGAACATAAGGATAACAACATACTAGCATGATGATTAACTAACAAGGTAGATAAAGGTGTCATCGCATAATCAGGTATAAGGTTTTTCACCACAGGTGTACCAGCATTCTAACATGTCATGTATAAACAAGAATTTATCCCTTGGCCTAAACTTGACCCAGTATCAGGTGTTTGAATTAAATCAAGATCCAACTTCTTGGTACCAATTCTAGTATAACAGGATTAGGTGTTACCCCAATGTTTACATCGAAACAGGATGGAACAGAATGGTCCATACAGAGATAGAGTTTGGGAAAAATGGGCTTTTACCACCCTAACAGATAAAGTACTGAAACGGAATTCTAACAATAATGGGCCTTTACCCCCCTAACAGAACGGTACCACTCAGAAACAGACGGGTGTTACCACCCAACAAAATAGACGGTACCAACAGAATCAGACAGAGCTAAGTTTACCCTAACTCCTACCCAAGCGATCGGCTCCCTAATACATAAATATCCTATGTTGGCCCCACGATATGGTGTATCACTCCCTAAAGTGGCAACCAATTGGCACAGGCATATTTACAGATGTCACGGCGTCTTACATCCTCAGAGGCAGACCGGGATCCATGCACGCACATGACCCGGTTGGAACGCACCATCAACACCCATCGCCATTATCAGAATGAACCACTTATAATTAGTTCAGTAAGCGTGCCCGGACCCTACCTACAGTTGGGTCAAAGTTTTGATACCAGAAAGGGTTACTGACTAATATGGGTCCCAAACAACAAATGACACAAGTATTCCCCCTTGTGTCCCCAGACTATCAGATTCAGAGTTCAGACATACAAAGTTCAGACGATCAGTTTTCAGACTAACGGGTCAGATAACAGATTTACAAACTTGCCTAACTTGGTGTGGGTCCTACAGATCCGCAAAACAGGTTCGTTTAATTTATCAATCAAGTTAGTTTATCCAGACCAGGTATCAAATCGGTTCTCAGCCTTATCAAATTACTGAGTTGGATTGGTTAAGTATAGTTCAACTTAACCCTGTTAAATTACCGAGTTCAGATTGGTTAAGTGTAGGTTAACTTAACCCTAACCACTAGTCGTATTTTAGGTTAAGTGTCATTAAGAAATCAAGCCCGGTTTCACTTAACCTACCCATTCATGTCAATTTGGTTAAGTGTCATACATCAAATTTACTTAACCTTATCATGTAGCATTAATTAATTTAATGCACCTTAACCTCTCACATTAGACCTCGTTGTGGTTACTAGTTAAGCTGGGCGGGTCCGGGTAGCTTTACACCACAACCTAGTCTAACCTCGGGTTCAAGCACAACTTGACCAACTTCTCACATTGGGTCCTATTGTTTGTAGCCACTAGTTAAGCCGGTTGGTTCCGGGTAGATTTATGCTACAAACTCAACCCAACCTCGAGTTGGTCACACTTATATTTTCTAAGCGTCATGTCCATTTTGTTTCCAAAACATGTTACAAGTTTTCAAGAATTTGGGTAGACCTAACTTAATAGGCAAATTCCCAATGGGTAGACCTAACTTAATAGGTAAATTCCCAATCTTATGTTTTTATGTCTTTTAAGTTTACCCAACCCCAAACGCAATCCCATCGCTTACATATCGCAATAGCGCATAAAGGATAGGAAGAGGGAACTTGGCATAATCATGACATAAAGGTGTTGAAGCCACAAGTTTAACATGGTGGCATATGAAATGTACATATGTTCATATACTTGCATATTACATTTTTAGGCCTCAAAAGCATGCATAAAACCAAACTTAGCATATTGGTGATACATGGTGATAAATGACATGTAGAAATGGCCATAAGTTCACATTTAGCCTCACATGCAAGTTATCATAAGAGATATGATAACTTACATGTTGCCAAAATGCAACCTTTAGCATAAAGCTTGAGGCTTTAAGCTCATAAACCCAAGATAAGCTTGCATAACATGATAACATGAACAAAATGATCAACCCAAACTTGCATAACATAACTTGCATATCATATGACAAACTTGCATACCAAACTTGCATAACATAACATGATAAACTTGCATATCATAACATAGCAAACTTGCATAACATAACATGATAAACTTGCATATCATAACATATCAAACTTGCATATCATAACATAGCAAACTTGCATAACATAACATGGCAACTTGCATATCATAACATAGCAAACTTGCATACATAACATGATAGACTTGCATAACACATCATAGTAAACTTGCATATCATAATGATCAAACACAACTTGCATCATTCATTAACTTTAGAGTTTAAATACGAAAGTAGAAAAGGGCTTACAATGCTTATGAAGACTCAAATGAGTATAAGCAAATACAAGATCGAGACAAAGCCCTTATGCAATCAAATAAACCCAAAATGCAAGCTCCTCTAGAAAAACCCTTGAGCAAAAATGATCAAAACCCTTGCTTTATGATGTAAATGTGGAAACTTGACTTGAATGCAAGCTAATGATACTCATACAAGCTTGAAAACACTTGTATGCATGGAAAATCTCTCATAGAAATTTATTTAGAATTTTATGAAGAGAGTGGAGGCCATGAGAGGAATGATTTTGCCATAGTTTAGTTACTTGAATGAATAATGATGATTTAGGGTTAGGTTAGGGGCTTATTTATAGGATTAGGATGTGTTTTAGACCCTTAGATTAACCCTAGGTTAGATTAGGACCATCAGATCTCGGAAGCTTCCAGAAAACAGCCCCAAAACACAGCCCAACCCAAAAATGGTGCATCAGGCCAAACTGGCCGAGCACCCCCTGTCGACACCCAAGTCGACAGGGCTGTAGACTTGGTCCTAGCCAAGTCGACTGCCCAGTCGACAGGCCTGTCGACTGGGGTAGCTAGGCGGGAATTTTCCCACCTGCGCCCAATGGCCCCAATTTCGAAATTTGAACCTGAATTTTAAATCTGTTTTGAACTTTGAATTCTCAGAAAACTTCTTCGGGCCTTAACCGGGTCATACGGACTCCGATTTTCGAAAACTCGGACTCTATTTCGCGTATTTTTCCGAGACGAACGCAATGGCATAGCCCGTTTCGCTTGATTCAGATTTATAAATTAAATTCTGCCTCGATTTACGATATAACAGGTTATCAGAAACACGGGTTGTTACATGAGTTCTGAAATCTGAGTTCTGAAATTGAATTAGCTTTCCTTTGGAGAAGACAATTTGTTGCAGTTTAGATAAGAATTGAATTTGATTAGCTTTTCTCCCTCTCTAATTGGTGGCGGCTATTCTAGCTTGCTAGGTGATGGCTTGGAGGCCATGATTCTAATTTCTATTTGATTTTAGGGTTTGAGTCTACATGTGTTTTTATAGAGTTTAGGATTAATTTAAGCCGTCCGATCAACCCAGAATTAACCCCAGCCATTCAGACCAGATCAGAAACCCTAATGATTCAGCATATAGTCATAAACAGGTCATCAAACAAATCTGCCCGGGGGGAGGGGGCAGGTCGATCCCCAGGTCAACCCCTTGGTCGACCTGGTGATGGTAGGTCGACCCCCTGGTCGACCTGGCCCTGGCGGGAAATTTCCCGCCTAGCCCATTCTGGCTCTGAAATTCGAATTTTTGAAATCTGTTTAAATTTTTCTGAAGCTTCCGATGGCCATAACTTCTTCATACGAAGTCCAATTCACGCAAACTCGGACTCTATCTCAACCAGAATTCCAAGACGAACACAATGGCGCAACCCATTTCTCTTAACTCTCACATCGGGGATTAGTTATTCTTTAATTTGTTACTTTAGTGTTAACAGAAATACAGGGTGTTACAGATCAAGTGATGGCATGGCATGATCAAGTGTGAGTCAAGAAAAAGAAGTCTATGTGTACTCATCAGTGTGGAGCAAATGAATGTCTCAAGTGATACTGCATGTACATATGATCCAAGCAAGATGGTGAAACACTCAAGCAGGCAACAACTACACAAGTGTAGTGATATCAATCAAAACAGCATGGTCAAGCAAAACAAGGTTCAACAACAAATCTACAAGGCTGCAGCAAAGTCCAAATGCACAGTAGACATGTAATTTACATGTAAAGTTCATGTTTTTAGCAAATACAATGATGTATACATATATGGTGAAACAACCACTATTTCAGATCTCGCAAATATCGCCCGAGATCTCCTCCGAGATCTCGTTTTGGGCTCCTTCCGAAACGAAACAGCAAATATCACTCTAAATCTCATTTCGAATATATCGCTCGAGATATTGCAATATCGAACGATATATCGACCGAGACGAAATACTGGAATATCGTCTGAGATCTTAGTTTTTTTTGGTTAAAATTTAAATTTGTGCCTAAATAAGAACTACAATTAAAAACTCAAATCTAGCCATATCAATCTTTTGTTATTTTACATTTTGCATGTTAAATGACTATATTGTATGTTCGTATATGTTATACAATGCTTATGATTTTCTTATTCGTCTTTTTACATACATGCCACTTATGAAATTATGTATTTTATGGTCTATTTATGCTGGATTTTTTAATATTTTGGATCCTTTTAATGTTTCCCGTCTAACAATATTCCTGTTTTAAGCATATTATGATTTAATAAAGTTATTTTGCATTTTAAGTTTAAGTTACTATGTTTTTGATAGCATTCATAAAAATCATTTTGTTAAAATATCATTTTTTAACATATCATGTACCCCGAGATTGTTCTAATATGAACTTTTAGACCTGAGATGAAAATCCGAGATGAACTCCCGAGTTAAACTCATCTCGTCCGAGATCTCCCCCGATACGAGACCGAGTTTATAAAATCCCCGAGACGAAACACGACCGATATCCGAGATTTAAAACCTTGGAAACAACATGCACAAGAAAATGAGCAACACATTGGAGCATGGGTGAGCATTACATGCAATATACAATGGTGCAAAGCAAACTGTATAAGCTAGCATGTGATGTCAGCTACTTTAAACTGTGTGATGCACAACTCAGTTACAAGAATGGATCAAGCAATGTGAACATAGTGGACATCAACAAATGACTCAGATGCAAGTAAAGTCAACACAGCATGAAGACAATGAACAAGAAGCAAGGCAATTTCAAGCTGAGCATGGTCGAGCCACTCAAACACAAGTACATACAGTAACCATCTTTCTCAACATACAAATATACCTAAAGTCCAAACCAATGAAATCACAAAATGGCAAGTTAATTCAGAAAATCAAGATGGGGATCACGACCATTTTAAATCCTCAAATTGAAATGGACAGTTTGGCAAGAAATCTTATTTCCAACAAGTCATTAGATGCTGTAGTAACAAAGAAAAATTCATAGCAACAATTCGACAATATCTGCAAAACTGTTTTTGGAAACAAATTGACTTCAGAAATTCACGAATTCAAACTCAATAAAAGCCGAGCAATCAAAGAGGAACCTAAAGGGAATTAAGCAAAAATCAGGCAAGTCATTTTGTACGAAATCAGGGAGCAATGATAGGATTTCTATATCCTATTTGTATCACCAATTCAACACTGGCATACGCATCGAAAACCATTTCCAACAATTTAAGAGAAAATATAGAAAATCTATTCAGATAACTCACAACGTTTTCGATCAAAAATTTCTCCCAATCAAAGTATCAGAAAGCTGAGAGGAAGACAAATTCAAGCACCAGAATTTACATTATCAATCAGATCGATTTGGAGGAACCAGAGAAACCCTAGAAATTTCCAACACCACTGCCATTTTCATTCCACAAGAGAAAAGAGTTCGGGACAAAGTGAATAAGGGTGGAACCTAAATGAATTTGGTCGGCCAAGCCTATTGAAGAGAAGAGAGATTTATTTCCTTCGTTTTCATTTTATCTAGGGTTTTCTTTTAATTGTTTTTCATTTTATTGTTTTTTGAATTTGAGTTGTAAACTGTCTGAACAATTACTAGAGTCTGTAAATTTTCTAGGAAACCAGTTAGGGTGTTAACTAGCAGTTTACTAGAGTCTGTAAAATCTAGGGTTACTGGTTACAGGGCTGTAATCAGGGGAAATCTGATCTAGGGTATTAGTTCAGTCGAGGGTTTTGAGCGTAGGATTAGAATAGGAGCGAGGGGTTCGCGAGTTTACATGGTCTCGTAAGTGGGATCTGTTCTATTACCTAGCAGAAACCTTAGGAATGCAGCAGTGTGCAGGATTTTGGCGAAGCTGGGTATATCTTGTGTCATTTATCTTTCTGCATTTATTTTCTACTGCATTTTGTGATCTGATATTTTTAATATCTCGCTTAATTTTCAATAAACCCTATTCACCCCCCTCTAGGGTTAGTCTAGATCTAACAGCTTCCATCATAGTCGAAGGAAGCGAGTGTTGAGGATATCAAGCAAATGAAGGCTGATTATCAAGAGAAGCTTAAGAACAAAGATGAGCAGTCTAGAAGCTCTACTACCAAGAGGTATAACCCATATCGGGTGAATTATCCCAACGGCGACGCTTATATCAAAGACTTAATTGCGAAGAGTGTCAAGAATTCGTTTAATTCCAAAGGGAAAAGAACCTTCCACTATAAGAAAGCTGGAAATAGTGATAGAAAATAGCGATATAATATTTCATTGCTATGTTTACGACTAATTTATGGGTGATCTGCAAAGGAAAATTTTAAGTTTCTTCTAGTTTAAATTTTCTTATATTTCCACCGACTGTTTTTGTATTTGCCATTGAAACGTTACGAATAGTGTCAATATACCAATGATAAATTTTGACACTAAATTCCATCGCAAATTGCAGTAGGTTACGGACAAAAGTGTTTTGAAGCCATTTTGCAAGGGATTTTCCAAGGAATTCGAAAGGGATGTGTAGATTTTTCCCATTAAGTTTAAACATTTAAATTGGTTTTAAATGTTGATTTAGGAAATTTTAAAACACTATAATTATATAGGTTTGAGTATTTAATTTAAAAATTATAAAATAATATATTTAAGTCCGAAATATTTGGAAATGATTTGGATTTGAGGTATAGTATGAATGTGATGGCTTATTAAAATCAATTAAGTTTATATTTTAAATTATTGAAGGAATTCGTTTATTAAATGAATTTTGAACGCATAATTTTTAATTAAATTAAAAATGAGCTTGTAACATTGCGGCATTTAGTAGTTTTATGTTTTGAACTTCAATTGAATATACTGAATCTAATATAAGTCGAAATTCTTTGAAACAAGAATCGTCTGGATCTATTGGATTATAATTTTCTAATGGTAGAGAAAAATCAAGATTTCATCTTGTAGATTTTAAGTTATGTCAAAACCAATTTTTCAGAAAGCCGGTATAAAATTATTTATAAACCATAATGATTTATTAAATAAAATAAAATGATTTTTAATAAATTAAATATCGACATATCTTGGAAATTTAAATCGAGTTAAGACAGTTGAAGCAATATGAATTCTATTTGATTATATGTGATAATAATAATTTATTTTTGATGAGTTGTTTATTTTGAAATCGATATATTCTATCGATTTAATGTAACATATAGAATAGTCAATTTTCAAATGACCTCTTTTTTCAACGAAACTAATTTTATTAAATCCGTAGTGATTAACTATTGTACGATTTCAAGTTTCACATCAATTGGATTTATTTTGTGATCGCGCGCAGTATAAACGCGTATTATTGATGTTGTGAAATAAAAAGTAAATTTTACAAACGTTCTCGAATTAAACGAAACCAGCTCCATCATGTCCGGAATATTAAGTTATTGTAAGATTTCTAGTTTCATCGCGATCGAAGCTCGTATGAGGTCGTTTAAGGGAGTTACTTCGTAAGTAAGTTTCGTAAAATAATAATATATTCACTTATATATATCAACCCATACCCTAATTTCGGCGTCATACCATCATCTCGTGGTCAACCAGAGAACGCCTCCACCCGAGTCATTTCGAATGGTTGAGAATCTCCAATCTTCTACCTCCAAAATCTCTCAATCCATTCATCTGATCAAAAAGCTCCTAACTGTAAAATTGTCAAGCTCGATGAGAGGTACAAGTTCAACGGTTATGATCGTGTTTTGAGCATCCTGGTCGTCGAAATTGTAACACCCCACACTTTTCTGCACCTAAATTTTGACAAAAATCAAAACTTGAACACATCCAAACACAGAGCATATATCTGGTACCTGTAATAAATGAGCATGAGCATAATCAGAGTACGATAAATAAATCTTGTAGCGGAAACAAAATAAGATAACTAGTATTAACTCAAGTAACTACCTTTTTTAAAGTAAGTCACTTTGCCAATACCGAGCATGAGAGAGAACGAGAACTGAGAGCCAAACTTAATCATCTGTGAGAACCCGTCCTTCTCTATGAAACCTGGGAGGTTGTAATGAGGAGGGGGGGTCAGAACAACAAGTTCTAGTGACTAAAAAATGTACAACACAAATATATTCCATGTGGTTCAACCCAAGCTGTATGCTAACCAGGTTAGTGATTCTAGCCCAACCTAGTAAATGTTTACGCTTGACTTTACTTACACTTTCCAAAATAGTATTCCAAATTACATTATCGAGATAGGACATTTACATACATTTTTGTGAAGCCTTTATACCAGAGTTTAACTGGTTAATTCTATCGAGAGTGGGCCCCTAATTACAGGGTTTCTATCTATATCCTTATTCGCTATTCTTTACTATTTAACGCCTCACCATAAAATGATAGATAGGGTGGATTCTCCCCAATCACTTAAGACCCTAGGTGGACTTATTGGTCACTTATTAACCCTCGATAATATATTCAACGTTAACATGAAATAGAGGGCGTTAGCGACGGGCCCTACTAGTTAAGGCTTCCGTCATTCATGCATATACCCTTGCCCCTCATAAGGTAAAAGAATGTATTTTATCGTTCGTTATACCTTCTAGCTGACCTTATTAGATAACCTCCTTAGTCTCTTATTACTTCCCACATGATAGACGACCATATCTGACCCTTTTAATTTCCAGGTTTGTGTAGGCCCACACACACATGCCATTTAAGACACCTATACTGAAAAAAATATTCCCAGGTGGGCTCTTCAACCCCTAGTCTCTTAGCCTTTTAGGACCCAGGAAGCATACTATACGCGAAGGTTATTAGTTCGTCCCCCATTCGCCTTTAACACATTTCCCTTTTTGGGATAAAGTTGGTTACGTTATTAAGTCATTCCCGTTTAGTTCCTTTATACGGGAATACTATACGTACACCATTTATTTGCGTCATGGGTTTATATGGTTAATAATATCCTACTAAGTGGAACTATATTTTCTATTTCTGTTACTATTAATAAGGAAGGTTATATTCCTTTCCCTAGGATATTTATTTAATACCTTCCCTAATTTGGACATAGTGTTTAAATGATAATCATAAATTCATTTATCACACTCATTCCTTTTTATTTCCATTTTATTTCCCTTTATGACTCAAACGGTCATATTTTCCTAAGGCAACTATTTATCAGTCCTAAGTTATCTATTTGTTGTACCCCAACAGGAAACTTCTATTCTTATTCTGTTATTTAATTATTAGTTTATTTATTTATTGGATGTACTATGACTCAAACGGTCATATATATATATATATATATATATATATATATATATATGCACTAGGCCCCTCACATTAAGTTGACTACCTGTAGATGCTGGATTTGTCGGTCGGTTCCCGACAGACTTCTTCCACAAGCGAACTTAACCTCGTGCCTTAGTACATTTATTTTTATGCATTAGACCCCTCACGTTAAACTAACTATCTGTGGTTGCTGGATTTGCTGGTCAGTTCCGGGCAAGCTCACACCACAAGTTGAGTTTAACCTCATGTCTAAATGCGGTTATAATTTAAATTTCCTAATTAGGGCCCACAATAATTATCCTAATTGATTTTAGGAATTGTAACCATTTTCCTATCACATTTTTTTCCAATCAATATTGGTTACAATGGTTATTTCTTTATTTGCGGTCTCATTTATGGCAATTAATTATATTGATTGCTACAAATAGTCACCACAAATATATTTATTAAAGTGGGATATATTTACATATAATTTTATAATTGAACCTTATCCAAACATTCAAACATTCCATATAATTTATATTTCACTATTTTTCGCTGATTTGGACGGATAATATGTAGAGGAAATTAGTTTAACGGAAACACATTAATCTAATTTTTTAAATTAAGGACGTAAGTTTTGGTAATTAGGCGGAAGAACACCGTTCCCTTTGCAATCGTCTCCATCATCGTTAATCTAATTTCCCAGCCAAATCAATCGTCTTCATCAACGCCTTCGCAACCGTCGTTCCCTTCATAGTTGTTTTCCCAAGCCACAGCCGCCTTAAGCCTAGTTGCCGCCTTCCAAGCCGCCACCGCCTTCACCTTCCACTTCCGTCACCAACCTCATGCCCTAGTCGATCCAAGTCGTCGCCGTCGTCCACGTGCCTTAGCCACCGCCACCATCCAACTTATATATATCATTGTCGTCGCCATTCAAGTCATCTAACGCGCTGCAGTTGTTGATTTCTTATGTTTTAAAAAATGTTATGTTATATTCTCCTATCATTTCGTATTCTGCTTGTGCAATCCATTCTATTGTATTTAAAAAACTTCAAATGCAATATTCAGATATCATTCTACATATGCAATGCATACTATTTATGTAAAAAAATTCAAATAATTTAATCAGTTATTATTCTTTATATGAAATGCATTCCTTTGTAATACAAAATATGAAATGGTATATGCATTTATCACTCTTCATATACAATGCATGTTGCAATATTTCAACAATTATAATGCTATTTCCATTTAACATTCTTTGTTTGCAACACACGCTCATGTATTTGGCAAAAAATGCAATTGTTGTATACAACTATTATTTGAAATGTTTTACACATTTTAGTCCACTTTAAAAAAATACAATGCTAAATTCAACTACATTTATTATATTCTATACATGCTAGTTCATTTTACTAATATAATGCTATATTCAAACATTATTTTGCAAACTCAACACGTACTAATTTACTTCAAAAATACAAATGATAAATTCAATTATCATTTATTATATTTTATACATGGTAGCTCACTTTAAAAATACAATGCTATATTCAAATATCATTTAGCATATTGAACATATGTTATTTCACTTTAAAAAATACAATACTAAATTCAACTACATTTATTATATTCTATACATGCTAGTTCGTTTTACTAATATAATGCTATATTCAAACATTATTCTGCAAACTCGACACGTACTAATTCACTTCAAAAATACAAATGATAACTATCATCACAATGAGTGATAGTTAAAAATGTATTAATTTCAACAACTTTCAATTACAACAAAATGCAATTTGAAACTAGCATAATATAAAAACTAGATGTTCAATATTTGTACTATTAAAATCATAAACAACATATATTGTTGAGTACTTAGATGGCCAAAAATATTTAGTATACATGTAAATTTCAAAATAATTACAAATGATACAAATAATTAACTATTAAAATGAAATGGTATATACATCTAGCATTACACTTTAGCAAATTCAACAACAGCCTGAAACTTACAAGAAATAGAATCAACACAAAATACAAGAACAAAAAACTAAATTGCACGTATAATGGAGTGTATTTCATAGCACACACAGAAATGATAGTTTCATCTATCATTATTCTGAGTTGAAACCAAAACCCAGTTGAAACAAAACATAAGAACCACATCTCTTATTATCAAAATCACAAAGCACAAGTAGAACAGAAGAATTAATTTATTTGACAGAAAATGCATGGTTTGAGATCGATCAACATAAATGATAGTTTCAACAAACTAAATTGCACATATAATACAACTAAAAAAATAATTAACATAAAATACAACAACATCTCTTATTCTCATCATAAAATACAACAACAAGGTAAATTGTACTGTACTAGACAAAATTTCATACTACCCACAGAAATGATAGTTTTATATATCATTATTCTAGGCAAAAACAAAACTAATCAAAAAAATCACAGTAGTAAAACTAGTTATTCCCAAAATCACGAAATGAAGCCACCGCCGTCGTCTGAAACCGCCGTCGTCGAGTGCAGCCGCCGCCGTCGAGTGAAGTCGTCGAGTGATTTGATAGAAGATAAATGGATCAATCAAATTTGCAACAACCTCAATCTTCAAAGTGCATGAATTGAGATCGATTCGAGGGCATCGCCTGTAGAAAGAACATGCACGAATTGAGATTTAAGATAGATTTTTTTTTGATCTGCATGAGTGAAGATGGAGATTGGAGAACAACAGCGAACAAACAAAATTTCTATAAAAAATTTCCTCCAGATGAAATTTGGGACGATCCCAAAACCCTGTGACACGATGTTAAGGAAAATCATTGGAATATAACACATTAATCATCATTAGTAGATCACATATAATAGCATAAATGAGAAATAGAATAATTTACACATATATGACAGCGGAATCATATAGATATCACCACAGCAGAGAGCACAGTGCAGGATACAACTTAGTGCATAATATTACATAATCAGTCATCATCGCCAGAGGCAGAATCATACATAAAGAGTACACAAAATAAATATCAGTCTACATCGCCAGAGGCGGAATCATAATACATATACAATAATGGCGGAAAGAGTCAAAGTCAGCACGGTGTAGTCAAGCCTCGCCATGAGCCAAAAGTGCACCAAATACCTGTAACTAGGTTGCCCGTGTGAAAATGAGGGCACCCGAGTTTGCAAGGTGAAACAAACTACGAGTCAGTCATGGGAATGGTATGAGAAATCTACTTAACTTATTAACAACAATAATAAGGCAAATCAAAGGACCACGCCACTTTCGCGGAACGGGTTTACCCCAATGAGTGCTAGTGCATGAAATAAAGTAAATGATTAAATCATCGCAGTGCTTTTTATAAAATGAAACCATTATAAGATTCAGGTCCCATCACACAATGCAATGCAAGCCAGAGGATAGAGTTTTACCTTATAATGGCCAAAAATGCTTCATACGTATAAAACAAAAGTGTTTGATATTAGTACTAGTGCATAAATGTTTTCAAAAGCAATTTCAATCATAAATATCAATCCTAGGCGGCATAGCTACCATCTACTATGTCGCCATACTAGTAATACAATCACATCCGCAATTTCGTATTGGAAATTGGATTCCATCATGAGTCGAGGCAAGGGGCAAGCTCCTCTCCGTTCGAGACACTCTAGCAAATGCCTCGGGACCGCACACAGCAATCCCTGGATCTTCAGGGCCGGTCCTCTCTTACTTTTGAGGATTGGCAATTCCTGGACACACGTTTCCCGGTCCTTACAGACCTATAATCGAGGCGCCTCGCATTCCAACAACCACACAGGTGAAAAGTATATATAATGTCAGGGCTGGTAGGTCACTGACACCACCTTAGCTAGAAAGAAACGTCGTGCTCTCCCTGCAGTCACTATCCCGTTTTTGACTCATACCGAGGTGTGAGGCTCGTGAATTCACGTTATATACAAAGCTACGTCACACAGACCATGCTTTGATCATCAACCACAAGACTTTGCTTTGCAACAGAAGCCTTGATCATATGCCACTTAGGCGTGCCACACAGGCAATCCACTCCATGCGACTGATTTCTATCAATACATAACCTTTGAGCTCGTACGTCTCAGAGAAGGGTGTTAAGCAAGAGAATAAATTCTCCGCCGCCAAACAGATATATATATATTTAACAGAGATCAATCAGCACAGAACAAAATCCAATGTCTGACACACAGTCCATTTACAAGTTCGTTCTGGGTACGAACGGAACCGGAGGCACCAATTCCTCGCATATCCACACGATCAACAGTACGTCCGGACGGCCACTACTTTAGCCCCTTCAAGGTAGCTACTCCAATCACGTGCATCAGTAACGCCTATCCATCCAATGTGAAGATCGTCAGTCTTCAACTGTCTTCGACTCTTCGACTTCTCAACATCGATCGATTATTTGAAATGAGATGAACTCGGCCTTTTCAAATAACCCACATATATTTTGATTTTAAAATCAATTTTTCACATGGTTAAACTATTCAACATCCACATTTCAGTTCCTTAGTATAATTTTCATGTTAAATACATTCAACCATCACATATCAAGCAAACACAACAAAATTGGTTTATTTCCACTCTATATCGTCTATAGTATTTTATAACGATATATCGCCAGGTTTATTTATTTAAAATGGCCATATTTAATTAAACGACGTTTCAGGTCGTGCCGAGGCACTGGCGCTGTTTTTCACTAAATTTGTTTTACACATATCTGAAAATCTAACCGTTGGATCTTCACAAATTTTACATCATTAGAAAGATCATTTCAAAACGAATCTAATGGTTTTAGTTTCGGGAAAATCCGACGGTCGGATCTTCCACACTAGTCGTTTGAAGTTAAGATTTCAAATTATGAACTACAGCGTCGTTATTCGATTTAATTTAATTATATATATATATATATAAATATAATCGTTTCTGGCGCTGTTTTTCTTTAGATTTGAATTAAACATTCCGGACAATCCAACCGTCGGATCTTTACAAAGTTGGTGCCATTGGAAAGATATTTCCAAGGCGAACCCAACGGTTGTGGTTTCGGGAAAAATCCAATGGTCGGATTTCCCGCACTAGTCGTTTGAAATCACGGTTTCAAAACACGAACTGCACGGCCATGATTCGTTTAAATTTTATTTATAATTTATATATTTATATAAATATAGTTCATTCGAAAATTCCTATATCGTTTTCACTTCAAATATTTCACTAACGCCTTTAAATTTTGAAAAATTTCGCCGCACCCTCCTTTGTACGGGAGGGGCTGGGAAAATTCCCAAATAGCCACACGGGCGTCTCATCTCAAAAAGAAAAAGAAAAAGCCAAGCGGCTAGCCAACAGGCTCATAAAATCATCACCCAAACAAAATAGTAAACGTGTACCTATTTGTCGGGCACAAAATTTTATTCCTCTTCTCTAGCCTCTTTGCTATAACCTGTTCAATAAATATGCATGTACATATATGCAATTCTTATCATTTATCATTTTCCATTCAACTTCATATTTGATTCAATTTGGTTTAAAAACACCATTTATTCTAATGTTGCATGCATAGGCAAAAATCCTATCATTAGCTAATTAATGAATATTTCAACACATGCATATTTATTTGAACAAGTGGTTATTTTTGACACTTCACATTTCAAAAATGATAATTTTGGCGAACTAAAATATATTTCAACACATGACTATTTTATTTAGTTCCTATGCATGTTAAAAATAATATGTCTTTCACAAATATTTTTTCCAACGCTCGCATATCTTTAGCATATCACATATATGATAAAAATGATATTTTTATCATCTAAAATATTTGTTCAACAAATGAATGTTTTTAACACTTCATAATTTCAATAAAAAATGTAATTTTTATTGTTCGATCTTTTTATTCAACACATGAACTTTTCTAATACACACACTTCTCAACACATGAGCACCTCCACACATGGATAATTTATATATGTTGTTCATATAAGAAAGATGAAATTTTTATTGTTGAAACTATTTATATATAAGGCGAATATTTTACATACTTCATATATATTATAAAAATGGGATTTTTATTGTTTAAACACTTTATTCATTCACACATGAATTTAATTTTCACACATCACTTCTCAATACATGAGCATTTCCACACATGGATATAGTTTCAACACATGACTTTAATTTCAACGTATGAAGATAATTTCAACATTTGAAAATAATTCTAACAAATGAATATTATTCAAAATTTCGGCAGCATAACGGCAGGGTAGTTGAGACCGGCACCGTCCCTAGTACGGCTCCTCGCTCTACTTTAAAACCTCGCGGTTTTTGACAATGAGGATTCATGCATCTAATTCGCACGCAGGCGGCATGTTTTATTTTCATTTCCACAATTATTTCCAATTTATTTCAATCACCAATGGGTATTTTTCAACCACAACCAATCAATATCAACCACAAACAATTATTCAACCATTCGCATTTTTCATCCAATATTTCACACCAATTCACAACAATAAATATCGTCCATGGTTTGTGGACGAGGGGAGAGTGTATATATATATTATTTCTATACTTCACTTGCATTTCAACACATATATCAATTATTCTATGCAAGTATAATTCATACTTCGCTCATATAGCTTACACAACGCATGTACATGAGGTATACAACACGTGTGTAATTTATATTTCGCTTATATAATTTATACACGACATTTTCCATTCAAATTCATTTAATTTAGATTTCTCACATTGGTTTTCGGAGTGCTAAAAATCGTAGATGGCTCAGAAAAATCCGCGGTTTCCTCTATGTGGTAGAGAACCTCCTTGCGGTCCCGATGTTTCCTGTTTCATCGAATTTCATCAACACACCATAAAGATATGATTTTTCAAAGTTCAGATGTAATAAAAGACTCACCTTTCACGATGGTTCAAAACTAGGGTTGCAGTTTTCGCGAAAACCGAGGCACGATACTACGATCGGAAGGTACAGCGTGGAAGAGGGAGGAAAGGGGAGTCGATCGGTGGTGGTTGGAGGCGGTTCGGTGGTCGGAGAAATGCGCAACGGCGATGGGAAGTGGTGAACTTTGGGTCGACGGTTCACGTCGATGTGGCGACGATAGGAGTCAGGGGTTGGTCGGATTTGAAGAGAGGATGGAGGCGCGTCGATTCTAGGTGGTGGCGGCGTCGGTAGGTGGTTGTGGCGGCGGCGATTTGCCTGGGAAGCGGCGAAGTCGATAGTCGTCGAGAGCGATAAAGGTAAAAGGGTTTTCCGAGGTTTTTTTTATTTTTAAAATAATGAAAGGAAAATTTTGATTGGCCAAGGGCTTTATTAAATTTTTAAATAGTATTTCTCCACACGGACACCAATTCAAACCCAACGACTGTCGTCCCTAGCTAAATACCCCCATCCAGGACACAATGGGATGTGTTTCGTTGGCCAATTCGACTGTTATAGTCTGTTATTCTTCAAATTAAAGTATAAAACATTTAATTTTTAACTTTGAATGTACATTTTAATTTGCCAGGGCCACAAACTGATTCGAAAAATTCCAGAAAAATAAATCTAGCTATGTTTTGACGCTACGGTCCCAACAAAACTAGTTTCGTCGAATTCTGAGATCGTTTGAAAAATGGCCATTTTCTGGTCGATCCAATTTAACAGAAATTGACCAAACACATTTTCTTTTGCCACGCTCACATACTAGCTTCGAAAATTATGAAATTTGAAACCTAGCAATAGTTTGACATCCCAGACCCAACAAAAGTGGTTTTGTCAAATTCCGAGGTCGTTTGCAAAATGTCTATTTTCAAGGGCTATATATTCTATATAGCGACCTTTCTAAAAATTCATTCGGCCATAACTTTTGATTCCCGCTATGAAACTTCGATTTTTCAGATTCGTTAGAAAGGTGTTCACCAACAAATTTAAATATTTTTGGTTTCACTAAAATCCGTTATATTTTCCACCTGACACAGTCAGTAAAAGTTTGAATTCAAAATTTCAAACTGACTCACTATTTCTAATTTACCATTTTATTGAAATATTCTATTTCAATTGTTCAAATTCCTTTGAAATAACCAATTAAATTTTTTTAAATTGGCTCGTATTTTCCGGGTTGTTACAAAATTATAATCGGTGCGTCCTTCCTAAGAAGAAATAAAGTGTGCGTCCTTCAGACTAAAAAACACGAGGTGTTCTTCCTTGAACCGACTTTCCTGTAATATGTATATATATATATTTATTTTTATGTTTTCATGCGGTCAACGTAGTTATTAATATTTATTTGTTATTTATTATCTTGCAATACTTATTTTTAAATTAATGATTTGGTCTAATCAATTTACCAAACATTCCATTTTTATATTCAATCTTGCCAAAATGGTTTTCAAGTCTCACAAGGACTGGTAGCCGTAGTCATTGTAAATAATGCCACTTTTGTGGAGTTTGACATATTTCCAAATCACAAGAAATATATGTAATATGTATATATTGGAATGGTCGATGCAAATTACATACAAGTACATGTATTTATATTTACATATACTTTTGCACCACTCTTCCCTTTTTAATCCTTTGTGTCATACTTCTTGTGATTCTAAAATAAAGCCTCTTTTTTTAAAAACGAGGAAAACGACATAATTTACAACGCTCAAGTCAAAAACCCAACAATATTGAACATAAACAAGGAATATTTCTTTTTATTCTTGCAATCACATAATACACAAATTCATCTTTTTACCCAAATTTACATATTTCATGTTTCAGCACTGAACTAAAGATCTGGAACATAACTACAATAAATTTATGTTTAATGGACTGATTTCCAGATCTACAATGTTGTGTAACATGTACAACATATTTCATGACATAACCGTAGGAATATGTGGGAAAATATAAAAATCGTACAATTCATGTTATACATTATCATACTTATCATTTGCCAAATTTTAAACATAATCATAATCATATCTGATGGTTGCTGTAACGCCCCACATCCATTAATGTCACTCACGAAGGTAATGCATTAACTTCCATGGAGGTTATAAGTGAATATAGAACAGAAAAATTACAACAAGACAGATAGTAAATAGTACTTGGAAATCTAAAACTTCATTTAATTGCAGCGGAAATTAAACATGTTTGTTACATCATAAAACCATAGATCATAACCAAGTACAATATCCATCTTCATAAAAACAAAATACATAATACCATTACGTAAATAGCCATTAAAAAGATAACAAGCTGGATTTTACTTCAACGGTCCAAGCTTTTCAAAGAGAGATGAAGCAATTCAATCAAACTCCACTAGAGCTGGGCCCAACCTGAGGACCTGGAGGGGGAAAAAGGATAGAAATAGAGGGGGTCAGACATAAAGTCTGGCGAGTATGATAATTCTAACAATACTATTATCAAAATAACTAGACTAAGGCATAAGCTGGAAGACAAGTAAATGTCTATGAACTCTTAGGAAGATAAAGATAGCGTTTAAGATAACGTTAAAGATAACGGTAAAGGCACACATAATTACTAACGAATGATTACTACACTGCACCGCACATTACTACACTGCACCACACCAGTCACCCTATTGTTTGATCCCACTTGCTTCACACAGAAACTTTATAAATAGCCTTACGTACCCCTAGCTGACTACATAGGTGTCGTCTGCCCCTATCTCCACTAGGTGTACCCCACTACCCACTTCAGATCGGCTCCCTACTCGTAGATACCCGTGCTGGCCCCACAGTGGGGTGTATCACTCCCCTAAAGTGGCAACCCGATACAACTTGAGAATGCACGGCTTATACCTACACGATGCAACAACGTCTTATCTACCAGCCCGGGTCCACACACGCATATGAAACCCGTTGGACTTGCGTTGCCACCGCTCCCCGTTTTGGCCTCTTATAGTCGAACCCAGCATGCGTGTCCCTTCCTCGACTTGGGTCGAGCCCACAAAGATACGTTTGGGATATTGGTCGAAATGGGCCCCCACAAGCTACCCCATTAAGCTTGTCACTAGTATATCCCACTTAACCCTCTTAGTCATGTTCATTTACATGTGTGTTTGGTTAAATCTTACTATTCGTATTTCACATGCCACTAAGGGCACCCCCCTATATTTCTCATGCCACCCAAGGCACCTACTTAACCCCTATGTCCCACCTTACATGTTTATCTGGTTAAGTATTTCTTAATTCATTCAGGCCATAACCTCATAAATACCTCTCACATTAGACTGGCATTTATGGCAGCTGGATTTGCCGGGCGGGTCCGGACAGTCTTACACCATAAAAGAGTCTAACCTCGTTTCTTTACAACCGTTATGCTTTAGTTTAGGCCTAGGACCTCTCACATTGGGCTGACATTTGTGACCACTGGATTTACCGGGCGGGTCCGGGCAGGTTTACGTCACAAACGAGTCCAACCTCGTGTCCTAAGCATTGATTAACACTTACAATCTTTTACCCCAGTTTTAATAATTCCCTGTTCAAATTATTAATTAAGTCAACTTTTGATGATGTCCATAATTGACTCAATTATGGCCATCAACTTATGGCATGCAAAATCATATCAATTGCACCCCAACTTTTTAATATTAAATCCTTAATATTACCCCTACCCCACGTTTATACGTTCGCTTATTCAACGCATAATATAGGCTAGACTTGTATAGTCTAACACCTAGCACAAAGATAAATTATCACAACATATAGACAATTAAAATAAATCTAATCATAATAGGGGTGAAACTTGCATAAACTACACATGTTAAGGATCAAAAGGTGTCAACTTGTTAAATGTCTCAATTTACATGATATGATCATAGCCCAAATCAATACATAAACTTGCATATGGGGTTTTTAGGCAACATAATGATGGTGTGAACTAGCATAGGATATCACATATGTCATAGCATAATTCTAGATGTCATAATAGATGTCTTGGCATATGTTCATAACTTTTCTAATCAATCTAACTTGCATATGTGACTTGTCATATAGATCAACGTAACCCAAACATGATGATTTAATTAATATGAACTAACTAGAATAGATGGTAACATCATGGCCTTTTTAACATGTATGATTCATCACAACTTAGCATAGAATCTTTCAACATACATAACATCATCATAGCATGATTTACAACATATAAGATATCATCATCACATAACATTGGATTTGCAATATACATGATAGCCAAAGGGGTTTACAACAACATATATGATAATTCACATCACCTACTCATAATCCATTCATAACTCAACCTAATTAAAATGATAATAATCTTGTTAAGATCATCATACTCACAATTTAGAGAAGAAAAGAGAGAGTTTTACTTTGCTTTAGGGTTGAGAGAATTAGAATTGAATTTGCTTTTCTTCTTTCTTAGTTGGCGGCGGCTCCATTGATTTCCATGGCGACGATAACTATTTTATTTTAATTAGGTTTAGGGTTAGCATTAGGATGTATTTATAGGTGTAGGAAGTTATTTAGGACCATTAGATTAACCTTGAACCATGAGAACCAATCAAATGCAAAATCTGCATTTGAGCGAATCGGCCCACGGGTTGACAGCCAAACACCTGGATTAACCCCTAATCGACCCAGCAAGGCTCGGGTCGACCTCAAAAATGGGCCGGTTCGGTTATTTCCCCTCCCAATTCGCTGTTTTGAACTTTTTCGCATTATATATATATATATCAATATATATTTCTCTGCGCAACCCATTTCACTTAATTCTTTTCTAAAAATTAAGTATACTTTAGTTTGTGAATTTTAATGTTATAAAATTACGGGGTGTTACATTCTCCCTTCCTTAAAGGATTTCGTCCCCGAAATCTCCAAGTCAAGAAGAATATATATCCTACCATCTAATCGTCCATCTACTCAACCATCAAGCACCAGCATCCATTGTCCTTAAAAGACTTCTAATGCTTTAATGTTTATATGCACAGTGTGTGTATATGTCCATATCTAATGCAAAATTAGGCGGTCTACTGATTCAGTCGACCTCCTTAGTACAATTCATGATAGTGCCATGCGTCCAATATGTATGCAAAAGATTCCTAATGATACATATTAATTCTATATGCGTGCACAACCATCCACCCGAATGCAGCAACTATATGATAATACAACCATTATACATCCATTTTACTAAATACATCCATATATATGCAATATGCAATATGAAGTGACTGAGCCGATCTGGTGCCTAATAGTGTGTGTGTATGCATCCACGAGCAACCACTAGCAAACACTTGCATCCACTTTGCATCCACCATACATAACATGTCTCAAACACATGTTTCAACCATAGGATTATCCAAACTAAAGGTCAAAGATACTAGCGAGAGGATATACTAAAGATAAGATAAGTACAAGCTAAGCGATAAAGGAGAAATTAAAGGACATACCCTCAAAAAGAAAAGGGTATCGTGAACGCATCTTCTCTTCCGTCTCCCAAGTAGCGTTGCTCTCATCGTCTCCCCATTGCACTTTGACTAGTCTGACCTCTCGATTCCTCAACCTCTTGATCTCCGACCCAAGAATGCGCATAGGAGCTCGTTGAATTGTCGCATCACGCTCTATCTCCACCTCTCTACGCAAGCTCGGCTCTACCACTTCCGCGGTCTCGTGCAAGCACTTCCTCAAATGTGACACAAGGAATACGTCATGTACACCACTAAGTCTCTCGGGCAACTCTACTCTATACGCCATCCGTCCAATCCTCTCCTTTATAGGAAACGGCCCTACAAACCTTGGTGCTAATTTCCCAACGGACCCAAAGCGAACAACGTTTCGTAATGGATACACTTTGACAAAGACCATGTCCCCAACTTCAAACTCGAGATCTGTCCTCCTCTTATCCGCATAAGATTTCTGCCTATCTTGCGCTGCTTTCATCCTCCTTCGAATCAAGTCGATCTTCTCTGAAGTCTCCCTAATCATATCGGGCCCAAGTAAGATCTTATCCGTAGATTTCCACCAACATGTAGGTGAACGACAAGGTCGTCCATAAAGAGCATCGAATGGTGCCATACCAATGCTGGACTGAAAGCTATTATTATATGCGAACTCAACCAATGGAAGATGCTCTTCCCATGTACCCCCAAAGTCTACGATACATAGCCTCAACAGATCTTCTAGAATGCGATTCACCCTCTCAGTCTGGCCGTCCGTCTGAGGATGATATGCGGTGCTCAAACATAACTGAGTCCCTACCGCCTCTTGTAAGCTTCTCCAAAATTCGCTAGTGAAAATAGGATCGCGGTCGCTCACTATGCTAGAAGGAACACCGTGCAACCGAACTATCTCTCGAACGTATACAGAAGCTAACCATGGAGCAGTCCTCTTACTCTTCACGGGAATAAAATGGGCGCTCTTAGTAAGTCTATCTACTATAACCCAAATTCCCGTATTACCCTTCCTCGATCGCGGTAATCCATCCACAAAATCCATCGAGATGCTTTCCCATTTCCATAGTGGAACCTCCAATGGGTGAAGCAACCCACCGGGTTTCTTTTGCTCCGCTTTTACTTGTCGGCACACCAAGCATCTAGCGACATACTCGGCCACGTCTTTCATCATGCCGGCCCAAAAGTAAACTCTCTTCATGTCTTTGTACATCTTGTCCCCGCCGGGATGAATGGTCATCTTCGAACGATGTGCTTCGTCAAGAATAGTCTTCCTTAGGTCATCGTCTTTTGGTACACAAAGTCTACCGTCCCTACGTAACCAACCCTTATCATCTAGGGTATACCTACGGAGATAGCTTGATGACTCCCCTCCTTTGAGCTTTTCTACTAACTCAACTAACAGCGGGTCGTCTCGCTGTGCCTCGCCAAT
The DNA here is from genome assembly GCA_030737875.1 of Allium sativum. Taxonomy (NCBI): domain Eukaryota; kingdom Viridiplantae; phylum Streptophyta; class Magnoliopsida; order Asparagales; family Amaryllidaceae; genus Allium; species Allium sativum. Next base: position 925,221,632 of record CM060918.1, on the reverse strand, counting down.
CCGTCCCAAAAGCGTAGGTCTGACCTCCAAGGATGCTAGCAAACCGGGTACGAAGTCAACAGAAGGTCTAAAGTCAAACATCGAAATGAATTCTAAACTTTGTCGCTCAACAAACAAAGGACTTAAGGATAATCTTTTTCTACTTAAGGCGTCTGCCACCACGTTACCCTTGCCAGGGGTATAGGCTATTTCGAAGTCGTAGGACGCTAAGAACTCCATCCACCTTTGCTTTCTTAAGTTCAAGTCCTTTTGAGAGAATAGGTATTTTAAAGATTTGTGGTCAGTGAATAGTTCGAATTTCTCGCCAAGAAGATAATGACGCCAAGACTTAAGCGCGAAAACAATAGCGGCCAACTCTAGGTCTTGTGTGGGGGTAATTCTTCTCATGCGCTCTCAACTGCCTTCCACCATAGGCTATTACCCTGCCCTCTTGCATTAAGACTGCGCCTAGTCCTGTCCCACAAGCGTCAGTATAAACGGTAAACGGCTTACTCCGGTCTGGCAATACTAAGATTGGGGCTGAAGTCAAAGCTCTCTTCAAACGTTGGAACGCATCATCACAATCTACGTCCCATGTGAAAACTAGGTTCTTCTTCGTCATGCATGTTAATGGAGCTGATATCTTTGCGAAGTCTTTGATAAACTTCCTATAGTAGCCAGCCAACCCCAAGAAACTTCTCACTTCGGTAGCATTTTTAGGAACCTTCCAATCTTGGATGGCCACCACCTTCGTGGGATCTACAGCTATCCCTTCATTGGAAACCACGTGTCCTAAGAACCGTACTTCCTTCCTCCAAAAGTGACACTTAGAAAATTTAGCTTTAAGCTTATGCGCTCGAAGAGTCTCCAACACTTCCCTAAGATGTAGGGCATGCTCTTCTTCATCCTTAGAAAAGATCAAGATGTCATCTACAAAGACTACCACGAATTTGTTAAGGTACTCCCTAAACACCCTACTCATCAAATCAACAAAGTATGCGGGGGCGTTTGTCAAACCGAAGGGCATCACTAGCCATTCATAGAAACCGTCCGGAGTCCTAAAGGCAGTCTTGTCAATGCTATCCTCAGCCACTCTCAACTGATGGAAACCAGTGGCTAAGTCCAACTGCGAAAACACTGAGGCGCCAACTAACTGATCGAAGAGATCATCAATACTCGGCAGTGGGTGTATGTTCTTCTTAGTAAGCTTATTAAGTTCTCTATAGTCCACACAAAGTCTAAGGGACCCATCCGCCTTCCTGGCAAATACTACTGGAGCACCCCACTCCGATATACTTCGTCTTATGAACCCCTTCTCAAGCAACTCCTTCACTTGCTTACCGAGTTCCCTCCTTTCACGTGGAGCCATGTGGCGTACTAGCCAAGATACTGGTTTCGCATTATCCACAAGATATATTCGAAAATCTATCTCCAGCTTCGGAGGCAAGCCCTTCACCTCCTCAAACACATCCGAATATTCTCGGACCACTCTAACAGATCGTAGATTTTCCTCAGATGCGTCAAGCGATTCTAAATAACTTAGCATAACGGAATTTATGGGATTACAAAAGATTTCGAGAGTGTTGCCAAGGCGAGTCACGAGCCTAACTACTCTCCTTTCACAATCAAGAACGGTCCCATTTCTGGATAACCAATCCATTCCTAAAATTAGCCCATATCCTGTGAAGCCCAACACATAAGCATCACATCTAAATTCAACGCTAAGTATGGAAATTTTCAAAGCCAAACACATCATAGACAAATAAGCTGAGCCCCCAATTGGATTCGAAACAACTAAGGGATCCTCTACTAAACTGGTGTTTAAGTGCAGTGATTCAACTAATGATGTAGAGATAAACGAATGTGATGCGCCCGAATCGAATAAGGTACGGACAGGATGATCAAACAGAAAAACTAAGCTTTCAACAGAAATGGTTCTACCTCGTTCTTGCAGCGGTGGGACCGCGAGAGCCTGAACTTGTCCCCTTGCCTGCCCTGGTGCCATAAGAGCCTGCACCTGTCCTCCCGAGGTAGCTCCTGCCCTCTGCCCCTTCTTCGGGCAGTCCTTCACTAAATGTCCCGCATCACCACAATGAAAACAACCTGTCTTCTTTTTCTTTCGGCAATCCTTGCTGAGATGGCCTGGTGTCCCACAGTTAAAACATTTCTTCTTTCCCTTGCCGTTATTGTCTTTACCACCCTTCTTGTTTTGTTGTTGTGGTTTCTTCTGATCCCCCTTCTTCTCGGGTGCCTTATCAGCTTTAGCGCTTTTCTCCTCATGCATGAGCGCCATTTCTACTAACTTCTCAAAGGTGGCCCCCATCGGGATGTGGGTCATAGCCAACCCTTGCAATGGTTCATTCAAGCCATTCACGAACCTTAGCGCCTTCTTCTCCGGCGTGTTCACTAAGTCCAAGCCAAACCTTGCTAACTGATTAAATTTATTGACATATTCTTTCACTGATGAGCTTCCTTGCTTCAATGTCAAGAACCTTTCCATATATAGATTTTCTTCCGCCCTTGAGAGAAACTTCGCCTCGAACCTACGTCTGAAATCCACCCAAGAGTCAACAGGACGCTCCCCATTAGTGACCTCCCACCAAAACGAGGCCTCTCCCTTCATCAACCAAGCTGCTAAACGAACTCTCCTCCCTTCTTCTACTTCAAAGATTTCTAGCAATTCTTCCACCTCCTTAAGCCAATCTCTAGCTTCCACAAACGTTTCTGACCCTTGAAATGGTTTTCTACCCATAGCCTTGAATTCCTTGCACGTCTTTGCAAAAGTATCTACGCGAGGAGGAGGAGGGGGAGCGGGTGCAACTGGTGGTGGAGGAACATTGGCAGGACCTACAGCGGCCCTAGCCTCTAATAACCTCCTATACCATCCTGGTATCGTTACACCGTCGGGTAGATTAAGATCTTCAGCCATGCTGAAACGAAAAAGGAAAGATTCAAAATGGAGAATTCGAAAGATAAAGATATATGGCTATTTGGGGATTATGTTTTTCATAAAAACTTCCTCTTTAAATTTCTCATTAAAACATGTTTTTGAAAACACTTCTTCCAAAAATAACTATTTTTCTAAAGTATTTTTATCTGTTCTGGTAACCTTAAGCTCTGATACCACGTGTAACACCCCACGTCCATTAATGTCACCCACGAAGGGAATGCATTAACTTCCATGGAGGTTATAAGTGAATATAGAACAGAAAAATTACAACAAGACAGATAATAAATAGTACTTGGAAATCTAAAACTTCATTTTATTGCAGCGGAAATTAAACATGTTTGTTACATCATAAAACCATAGATCATAACCAAGTACAATATCCATCTTCATAAAAACAAAATACATAATCCCATTACATAAATAGCCATTAAAAAGATAACAAGCTGGACTTTACTTCAACGGTCCAAGCTTTTCAAAGAGAGATGAAGCAATTCAATCAAACTCCTTAGAGCTGGGCCCAACCTGAGGACCTGGAGGGGGAAAAAGGATAGAAATAGAGGGGGTCAGACATAAAGTCTGGCGAGTATGATAATTCTAACAATACTATTATCAAAATAACTAGACTAAGGCATAAGCTGGAAGACAAGTAAATGTCTATGAACTCTTAGGAAGATAAAGATAGCATTTAAGATAACGTTAAAGATAACGGTAAAGGCACACCTAATTACTAACGAATGATTACAACACTGCACCGCACATTACTACACTACACCACACCAGTCACCCTATTGTTTGATCCCACTTGCTTCACACAGAAACTTTATAAATAGCATTACGTACCCCTAGCTGACTACATAGGTGCCGTCTGCCCCTATCTCCACTAGGTGTACCCCACTACCCACTTCCGATCGGCTCCCTACTCATAGATACCCGTGCTGGCCCCACAGTGGGGTGTATCACTCCCCTAAAGTGGCAACCCGATACAACTTGAGAATGCACGGCTTATACCTACACGATGCAACAACATCTTATCTACCAGCCCGGGTCCACACACACATATGAAACCCGTTGGACTTGCGTTGCCACCGCTCCCCGTTTTGGCCTCTTACAGTCGAACCCAGCATGCGTGTCCCGTCCTCGACTTGGGTCGAGCCCACAAAGATACGTTTGGGATACTGGTCGAAATGGGCTCCCACAAGCTACCCCCCTAAGCTTGTCACTAGTATATCCCACTTAACCCTCTTAGTCATGTTCATTTACATGTGTGTTTGGTTAAGTCTTACTAATCGTATTTCACATGCCACTAAGGGCACCCCCTAGATTCCTCATGCCACCCAAGGCACCTACTTAACCCCCATGTCCCACCTTACATGTTTATCTGGTTAAGTATTTCTTAATTCATTCAGGCTATAACCTCATAAAGACCTCTCACATTAGACTGGCATTTATGGTAGCTGGATTTGCTGGGCGGGTCCGGGCAGTCTTACACCATAAAAGAGTCTAACCTCGTGTCTTTACAACCGTTATGCTTTAGTTTAGGCCTAGGACCTCTCACATTGGGCTGACATTTGTGACCACTGGATTTGCCGGGCGGGTCCGGGCAGGTTTACGTCACAAACGAGTCCAACCTCGTGTACTAAGCATTGATTAACACTTAAAATCTTTTACCCCAGTTTTAATAATTCCCTATTCAAATTATTAATTAAGTCAACTTTTAATGATGTCCATAATTGACTCAATTATGGCCATCCACTTATGGCATGCAAAATCATATCAATTGCACCCCAACTTTTTAATATCAAATCCTTAATATTATCCCTACCCCACGTTTATACGTTCGCTTATTCAACGCATAATATAGGCTAGACTTGTATAGTCTAACACCTAGCACAAAGATAAATTATCACAACATATAGACAATTAAAATAAATCTAATCATTATAGGGGTGAAACTTGCATAAACTACACATGTCAAGGATCAAAAGGTGTCAACTTGTTAAATGTCTTAATTTACATGATATGATCATAGCCCAAATCTATACATAAACTTGCATATGGGGTTTTTAGGCAACATAATGATGGTGTGAACTAACATAGGATATCACATATGTCATAGCATAATTCTAGATGTCATAATAGATGTCTTGGCATATGTTCATAACTTTTCTAATCAATCTAACTTGCATATGTGACTTGTCATATAGATCAACATAACCCAAACATGGTGATTTAATTAATATGAACTAACTAGCATTGATGGTAACATCATGGCCTTTTTAACATGTATGATTCATCACAACTTAGCATAGAAACTTTCAACATACATAACATCATCATAGCATGATTTACAACATATAAGATATCATCATCACATAACATTGGATTTACAATATACATGATAGCAAAAGGGGTTTACAACAACATATATGATAATTCACATCATCTACTCATAATCCATTCATAACTCAACCTAATTAAAATGATAATAATCTTGTTAAGATGATCATACTCACAATTTAGAGAAGAAAAGAGAGAGTTTTGCTTTGCTTTGCTTTAGCGTTGAGAGAATTAGAATTGAATTTGCTTTTCTTCTTTCTTAGTTGGCGGCGGCTCCATTGATTTCCATGGCGACGGTAACTATTCTATTTTAATTAGGTTTAGGTTTAGCATTAGGATGTATTTATAGGCGTAGGAAGTTATTTAGGACCATTAGATTAACCCTAAACCATGAGAACCAATCAAATGCAAAATCTGCATTTGAGCGAATCGGCCCACAGGTTGACAGCCAAACACCCTGGATTAACCCCTAGTCGACCCAGCGAGGCTCGGGTCGACCTCAAAAGTGGGCCGGTTCGGTTATTTCCCCTCCTAATTCGCTGTTTTGAACTTTTTCGCATATTTACATATATATATATATATATATATCAATATATATATATTTCTCTACGCAACCCATTTCACTTAATTCTTTTCTAAAAATTAAGTATACTTTAATTTGTGAATTTTAATGTTATAAAATTACGGGGTGTTACAGTTGCCACAATTTATAATTATTTAAATAAACAGATCTAATAGACATAAAACATAGACTGGATTCAAATGAAATAGATAGCCATTATAATTGTATTAGTAAATTTGCCACTCACTTTATAACTTCCAATTTCTGAGTTTTGAATCCTTTTAAGCTTACAATCCCCAAATTCTTATAAATCTACAACTTATATAGAAAGAGGAAACTCTAGATCTGTAGAAATGTAAGAAGAAGGGAAGAGAGCGAAGAAATCTATCGTTGAGCATTCTCTTCCATTGAATCTATTAATCTTCCCAATTACATATGAATTTGATTTGATTTGGTATATATATGAATGTATTTTATTTAGAAATTAGGTTACAAGAGGAAGAAAAATGGCAGAGCTCCACTGCCTCATAGATCTAAATGGAAGATAATGGGGTTCTTCCCCTTTATTTATAGTGGTGGAAATGGCCTAGAACCGTCGGATTAGTTTTAAGTTATATCATACCATTCGTTTTAATAATATAATAAATCTATAACCCAAAACCTAGCCGTCAGTGGGCAGTTTGACACCCAGTAGGTCGAACTGGGTGGTCGACCGCCAGTCGACACCCATGTCGACCGCTTGGGCATCAAACTACCCAGGTCGGCTAGGTTATATTAGGTAAATTATTATTAAATATTCTGTTTATTTATTTTCCATCCGTTTTCGTATTTCGTCCGTAACTTTTTCTTACGGAGTCCATTCGCGAAACTCTAAACACGAAAGTTGACTAGATTTCCGAGACAAACGCAATGGTTAAAGTCTCGCGGGCAAATTCCAATATTTGTAGAAATTTCTATTTTCGAAATTCTAATAATTAATTTATATTGCCAAAATTCCGGGTTGTTATAGAAATCAAGTCAGAAGGCTGCGACGGTTTGGGATTCGCTGGAGGTGATTGGCGATGTCGGGAAACTCAAGCCATATGGAGATGGTTGAGGGAGTTACGGCGTACGTTCTGGTGGTCGCTGGTCGACCTTCAATGGCTAGAGTATGGCATGACAGTTTGATGGTGAAGGGGTGTAGTGGGTGTTGTGTTTTGAACGAAGCTGAAGAAGAAATCGGGCTCGTTATTTTTAACCCAGTAATTAATTTAACTAATGTGTAATTAAAGTAATTAACTATAATTTTGTAAATGATCATATAATGATGACAGGTTTGCGCAAATTAGGGCTAGAGTTTTGGTCTAGCAGTCACGATTTACAAACCTGGGAAAAAAAGTTTAGCGTGCGTGATTACATCCTGAATTATGTTAATTAACTTATTAATTAAGTTAATGACTTGACTAATTAAATTATATAAATCGTGTATACTAATAATGTGAATAATTTGTTATTGCAAGGTCGGAATCCGACAAAACAAGCAACGCTGAGTTCATATTGACTAACACTACGTTCTGAAGCCGGTTTGGCAAATCTGGTATTAGCTAGAATTTTATATAATTTCAACCGCTCGTTTTATAAGTTGACCTAAAATCGTCAATTCGAATTAAATTGTGAGTTAACTCTCGCACCTTCTAAAATCCTGTGGTGTAGTTAAACCGTATAACTATAATTTATTGTTGATAATATAAATTGGATGTTTGGATGCCTTGGATGCTAGTTGTTTGTTCTTGATTAATGTTATTTATATTTAAGTCGTTTAAACGTGTTAAATTAAAATTTCTTTTTCTTATGCTTTATTTATATGTTATTATGAACTATGATGTAGAGAAAAACAGGTTGGATGGATCCAACTGGATTCCTCAAATACTAGTGGGTAACCCGTGTGTTGCATACGATAATATTATAAAATATAGTTTTTAAAACTTTAATGTTAAAATTTGAAATTTAATATACAACATAACATGAATTCGACAAAATAAATATAACATAAATTATTACTGTTGTTGTTTTTGTTGATGTCGTTTATGTATGGTATGTATTATGTAACTTAATTTTTTTGAAGTAAAAGAATAGTTTTATCTCTCTTACTACTATGAGAAAGTATTCTGGTTGAAATTGACATATTATAAGTATTTTAGATGAATTAACAAAAATTATAATTTATTACTTTTATATATGTTAAATTTGAAATTATGTAATTAGTTAAATTATATTGACTTAAGAGTAAATAATATGAATAAATTGAGAAGGATTTTGCAAAAAAGATTATAGAGATTTTGATGTGGAGTTATTTGAAGTTAAAAATAAAGTTTTTAAACATTGTGTATGATAAATTTATTGTTTATGTTACATAAATGATTATAGTTAACTCACAAACTAACTTTGTTATTATTGTTTAGGTATGTAAATATATGTATGTGATCAATATAGTTAAGCACAATTTTGGTTTTGGTTTTATTAGTACGTGTGTTATACATAAAAGTCTAGCGTATAAATTATTAAAATACTTTTAACTTGAGATTTCGTAAGCAATTTAAATACATGGATCTAAGCATGAAAAATTAGGAAACAATGGAAGAAGTTGCACATAACTATATAAATGTCAAAATAGGGATATAAAAAGTTAGAACAAGAATTCTACCTTGCATTTAATTTATTGAGGTAAATGAATAATAATTTAGTTTTGTTAGTGTTATTCATGCATATTATTATGATATCTGAATAATATCTTTATATTTAAATAAAAATCTATTTGACTGTTTTTTTAATTTGTATGCGACATACAAACTGAAATAGTCACATTTAATGGTTTATTAAATGAATTAATGTATATTTATTAATTAAAATTATTCAGATAAATTAAAATCAAAATTATATGGTTAATTAAAAATATATTGATGTAAATATACAAAATTATGTGACATTGAGGTGAGTTTTGTAAGCAACCGTAGAAATTTCAAAATGTAGACACATTAGTTAAAATAAGAATTTTATAATGTAATACATCAATGTATCGATATAGACGAATCATAAATTAAATTTGCAATCATTGCTTACGTATATAATTATGTTATGTGACAGATGTATTTGTATATCCAAACGAATTTAATATCATTTTTTTGTTAATATGAATACTGTGCAAATATTGAAATTTTCATATTTTTATGATTTATTTGACACATCAACAACTAATAGTTTACTGAGTCTAATTATAGTTTTAAGATTCTTGATTAACTCTAATATAGGAAGTCAAAAATAGAATATTAGAAGAAAACTGAGATAGTTTGGTAAGAGGCTGTAGGAATTTTAAAAGTAAAGTTTTGGTTATAAAAAACATAATTTGTAATAAATGATAAATTTCTTGTTGTTGTAATACATCTAAGTGAATATGCATTTGTCATATTATTTTTAGTCCCACATTTTGGGTGTAAGGCTAACATCAGCTCCAAAGAGAATATATAAGGGAGCCAATGTAATAGAATTATGTACACTGAATGAAGAGAAATAAAAAGGTCTCTCCCTTATCTCTTATGTTCTTTCTAATGTCTTCTCTTTCATGATATGTTCTATTTTATTTTATAACACGTTATCAGCACGAGATTCTTTTATTGTTATTTGTTGAGATCTTCTAGATCTACATCTATGAATTTGACATGTAAGTAATTTTTATTTGAGAATATTTGATCTATGGATCCATTTTTTTTTTGTAGATCTAGATTATGTTCCAGTGGATCTAACTTTTTAGATCTAATTATTTTTCGCTTAGTGGTTTTTAGATATCCACCTATTCATATTTGATCTGGTATTATAGTATACCAAATATATTTTTAGGAAGATCCATTCATTTTCTTTTTATAATATTATATATGGATCTTTTACCCCATACGCTATACATAAATAATCTTCATTTGCTACTTTATCTCTTCAATAACAGAGAAGCCATTGATAATAGGTATGCATATATGTAAACTGCAGGCTGCTTCTTGTTTAATCTAATGCTTGCTGTACAACTTCAACTTTGTAATAATAGACTACCTATTCTCATTTTTTTAATGCTTCATCTCGCAAGATGAGATGATTTAAATATTTAGAATTGCATTTCCATGTATGGCTTACTTTTATATGCTTTTTCATCTTTCAATATAAGCAAGCTGCTTGTTAGCCAACATATGTATTACTGTGGCCATTATTTTTGTTATATGGTGTATGGTGTGAAAACCCGTAACTTCGCCGGTGAGGAAAGCGTGGATAGTTCGAGAACAAGCCACATCAAAACGCATACGGAAGAACATTTCATTGTATATTACAACAATGCATCAGAATACAAGAATATACAGAGTATAAATGAATAAATATTACACAGAAATATCAGAGATTACAATAAATTACATAGCAGCGGAAAATAATACAATACACAACTAGAGGAGATATACGGATACAAAGCTTTCCGGATATCGTTCCAGCTGTAAACCAGGATCTTGTGAATATAAATCTGCAAAACCAAAACTACTAGCTGCCCGTGTCAAAATAGGGGCACCCAGAGTTTAGGTTAAAACAATAAACTCCAGGTCAGTCATGGGACTGGTGTGAGAACTAAAACAGTTATTAATCTTTATTTTAAAGTTAGGTAAATCAAGGGACCACGCCGTATAACACGGAACGGGTTTCCTCCCAAGAATACCAGTGCTTAAAACAAACAGCGCAATGCTAAATAAAGAAAAATGAAGCTATTATAAGACCCAGTTCCCATCACACAATGCAACGCAAGCCGGAGGATAGGGTTTTTACCTTATAATAGCCAAGAATGCTTGATACGTTTAAAAGAAATCATTTGATACTATTATAAGTGTATAGTGTACAAAACAACTTCAAATCATAAGTATCAATCATAGGCGGCATGAATGCCCCATACCACTATGTCGCCATATATAGGTTATACAATCAAAATCGCAAAGTAACGTATTTGGAAATTGGATTTCCATCTATGAACCGAGGCAAAAGATAGTCCTCAACCGATTCGAGAGGCTCTAGCCCGCCCTTCAGGAATAGCCGCAACTGCCCCTTGGATCGTCAGGGTCGGTCCACCGATGTGGATTATTATGCCTGAACACTACGTTTCCCCGCCCTTTGGGGCGTAAATGAGCCAATAAATGACTCCATCGGACCCGGATCGTCCGATCAAACCGAGGTGCCTCGCAACAGCAACAACCACATAGGTGAAAAGTATATAAATGTCAGGGCTGGTAGGTCACTGACACCACCCTAGCTAGAAAGAAACGCATGCCCTCCCTGAGGTCCGTCTCCCGTTTTTGGTTCACAACTTGGGTGCGAGGCTCGCGAATTCACGTTGCACAAAGCTATGCCACACAGGCTGTGCTTTGATCATCACCACAAGACTTTTCTTTTCAACAGAAGCCTTGATTATTTGCATTTTAGCATGCCACACAGGCAATTCAGTCTATGTGGTTGATATCCATCAGTATATAACCCCTGAGCTCGTACGTCTCAGAGAAGGGCGTTCAGCAAGAGAATAAATTCTCCGCCGCCAAACAGATATATATTTAATAGAAATCAATCACACAGACTAAAATCCAATGTCAGACACATAATCCATTTACAAGTCCGTTCTGGGTCTGAACAAAACCGGAGGCACCTAGTACCCCGCATATCCATCGATCTCCAAGTACGTCTGGACGATCACCAACTGTTTCCATCTTCTTGGGTGTACAGCCCAATCAAGATCATCAGTAATCACCCAAACGACGTGAAGACCTCCGGTCTTCGACCATCGTCTTCATCTTCGACTTATTGTCGTATCAGTTATTCCGAATGGGATAAACCCGGTCTTTCCGAATAACTCGCGTATATTTTAAATAAGTGTTACACAAACACAACATACGCCTTCCAATTTATCAGTCACTAACCGTAAATTAACAAGAGAATAATTCCCCAAATATTAACCCCGAAGGCCGAAACCAACATCAGATCAATATCCAGAAAACCATTCTGCTTAGCTAACCGACAGTTAGTTTCTAAATTTCACATTCATAGGGAAAGGTTCCCATTAATTTTATCAAAGATAAATCCCTTGAATTATTCTCTAATATTCTTTTGAATTTCGATTTAACTAATCGGGATTAACGAACCTTACCGAAGTAATCATTTGTTTTAATTTCCCAGTCCCAACCTATTCATCCCATGAAGTAAAACTGGTTATACTTTATATCTAACACCATGATGTTATCGGTAAATTCAATTACCATTTCACGTTCGAATCTAATTAAAGATTTAACTAACGCCTGGAGCAAAACCGGTGATACTCCATCCTCGATCATTTCAATCTAGTTAAAGATTCATTAAAACTCCACTTAGTTTTAATCCTAACGGGGTTAAAGAATCAGTGTCATTTAAAAACACTGTTCACGATAAACCCCAAGACCACATTCCATTAATTATTGGGTTAAAGAACAAGTGTTATTTAAAACACTGCTCACGATAAATCCAAAAATCAATTCAAATTCAATTCCAATTAAATATTATTTAATTGGTACACTTCATTAAATCTAAATAAAAAGATTTAATCTTTTCTCAACTGGGTTCAAGAACAGTGTTAATGAAGACACCATTCACGAAAAACCCAAATCACATTTGATATTAAATACAAGGCTCTGAATAGAAAATATATCGGCTTATATTCAATATCAAATTCTACGACCAACAGATATCGTATTGGAAATAACGATATATAAATATCTTTCAAATTTCCATAACAACATCTGTATAATCACGAAATCCAACAACGAAATATTTCGAAGACAATTTCGATTCAAATCAATTCCAATGTAATTATTGGAAATTCTGGTTATTTTCAAAACCATTTCAAATCCAATTTATTTATTTGAAAATAAATAGAATTTTAATCCTAGTTCAAAACTAGTTCATTTCGATAAAAATCTATTTTTATCTTTTCAAATATGGAGTTTTTCATCCCAATTTTTCCCAAATCATTTCTTATGATTTTACACAAATTATTACTATTTTTAATGATTTTATCAAGGCCCGTACAGTCGATTTCCATCAACGGCCATCGAACTGCACTTACAACGACCTTTTTCAAATTTGATTTGGACGTATCTCCAAATCCAACCGTTAGATTTTAAATTTCTAATATTCGTTAGAAAGCTCTTTTCGATACGAACCCAACGGTTCCAGTTTTAGGAGAATCCGACGGTCGGATCTCCCGTAATGTCCGTTTGAAATAAATGGTCGAAATTCACGAACTGCCACGGCGCGGCGCGTTCTATTCAGGCCATTATATAATATATACTTCATCGATTTCAATTCAAAACGTGCTTTATAAATCGTTTTAAATTCATTTTCAAAACGGTTTCAACTTCATATTTAATTTCAAATCAAAATTGGATATTCCAATATAAATTCGTTTTAAATTCATTTCAAATCGATTTCAATTCAAATTCAATTCATTTTAAATTCAATTTAAAACGATTTCAATTCTATTTCAATTCTATTCGAATTCATTTCAAAACGATTTCAATTATATTTCGATTCTATTCGAACTCATTTCAAAACGATTTCAATTCTATTTCGATTCTATTCGAATTCATTTCAAAACGATTTCAATTCTATTTCGTTTTTATTCGAATTCATTTCAAAACGATTTCAATTCTATTTCGTTTTTATTCAATTCCCATTCGAATTCATTTCTATACAGTTTCAGTTCGAATTCATTTCTATTCAATTTCAATTCGAATTCGTTTCTATTCAATTTCTGTTCGAATTCATTTCTATTCAATTTCAATTCTTTTCAAGATGTCAGATTTTGAAATCACTTTCGATATTCGTTATAAATGAATAAAGTCGATATAAATATCGTTCACGTCAAAATGGTGTCAATCTAATCAACACGGCTTCATATATTTCTATTTTCAAATATTCTATTTCAAATATTTCTATTTCGAAACTGGAATGAGGCCCAATCAATTACCATATAATGTTAATTATATGGATTTTCTACAACACATGTATACAATAACAACGATGAATAATCAGCCATCATCCAAAGTGCATTCTACACTGTATAAGCATCAAATATAAATATCCAACGCTTATAACAGCCTGTCAATCAATTGATCGACATACAACTAAACAATCAGGATTAGTGTACGTCAAATATCATCCCAATACCCGTGTGGGGTTTCAAGCAATCCAACACAGATTTTTATTTGTGCAGTTGGGCGATGTGTAAAATTTATCGTCCCAATCAATGTCCTTCAAATAGGTGTACATAAACAAACCGTCCGGTTTGTAAATGAATATTTATTTATTCACATTCACGTTAAAAATTATATTTTTAACGACCAAACTATTTTATTCAACCTATGAATATTCTATTCAGTTCATTTATTAAATAAAATGATATCTTTATTTTTCTAACTTATTTTTAGAAAATTTCGGTGGCATAACGGCACGATACTAGGAACGGGACAAGGCCTAGCCTTATCCCCGCTCTAGTGAAGGCCCACGCCATTCACACATCAATCAAATCCATTCATTTCACCAAACAATTCAATTCAAACCAAATAATCTAACCAACTACACAACCAAACAAACAAGTCCATGGTCTGTGGACGATTGTGTCGGGTGCTACTAAACACCGTCTGCATCCTAGTATATATATATAACTAGAAAAGAAATTGAAGAGTGAGAAATTCTCACAGATTAGCTAATCCAACGCCACGACTCTTCTTAGGAAGAAATCTTCGTCGTTCTGCCTCTTGTCACTTTTCACTGCCCGTATTTACTACATATATAAAAATCACATTTTTACTTCGTTATTCAATATATAAAAATCGAATTTTTCTATGCTATTCAATGTATAAAAATCGAATTTTTACTATGCTATTCAATATATAAAAATCGAATTTTTACTATACTATGCAATATATAAAAATCGAATTTTTACTATGCTATTCAATATATAAAAATCAAATTTTTACTATGCTATTTCATATTAAAAATCAATTTTTATCACTTCAAAAGATCGAACCTTCATGTTAATAAAAATCTCCTCTTTTTTTATATAATGAAAAATCTAGTTTTTAGTTGTTACTTCACACGAACAAAAATCTAACCTTTTTAGTTTTTGAAAACCTAACCTTTCTTGATTTAAAAATCATAACTTTTCTTGATTTAAAAATGATAACTTTCCTCTTAGAAAATCGTATACTTTCATTTAGGAAAATTAAATCTGCTCACATAGAAAAATCGTATGTTTTCATAATTATAAATCTCATTTTCATAGAAATAAAAATCGAACCTTTAGAGAAGTAGAAATCTAACCTTTAGTATGTTATCATTCATATGAAAATCTTGCTTTTCTTCTCTATTTTTATATATTGAAAATCAAAGAAATTGTAGGAATTCTAAATTCAGAGAACTCACATTGAGTTCGGCGAATGATCAGAGCAGCATCAACAAGGGAGGTCTAGGGTCGGTGAATGCAGTTAGCTCCTCGGAGTTGAAGTCGTGCTCGCCTCTGGCAGCGTCGGAGTTAGCTTAGGTCTGGGTGGAGAGCGAACTGACGTTGAAGGCCTGAATGGCGGAGGCGCAGCGCTCGAAGCTCCAAGGCTTCTCGAAAATCGTGTTGAACTTCGTGGAGGAGGGCGTCGGTCTGGTGCACGGAGGGAATGATGGGTGCACGACAGAGCTCGACAGCGGAGGTGAGGAAGAATCAGAGGGGAAGAGAGGGAGGTGGCAGACATCGACGGAGGAGGGCGCGCCTTGCTCCGGTGGCGGCGAAGAGGGCCTCCGACGAGGCGGCTAGGGTTGGGCGACGGGATTGGATTTGAACGAGGGGGAATCGGGTTGTTCTCGTTTAATTTGGTTGACCCGGTTATGAGGGTAAAAGGGGGGGCAAGAGATATTTATAATTTAATTTTTAATTCCCCTAAAAGTAACTTTTTATCTCGACCTCCAAACGAGACCCACCGACTGTTGTTCATAGCATTTCACCCCCATTCCGAACACAATGGGATATGTATCGTAAGCTGATTCGACCGTTTCGATCAGTTTCGATTTAAATTAAAATATAAATCAGTATATATTCAATTTGAACGCACATTTTAATTTACCGGGGTCACATACTAACTCAAAAAATTCCCGAAAAATATTTTCTAACTTCGTATTGACGATACGGTCCTAACAAAACTAGTTTCGTCGAATTCTGAGACCGTTGGAAAAATGGCCATTTTCCAGTCGATTAAAATCAACTGAAACTGGTCAAACGCGTTTTCCTTTGCCACGCTCACTTATTGATTCGAAAAATTATGAAATTTGGAATCTAACAATAATTCGACATCCCGGATCCAACAAAAGTGGTTTCGTCGAAATCCGAGGTCGTTTGCAAAATCTCCATTTTTAAGGGCCTGAATTCCATAGCGACTATTCAGAATTTTGAACTGGACCTATCTTTTGATTCCCTCTATGAAATTTTGATTTGTCGGATTCGTTGGAAAGATATTATCAATTAGATCCTATTATTTTTGGTTTAACTTAAATCCGGATTGTTTTGTACCTGGTACATTCAATTGAAGTTTGAAATCGAATTATCGAACTACCGCGCCATTTTCAATTCTATTTATAATTATATACAATTATTTATATTCTAACGACGACGTATATAATATATACGTTATATTCAATTCAAAATAAATTTCTCGTTGATATTACTTAAAATAATCTACTTTAAATAATCAAAATTCGCTAAAATTGCCAAAATAAAATTTTTAAACTGGCCCAGATTTCCGGGTTGTTACAATCTCCACCACTTAAAACTTTTCGTCCCCGAAAAGGAACAAAGTCGAAAGTGGTTTGATTAATCAACTCTACGTTCGATCTAGCTTCCATTCTCCAACTTTTCAGTTTCTGAGAATTTTCTAATCTTCAAAAATTTGGCTAACACCCTAAATTTTCGAAAAATTTCGCCATAACTTCCCCTGCACCGGGAGCCATGGGAAAATCCCGAAATTGCCATATAGGCCTTCTGATCTCAAAAAGAAAAAGAAAACGCCAAGCGGCTAGCCAATAGGCTCATAAAATCATTATCACCCAAACAAAACAGTAAATTATGTAGTAAACATGTACCTATTTGTCGGGCAAACAAATTTTATTCTCTGCTCTAGCCTCCTTGCTATGACCTGTTCAATGTAAGCACATGTATATGCAAGAAAATGCGACCAAATTTCAATACAATTCACTATTTGATTAAATTGGCTATATGGTTAAAATTTATCAAACAAATAAACAAACAACTCAAACATCAATCAATTAGTTGATTAGCATTTGAAATTCATAACTTTGATATATAGTCAAAAATCACATTTTTGATGCCAAATCACAACAATAAGCCCTATCTAATTTTGGTTCTCACACCAGTCAATAGGAAATATATAGAAATCTCACCTTCGAAACACGAAAATAAATTCTAATGATGGCGCGTCAATCATTAGAATCATGTCCGAGCGACTAGAGTGTGATTCTATATCTATCGAATATATTTGAGGCTTCAATACACGTGGATCAGACGTATACTAAAATCTCTATATATTTGATTGTCCAAATCAATGTAAATAAATAATCAAATACGTATAATTGATTTAAATTTTCAAAACAAAAATTTGTTTTCATTTTCAAAAATATACTCTTCACACTCGTTCTAGGATACTACTGATCCCATCTCTAACGAGTCATTCCATTGGATATTACTAATCCAATATCTGATGAATTCTTTCGTATGGTTCTAATGTGTCTTGTTCTCTGAGCTTTGTAAACCAAAGCTCTGATACCAACTGTGAAAACCCGTAACTTCCCCGGTGAGGAAAGCGTGGATAGTTCGAGAACAAGCCACATCAAAACGCATACGGAAGAACATTTCATTGTATATTACAACAATGCATCAGAATACAAGAATATACAGAGTATAAATGAATAAATATTACACAGAAATATCAGAGATTACAATAAATTACATAGCAGCGGAAAATAATACAATACACAACTAGAGGAGATATACGGATACAAAGCTTTCCGGATATCGTTCCAGCTGTAAACCAAGATCCGGTGAATATAAATCTGCAAAACCAAAACTACTAGCTGCCCGTGTCAAAATAGGGGCACCCAGAGTTTAGGTTAAAACAATAAACTCCAGGTCAGTCATGGGACAGGTGTGAGAACTAAAACAGTTATTAATCTTTATTTTAAAGTTAGGTAAATCAAGGGACCACGCCGTATAACACGGAACGGGTTTCCTCCCAAGAATACTAGTGCTTAAAACAAACAGCGCAATGCTAAATAAAGAAAAATGAAGCTATTATAAGACCCAGTTCCCATCACACAATGCAACGCAAGCCGGAGGATAGGGTTTTTACCTTATAATAGCCAAGAATGCTTGATACGTTTAAAAGAAATCATTTGATACTATTATAAGTGTATAGTGTATAAAACAACTTCAAATCATAAGTAACAATCATAGGCGGAATGAATGCCCCATACCACTATGTCGCCATATATAGGTTATACAATCAAAATCGCAAAGTCACGTATTTGGAAATTGGATTTCCATCTATGAACCGAGGCAAAAGATAGTCCTCAACCGATTCGAGACGCTCTAGCCCGCCGCTCAGGAACAGCCGCAACTGCCCCTTGGATCGTCAGGGCCGGTCCACCGATATGGATTATTCTTCCTGAACACTACGTTTCCCCACCCTTTGGGGCGTAAATGAGCCAATAAATGACTCCATCGGACCCGGATCGTCCGATCAAACCGAGGCGCCTCGCAACAGCAACAACCACACAGGTGAAAAGTATATAAATGTCAGGGCTGGTAGGTCACTGACACCACCCTAGCTAGAAAGAAACGCATGCCCTCCCTGAGGTCCGTCTCCCGTTTTTGGTTCACAACCGGGGTGCGAGGCTCGCGAATTCACATTACACAAAGCTGTGTGTAATAACCCGAAAATCTGAGCCAGTTTGAAATTTTTATTTTGGCGATTTTAGGGAATTTTGATTATTTAAAATGAATTATTTTAAATAATATCGACGAGAAATTTATTTTGAATATAATTCGAACGTATATATTATACGCGTCGTCGTTAGAATATAAATAATTATTTATAATTATAAAAGGAATTGAAAATGGCGCGGTAGTTCGATAATTCGATTTCAAACTTCAATTGGATGTACCGGGTGCAAAACAATCCGGATCTTAGTGAAACCAAAAATGATAGGATCTAATTGATAATATCTTTCTATCGAATCCGGAGAATCAAAATTTCATAGCGGGAATCAAAAGATATGTCCAGTTGAAAATTCCGAATAGTCGCTATGGAATTCAGGCCCTTAAAAATGGACATTTTGCAAACGACCTCGGATTTCGACGAAACCACTTTTGTTGGGTTCGGGATGTGAAGTTATTGCTAGGTTTCAGATTTCATAATTTTTCGAATCAATATGTGAGCGTGGCAAAAGAAAACGCGTTTGACCGGTTTTAGTTGATTTTAATCGACTGGAAAATGGCCATTTTTCCAACGGTCTCAGAATTCGATAAAATTAGTTATGTTAGGACCGTATCGTCAATACGAAGTTAGAAAATATTTTTCTTGAATTTATCGGGTTCGTATGTGGTCCCAGTAATTTAAAATGTGCGTTCAAATTGAATATACAAAGAATTATACTTTAAATTCAACGGAAACTGATTCAAACAGTCGAATTGGCCTACGTGGCATATCCCATTGTGTTCGGAATGGGGGTATTACGCTAGGGACGACAGTCGGCGGGTTCAAATCTGAGTTGAAACGAAAAGTCAACATTAGGGTTTTAAAGGAAAAAAAAATATAATTATTATATATATATTTACATAACCCCCCCCCCCCCCCCCCGTAACTCTTCTCTCCCATTCAAAACGTTCAGTCCAAATTGGAAACCCGCCGCCTCCCTCGAAATCGCCACCACGCCCCGACGAGCGCGCCCCCACCACCGATGTCGCGCCTCCATCGTCCTCCGCCCCCTTCTCTGATCGCCTCTGCACCTCGTCTTGGCCCTGTCGCCTCCATCGTCGTCCAGCGACGTCCAGATGCAGCGCACCCACCGGAGCACCGCCAGATGACGTCAACGAGCCGCCACCCCCTTGCTCCACCTCCGCCGAAGACAGCAGCGCCACTAGGCCGACCAGAACTCGAGCGCACCGCCTGAAAACCCCTTCCCCCTCCTCGTTTCTGCCTCCATTCCCCTTTCCCCCTCTGTAAATCGCAAGCACCCCCTCCCCTTCGACTTCGCAACCACCTGCCATACCCGTGAGCACCACCAGCCCTTCCAGTCAGCTCGCAGCGACGATGGGGGCTCCGATTCAACGGAAAATGAAATATAGTAAGTTTGTCCTTAATTTTTATTTATATAAAAACTGAGTTAGTTTATTTATATATAAGTATCAATAAAAAAATTTGAGATTTTATATATGTAATTAAAAATTTGTTTATATATATATAGGAATTTAAAGAATAAAAACATGATTTTTATTTAGATGAAGGCTGGAGGGATAGTGAGATGAAAAGGCGATATTTACATTCAAGAAAGGCAATATTTTTTATGCATGAAAGTTTATATTTTTAATATAGTGAAGTTATACTTTTTAAAGTAGAAAAGATCAAATTTTTATATTAGAAAAGATTAGATTTTTATAATTGAAAAGGATATGAATTTTGGTCGTATAAAAATACGATTTTTATATAAGTAGCTGTAGAAAAATACGATTTTCATATGAATGATAGCGCCATAAAAGTTGATTTTTATATAGAAAGTAGCGTTGTTAAAAATATAATATTTAACATATACCGCGTGAAACAGATCTCCTTAGAAGCACGGCAGAGATTTCCTACATATGAAGAGTCGAGGCGAATTGGTTAAGCTATCGGTGAGAACTTCTCACTCAAATTTACTTCTCTAGTTATATATATACTAGGATGCAGACGGTGCTTATTAGAAGCACCCGACACCCGTCCACAGACCATGGACTTGTTTGTTTAGTTGAATGTTGGGTGATTGATTTATTCGTTTGGTTGAATTAGAAATTGATTTGTGAATGGCGTGGGCCATTATTAGACCGGGGATAAGGCTAGGCCTCGTCCCGTTTCTAGTATCGTGCCGTTATGCCGCCGAAATTTTCTAAAATATGTTAGAAAAATAAAAATATCATTTTATTGAATAAATGAACCGAATAGAATATTCATAGATTGAATAAAATGTTTTATCGTTAAAAATATAATTTTTAACGTGAAGGGGAATAAATAAATATTCATTTACAAACCGGACGGTTTGTTTATGTACACCTATTTGAAGGACATTGATTGGGACGATAAATTTTACACATCGCCCAACAGCACAAATAAAATATGTGTTTGATTGTTTGAAACCCCACACGGGTGTTGGGATGAAATTTGAAGTTCACTCATCCTGATTGATTAAATATGTCGATCGATTGATTGACAGGCTGTTATAAGCGTTGAATATCTATATTTGATGCTTATACAGTGTAGTGCACTTTGGTTGATGGTTGATTATTTTCAATGCTATTATATACATGTGTTGTATGAAAATCCATATAATTAAATTTATATGGTGATTGATTGGGCCTCATTCCAATTTAGAAAATAAAGAATAATATAAAATAAAGGTTCATGTGTTGACAGTACTCATCCGTTGAGATTAGTCATGTGTTGAACGAAATAATTTAACAAAAATTGTCATCCATGGACAGTACTCATTCGTTGAGATTAGTCGTGTGTGGACAAAAATAAATATTCATTTGTTGAATAGAATATTTGAAAATAGGAATATATGAAGCCGTATTGGTTAGATTGACGCCATTTTGACGTAATCGACATTTATATCGATTTTATTCATTTTGAAATGAATTGAATTGAAAACGATTTCGAAATGAATTGAATTGAAAACAATTTCGAAATGAATTGAAAACGATTTCGAAATGAATTGAATTGAAAACGATTTCGAAATGAATTGAATTGAAAACGATTTCGAAACGAATTGAATTGAAAACGATTTCGAAATGAATTGAATTGAAAACGATTTCGAAATGAATTGAAAACAAATTCAAATTGAATTGAAAGCGAATTGAAATGAATTCAAATTGAATTGAAATTTGAATTGAATAGAAATGAATTTATAAAGAAGAATTCAATTTTGATTTGAATTGAAATGGAAGTTGAGATTGCTTTTGAAACGAATATTAAAACTATTTATATAATTCGTTTTAAATAGAAATCGACGAAATATATATTATATATATTATATATATATAATATAATGGCCTGAATAGAACGCGCCGCGCCGCGGCAGTTCGTGAATTTCGACCATTCATTTCAAATGGACATTACGGGAGATCCGACCGTCGGATTCTCCTAAAACCGGAACCGTTGGGTTCGTTTCGAAAAGTGCTTTCTAACGAATATTAGAAATTTGAAATCTAACGGTTGGATTTGGAGTTACGTCCAAATCAAATTTGAAAAAGGTCGATGTAAGTGCAGTTCGATGGCCATTGATGGAAATCGACTATACGGGCCTTGATAAAATTATTAAAAATAGTAATAATTTGTGTAAAATCATAAGAAATGATTTAGAAAGGATTGGGATGAAAAACTCCATATTTGAAAGGATAAAAATAGATTTTTATCGAAATGAACTAGTTTTGAACTAGAATTATAATTCTATTTATTTTTAAATAAATAAATTGAATTTGTAAAGGGTTTTGAAAATAACCAAAATTTCCAATGATTGCATTGGAGTGGATTTGAATCGAAATTGTCTTCGGAATATTTCGATGTTGGAATTCGTGATTATACAGATGTTGTTATGGAAATTTGAAAGATATATATTTATATCGTTATTTCCAATACGACATTTGTTAGTCGTAGAATTTGATATTGAATATAAGCAGATATATTTTCTATTCAGAGCCTTGTATTGAATATCAAATGTGATTTGGGTTTGTCGTGAATGGTGTCTTCACTAACACTGTTCTTGAACCCAGTTGAGAAAAAAATTAAATCTTTTTATTTAGATTTAATGAAGTGTACCAATTAAACGATATTTAATTGGAATTGAATTGGTATTGATTTTTGGGTTTATCGTGAACAGTGTTTTAAATAACACTTGTTCTTTAACCCGATAATTAATGGAATGTGATTTTGGGTTTATCGTGAACCGTGTTTTAAATGACACTGATTCTTTAACCCAGTTAAAGATTAAAACTAAGTGGAGTTTTAATGAATCTTTAATTAGATTGAAATGATCGAAAATGGAGTATCACCAGTTTTGCTCCAAGCGATGGTTAAATCTTTAATTAGATTTGAACGTGAAATGGTAATTGAATTTACCAATAACACTGTGGTGTTAGATATGAAGTATTACCAGTTTTACTTCATGGGATGAATAGGTTGGGATTGGGAAATAAAATAAATGATTACTTCGGTGTGGTTCGCTAATCCCGACTAGTTTGAATTGATATTCAAAGGAGATTAAAGAATAAATTTAAAGAATTTATCTTGGATAAAATTAATGGGAACTTTTCCCAAAGTATAGGAATATTTGAATAAAAGAATATTCTGAATTGGAATGAGGCGTATGTTGTGTTTGTGTAACACTTTTATAATATATACGCGAGTTATTCAGAAAGACCGGGTTTATCCCATTCTGAATAACTGATTCGACGTGGTGTCGAAGATGAAGACGGTGGTCGAAGGCCGGAAGTCTTCACGTCGTTTGGGTGATTACTGATGATCTTGATTGGGCTGTACACCCAAGAAGATGGAAACAGTTAGTGATCGTCCAGACGTGCTTGGAGATCGATGGATATGCGGGGTACTAGGTGCCTCCGATTTCGTTCAGCCCCAGAACGGACTTGTAAATGGACTGTGTCTGACATTGGATTTTAGTCTGTGTGATTGATTTCTATTAAATATATATCTGTTTGGCGGCGGAGAATTTATTCTCTTGCTTAACGCCCTTCTCTGAGACGTACGAGCTCAGGGGTTATATATTGATGGATATCAAACGCATGGAGTGAATTGCCTGTGTGGCATGCCTAAGTGGCAATTGATCGAGACTTCTGTTGAAAAGCAAAAAGTCTTGTGGTGATGATCAAAGCACGGCCTTTGTGGCGTAGCTTTGTGTAACGTTTACTTCTCGTGTTTCACACCCGGTATGAACCAAAAACGGGAGACGGACCTCAGGGAGGACTTGCGTTTCTTTCTAGCTAGAAGTGGCGTCAGTGGTTTTACACGCCCTGACGAGTTTGACTTATGTGGTTGTTGCTGTTGCGAGGCGCCTCGGTTATATCGGTTTCGGCCGATGCATTCTGGTCGGCAGACGGACCAGACTTACACCCCATAGGGTGGGGAAACGTAGTGTTCAGGCATAATAATCCACATCGGTGGACCGACCCTGACGATCTAAAGGCTTGCCTGCGCGCTTGCCTGTGGCTCGGGCTAGAGAGTCACGAATCGGTTGAGGACTATCTTTTGCCTCGGTTCATAGACGGAAATCCAATTTCCAAATACGTGACATTTGCGGTTTTAATTGTAGAACCTAGTATGGTGACATAGTGGGATGGGGCGCTCATGCCGCCTATGATTGATACTTATGATTTGAAGTTGTTTTATACACTATGCACTTATAATAGTATCAAATAATGTGTTTTAAACGTATCAAGCATGCTTTGGCTGTTATAAGGTAAAAACCCTATCCTCCGGCTTGCGTTGCATTGTCTGATGGGACCTGGGTCTTATAACAGCTTCATTTTTCTTTATTTAGCATTGCGCTGTTGTTTTATGCACTGGTATTCTTGGGAGGAAACCCGTTCCGTGTTACGGCGTGGTCCCTTGATTTACCGAACTTTAAAATAAAGAATTATAACTGTTTTAGTTCTCACACCAGTCCCATGACTGACCTGGAGTTTATTGTTTTAACCTAAACTCTGGGTGCCCCTATTTTGACACGGGCAGCTAGCAGTTTTGGTTTTGCAGATTTATATTCACAGGATCCTGGTTTACAGCTGGAACGATATCCGGAAAGCTTCGTATCCGTATATCTCTTCTAGTTGTGTATTGTATTATTTTCCGCTGCTATGTATTTAAATGTAATTTAAAACCTCTGATATTTATTTCTGTGTAATATTCATTTGTACTCTGTATACTCTTGTAATCTGATGCATTGTTGTAATATACATTGAAATGTTCTTTTTATATGCGTTCTATTTTGTCGTGTTCTCAACGATAGGGCGTTTCGAACGGTCTGGGTCGGTTTAGCGACTGGTTCGGACCGAGCAAAATTCCTTCTCGTCACAGTTGGTATCAGAGCTTTGGTTTACAAAGCAGAGAACAAGGCACATTAGAACCGTACGAAAGAATTCATCAGATATTGGATTAACAATATCCAATGAGAGTGACTCGTTAGAGATGGGATCAGTAGTGTCCTAGAACGAGTGTGAAGAGTATATTTTTGAAAATGAAAACAATTTTGTTTGAAAATTTAAATCAATTATTCGTATTTGATTATTTATTTATATTGATATGGACAGTCCAGTATATAAATATTTTGCGTATACGTCTGATCCACGTGTATTTGAAATTTTAATATATTGGATAGGTATAGCATCACACTCTAGTCGCCCGAAGATGATATTGATGATGGTGCATCATCATCAGCATTTATATTCGAGTGTCGAAGGTGTGATATCTATATATTTCCTATTGACTGGTGTGAGAACCAAAAACTATATAGGATCTATTGTTGTGATTTGGCACCAAAAATCTGATTTTTGTATATGTATCAAAATTATGAATTTGAAACTCTAATTCACTAATTGATTGATGTTTGTGTTGTTTATTCATTTGTTTGCTAATTTTGAACCATTATGCCTAATTTGATCGAATAATGAATTGTATTGAAATTTGGTCGCATTTGCTTGCATATACATGTACTTACATTGAACAGGTCATAGCAAGGAGGCTAGAGCCAGAGAATAAAATTTGTTTGCCCGACAAATAGGTACATGTTTACTACATAATATACTGTTTTGTTTGGGTGATGATGATTTTATGAGCCTATTGGCTAGCCGCTTGGCTTTTTCTTTTTCTTTTTGAGATCTGAAGGACCGGGGAAGCTATTTGAAATTCCCCGATGCTCCCGGTGCAGGGGAGGTTATGGCGAAATTTTTCGAAAATTTAGGGTGTTAGCCAAATTTTTGAAATTTTTGAAAATTCTCAGAAACTAAAGAGTTGGAGAATGGAAGCCAGATCGAGCATAGTGTTGATTGATCAAACCACTTTCGACTTTGTTCCTTTTCGGGGACGAAAAGTTTTAAGTGGGGGAGATTGTAATAACCCGAAAATCTGAGCCGGTTTGAAATTTTTATTTTGGCGATTTTAGGGAATTTTGATTATTTAAAATGAATTATTTTAAATAATATCGACGAGAAATTTATTTTGAATATAATTCGAACGTATATATTATACGCGTCGTCGTTAGAATATAAATAATTATTTATAATTATAAAAGGAATTGAAAATGGCGCGGTAGTTCGATAATTCGATTTCAAACTTCAATTGGATGTACCGGGTGCAAAACAATCCGGATCTTAGTGAAACCAAAAATGATAGGATCTAATTGATAATATCTTTCTATCGAATCCGGAGAATCAAAATTTCATAGCGGGAATCAAAAGATATGTCCAGTTGAAAATTCCGAATAGTCGCTATGGAATTCAGGCCCTTAAAAATGGACATTTTGCAAACGACCTCGGATTTCGACGAAACCACTTTTGTTTGGTCCGGGATGTGAAGTTATTGCTAGGTTTCAGATTTCATAATTTTTCGAATCAATATGTGAGCGTGGCAAAAGAAAACGCGTTTGACCGGTTTTAGTTGATTTTAATCGACTGGAAAATGGCCATTTTTCCAACGGTCTCAGAATTCGATGAAATTAGTTTTGTTAGGACCGTATCGTCAATACGAAGTTAGAAAATATTTTTCTGGAATTTATCGGGTTCGTATGTGGCCCCAGTAATTTAAAATGTGCGTTCAAATTGAATATACAAAGAATTATACTTTAAATTCAACGGAAACTGATTCAAACAGTCGAATTGGCCTACGTGGCATATCCCATTGTGTTCGGAATGGGGGTATTACGCTAGGGACGACAGTCGGCGGGTTCAAATCTGAGTTGAAACGAAAAGTCAACATTAGGGTTTTAAAGGAAAAAAAATATAATTATTATATATATATTTACATACCCCCCCCCCCCCCCCGTAACTCTTCTCTCCCATTCAAAACGTTCAGCCCAAATTGGAAACCCGCCGCCTCCCTCGAAATCGCCACCACGCCCCGACGAGCGCGCCCCCACCGCCGATGTCGCGCCTCCATCGTCCTCCGCCCCCTTCTCTGATCGCCTCTGCACCTCGTCTTGGCCCTGTCTCCTCCATCGTCGTTCAGCGACGTCCAGATGCAGCGCACCCACCAGAGCACCGCCAGATGACGTCAACGAGCCGCCACCCCCTTGCTCCACCTCCGCCGAAGACAGCAGCGCCACTAGGCCGACCAGAACTCGAGCGCACCGCCTGAAAACCCCTTCCCCCTCCTCGTTTCTGCCTCCATTCCCCTTTCCCCTTCTGTAAATCGCAAGCACCCCCTCCCCTTCGACTTCGCCACCACCTTCCATACCCGTGAGCACCACCAGCCCTTCCAGTCAGCTCGCAGCGACGATGGGGGCTCCGATTCAACGGAAAATGAAATATAGTAAGTTTGTCCTTAATTTTTATTTATATAAAAACTGAGTTAGTTTATTTATATATAAGTATCAATAAAAAAAAATTGAGATTTTATATATGTAATTAAAAATTTGTTTATATATATATATAGGAATTTAAAGAATAAAAACATGATTTTTATTTAGATGAACGCCGGAGGGATAGTGAGATGAAAAGGCGATATTTACATTCAAGAAAGGCAATATTTTTTATGCATGAAAGTTTATATTTTTAATATAGTGAAGTTATACTTTTTAAAGTAGAAAAGATCAAATTTTTATATTAGAAAAGATTATATGTATAATTGAAAAGGATATGAATTTTGGTCGTATAAAAATACGATTTTTATATAAGTAGCTGTAGAAAAATACGATTTTCATATGAATGATAGCGCCATAAAAGTTGATTTTTATATAGAAAGTAGCGTTGTTAAAAATATAATATTTAACATATACCGCGTGAAACAGATCTCCTTAGAAGCACGGCAGAGATTTCCTACATATGAAGAGTCGAGGCGAATTGGTTAAGCTATCGGTGAGAACTTCTCACTCAAATTTACTTCTCTAGTTATATATATATACTAGGATGCAGACGGTGCTTATTAGAAGCACCCGACACCCGTCCACAGACCATGGACTTGTTTGTTTAGTTGAATGTTGGGTGATTGATTTATTCGTTTGGTTGAATTGGAAATTGATTTGTGAATGGCGTGGGCCATTATTAGACCGGGGATAAGGCTAGGCCTCGTCCCGTTTCTAGTATCGTGTCGTTATGCCGCCGAAATTTTCTAAAATATGTTAGAAAAATAAAAATATCATTTTATTGAATAAATGAACCGAATAGAATATTCATAGATTGAATAAAATGTTTTATCGTTAAAAATATAATTTTTAACGTGAAGGGGAATAAATAAATATTCATTTACAAACCGGACGGTTTGTTTATGTACACCTATTTGAAGGACATTGATTGGGACGATAAATTTTACACATCGCCCAACAGCACAAATAAAATATGTGTTTGATTGTTTGAAACCCCACACGGGTGTTGGGATGAAATTTGAAGTTCACTCATCCTGATTGATTAAATATGTCGATCGATTGATTGACAGGCTGTTATAAGCGTTGAATATCTATATTTGATGCTTATACAGTGTAGTGCACTTTGGTTGATGGTTGATTATTTTCAATGCTATTATATACATGTGTTGTATGAAAATCCATATAATTAAATTTATATGGTGATTGATTGGGCCTCATTCCAATTTAGAAAATAAAGAATAATATAAAATAAAGGTTCATGTGTTGACAGTACTCATCCGTTGAGATTAGTCATGTGTTGAACGAAATAATTTAACAAAAATTGTCATCCATGGACAGTACTCATTCGTTGAGATTAGTCGTGTGTGGACAAAAATAAATATTCATTTGTTGAATAGAATATTTGAAAATAGGAATATATGAAGCCGTATTGGTTAGATTGACGCCATTTTGACGTAATCGACATTTATATCGATTTTATTCATTTTGAAATGAATTGAATTGAAAACGATTTCGAAATGAATTGAATTGAAAACAATTTCGAAATGAATTGAAAACGATTTCGAAATGAATTGAATTGAAAACGATTTCGAAATGAATTGAATTGAAAACGATTTCGAAATGAATTGAATTGAAAGCGATTTCGAAACGAATTGAATTGAAAGCGATTTCGAAATGAATTGAATTGAAAACGATTTCGAAATGAATTGAATTGAAAACGATTTCGAAATGAATTGAATTGAAAACGATTTCAAAATGAATTGAATTGAAAACGATTTCGAAACGAATTGAATTGAAAACGATTTCGAAACGAATTGAATTGAAAACGATTTCGAAATGAATTGAATTGAAAACGATTTCGAAATGAATTGAAAACGAATTCAAATTGAATTGAAAGCGAATTGAAATGAATTCAAATTGAATTGAAATTTGAATTGAATAGAAATGAATTTTAAAACGAATTTATAAAGAAGAATTCAATTTTGATTTGAATTGAAATGGAAGTTGAGATTGCTTTTGAAACGAATATTAAAACTATTTATATAATTCGTTTTAAATAGAAATCGACGAAATATATATTATATATATTATATATATAATATAATGGCCTGAATAGAACGCGCCGCGCCGCGGCAGTTCGTGAATTTCGACCATTCATTTCAAACGGACATTACGAGAGATCCGACCGTCGGATTCTCCTAAAACCGGAATCGTTGGGTTCGTATCGAAAAGAGCTTTCTAACGAATATTAGAAATTTGAAATCTAACGGTTGGATTTGGAGTTACGTCCAAATCAAATTTGAAAAAGGTCGTTGTAAGTGCAGTTCGATGGCCATTGATGGAAATCGACTATACGGGCCTTGATAAAATTATTAAAAATAGTAATAATTTGTGTAAAATCATAAGAAATGATTTAGAAAGGATTGGGATGAAAAACTCCATATTTGAAAGGATAAAAATAGATTTTTATCGAAATGAACTAGTTTTGAACTAGAATTATAATTCTATTTATTTTCAAATAAATAAATTGAATTTGAAAAGGGTTTTGAAAATAACCAAAATTTCCAATGATTGCATTGGAGTGGATTTGAATCGAAATTGTCTTCGGAATATTTCGATGTTGGAATTCGTGATTATACAGATGTTGTTATGGAAATTTGAAAGATATATATTTATATCGTTATTTCCAATACGACATTTGTTAGTCGTAGAATTTGATATTGAATATAAGCCGATATATTTTCTATTCAGAGCCTTGTATTGAATATCAAATGTGATTTGGGTTTGTCGTGAATGGTGTCTTCACTAACACTGTTCTTGAACCCAGTTGAGAAAAAAATTAAATCTTTTTATTTAGATTTAATGAAGTGTACCAATTAAACGATATTTAATTGGAATTGAATTGGTATTGATTTTTGGGTTTATCGTGAACAGTGTTTTAAATAACACTTGTTCTTTAACCCGATAATTAATGGAATGTGATTTTGGGTTTATCGTGAACCGTGTTTTAAATGACACTGATTCTTTAACCCAGTTAAAGATTAAAACTAAGTGGAGTTTTAATGAATCTTTAATTAGATTGAAATGATCGAAAAAGGAGTATCACCAGTTTTGCTCCAGGCGATGGTTAAATCTTTAATTAGATTTGAACGTGAAATGGTAATTGAATTTACCGATAACACTGTGGTGTTAGATATGAAGTATTACCAGTTTTACTTCATGGGATGAATAGGTTGGGATTGGGAAATAAAATAAATGATTACTTCGGTGTGGTTCGCTAATCCCGACTAGTTTGAATTGATATTCAAAGGAGATTAAAGAATAAATTTAAAGAATTTATCTTGGATAAAATTAATGGGAACTTTTCCCAAAGTATAGGAATATTTGAATAAAAGAATATTCTGAATTGGAATGAGGCGTATGTTGTGTTTGTGTAACACTTTTATAATATATACGCGAGTTATTCAGAAAGACCGGGTTTATCCCATTCTGAATAACTGATTCGACGTGGTGTCGAAGATGAAGACGGTGGTCGAAGGCCGGAAGTCTTCACGTCGTTTGGGTGATTACTGATGATCTTGATTGGGCTGTACACCCAAGAAGATGGAAACAGTTAGTGATCGTCCAGACGTGCTTGGAGATCGATGGATATGCGGGGTACTAGGTGCCTCCGGTTTCGTTCAGCCCCAGAACGGACTTGTAAATGGACTGTGTGTCTGACATTGGATTTTAGTCTGTGTGATTGATTTCTATTAAATATATATCTGTTTGGCGGCGGAGAATTTATTCTCTTGCTTAACGCCCTTCTCTGAGACGTACGAGCTCAGGGGTTATATATTGATGGATATCAAACGCATGAAGTGAATTGCCTGTGTGGCATGCCTAAGTGGCAATTGATCGAGACTTCTGTTGAAAAGAAAAGTCTTGTGGTGATGATCAAAGCACGGCCTTTGTGGCGTAGCTTTGTGTAACGTTTACTTCGCGTGTTTCACACCCGGTATGAACCAAAAACGGGAGACGGACCTCAGGGAGGACTTGCGTTTCTTTCTAGCTAGAAGTGGCGTCAGTGGTTTTACACGCCCTGACGAGTTTGACTTATGTGGTTGTTGCTGTTGCGAGGCGCCTCGGTTATATCGGTTTCGGCCGATGCATTCTGGTCGGCAGACGGACCAGACTTACACCCCATAGGGTGGGGAAACGTAGTGTTCAGGCATAATAATCCACATCGGTGGACCGGCCCTGACGATCTAAGGCTTGCCTGCGCGCTTGCCTGTGGCTCGGGCTAGAGAGTCACGAATCGGTTGAGGACTATCTTTTGCCTCGGTTCATAGACGGAAATCCAATTTCCAAATACGTGACATTTGCGGTTTTAATTGTAGAACCTAGTATGGTGACATAGTGGGATGGGGCGCTCATGCCGCCTATGATTGATACTTATGATTTGAAGTTGTTTTATACACTATGCACTTATAATAGTATCAAATAATGTGTTTTAAACGTATCAAGTATGCTTTGGCTGTTATAAGGTAAAAACCCTATCCTCCGGCTTGCGTTGCATTGTGTGATGGGACCTGGGTCTTATAACAGCTTCATTTTTCTTTATTTAGCATTGCGCTGTTTGTTTTATGCACTGGTATTCTTGGGAGGAAACCCGTTCCGTGTTACGGCGTGGTCCCTTGATTTACCGAACTTTAAAATAAAGAATTATAACTGTTTTAGTTCTCACACCAGTCCCATGACTGACCTGGAGTTTATTGTTTTAACCTAAACTCTGGGTGCCCCTATTTTGACACGGGCAGCTAGCAGTTTTGGTTTTGCAGATTTATATTCACAGGATCCTGGTTTACAGCTGGAACGATATCCGGAAAGCTTCGTATCCGTATATCTCTTCTAGTTGTGTATTGTATTATTTTCCGCTGCTATGTATTTAAATGTAATTTAAAACCTCTGATATTTATTTCTGTGTAATATTCATTTGTACTCTGTATACTCTTGTAATCTGATGCATTGTTGTAATATACATTGAAATGTTCTTTTTATATGCGTTCTATTTTGTCGTGTTCTCAACGATAGGGCGTTTCGAACGGTCTGGGTCGGTTTAGCGACTAGTTCGGACCGAGCGAAATTCCTTCCAGTCACACTGTGCCACACAGGCTGTGCTTTGATCATCACCACAAGACTTTGCTTTTCAACAGAAGCCTTGATCATTTGCATCTTAGCATGCCACACAGGCAATTCACTCTATGTGTTTGATATCCATCAGTATATAACCCCTGAGCTCGTACGTCTCAGAGAAGGGCGTTCAGCAAGAGAATAAATTCTCCACCGCCAAACAGATATATATTTAATAGAAATCAATCACACAGACTAAAATCCAAAGTCAGACACACAATCCATTTACAAGTCCGTTCTGGGTCTGAACGAAACCGGAGGCACCTAGTACCCCGCATATCCATCGATCTCCAAGTAAGTCTGGACGATCACCAACTGTTTCCATCTTCTTGGGTGTACAGCCCAATCAAGATCATTAGTAATCACCCAAACGACGTGAAGACCTCCGGTCTTCGACCATCGTCTTCATCTTCGACTTATTGTCGTATCAGTTATTCAGAATGGGATAAACCCGGTCTTTCCGAATAACTCGCGTATATTTTAAATAAGTGTTACACAAACACAACATACGCCTCATTCCAATTTATCAGTCACTAACCGTAAATTAATAAGAGAATAATTCCCCAAATATTAACCCCGAAGGCCAAAACCAACATCAGATCAATATCCAGAAAACCATTCTGCTTAGCTAACCGACAGTTAGTTTCTAAATTTCACATTCATAGGGAAAGGTTCCCATTAATTTTATCAAAGATAAATCCCTTGAATTTATTCTCTAATATTCTTTTGAATTTCGATTTAACTAATCGGGATTAACGATCCTTACCGAAGTAATCATTTGTGTTAATTTCCCAGTCCCAACCTATTCATCCCATGAAGTAAAACTGGTTATACTTCATATCTAACACCACGGTGTTATCGGTAAATTCAATTACCATTTCACGTTCGAATCTAATTAATGATTTAAATAACGCCTGGAGCAAAACTGGTGATACTCCATCCTCGATCATTTCAATCTAGTTAAAGATTCATTAAAACTCCACTTAGTTTTAATCCTAACGGGGTTAAAGAATCAGTGTCATTTAAAAACACTGTTCACGATAAACCCCAAGATCACATTCCATTAATTATTGGGTTAAAGAACAAGTGTTATTTAAAACACTGCTCAGGATAAACCCAAAAATCAATTCGAATTCAATTCCAATTAAATATTATTTAATTGGTACACTTCATTAAATCTAAATAAAAAGATTTAATCTTTTCTCAACTGGGTTCAAGAACAGTGTTAATGAAGACACCATTCACGACAAACCCAAATCACATTTGATATTAAATACAAGGCTCTGAATAGAAAATATATCGGCTTATATTCTATCAAATTCTACGACCAACAGATATCGTATTGGAAATAACGATATATAAATATCTTTCAAATTTCCATAACAACATCTGTATAATCACGAAATCCAACATCGAAATATTTCGAAGACAATTTCGATTCAAATCCATTCCAATGCAATTATTGGAAATTCTGGTTATTTTCAAAACCATTTCAAATCCAATTTATTTATTTGAAAATAAATAGAATTTTAATCCTAGTTCAAAACTAGTTCATTTCGATAAAAATCTATTTTTATCTTTTCAAATATGGAGTTTTTCATCCCAATTTTTCCCAAATCATTTCTTATGATTTTACACAAATTATTACTATTTTTAATGATTTTATCAAGGCTCGTACAGTCGATTTCCATCAACGGCCATCGAACTGCACTTACAGCGACCTTTTTCAAATTTGATTTGGACGTATCTCCAAATCCAACCGTTAGATTTTAAATTTCAAATATTCGTTAGAAAACTCTTTACGATACGAACCCAACGGTTCCGGTTTTAGGAGAATCCGACGGTCGGATCTCCCGTAATGTCCGTTTGAAATAAATGGTCGAAATTCACGAACTGCCGCGGCGCGGCGCGTTCTATTCAGGCCATTATATAATATATATAATATATACTTCGTCGTTTTCAATTCAAAACGTGCTTTATAAATCGTTTTAAATTCATTTTCAAAACGGTTTCAACTTCATATTTAATTTCAAATCAAAATTGGATATTCCAATATAAATTCGTTTTAAATTCATTTCAAATCGATTTCAATTCAAATTCAATTCGTTTTAAATTTAATTTAAAATGATTTCAATTCTATTTCAATTCTATTCGAATTCATTTCAAAACGATTTCAATTCTATTTCGATTCTATTCGAATTCATTTCAAAACGATTTCAATTCTATTTCGTTTTTATTCGAATTCATTTCAAAACGATTTCAATTCTATTTCGTTTTTATTCAATTCCCATTCGAATTCATTTCTATACAGTTTCAGTTCGAATTCATTTCTATTCAATTTCAATTCGAATTCGTTTCTATTCAATTTCAGTTGGAATTCATTTCTATTCAATTTCAATTGTTTTCAAGATATCAGATTTTGAAATCACTTTCGATATTCGTTATAAATGAATAAAGTCGATATAAATATCGTTCACGTCAAAATGGCGTCAATCTAATCAATACGGCTTCATATATTTCTATTTTCAAATATTCTATTTCAAATATTTCTATTTCGAAACTGGAATGAGGCCCAATCAATTACCATATAATGTTAATTATATGGATTTTCTACAACACATGTATACAATAACAACGATGAATAATCAGCCATCATCCAAAGTGCATTCTACACTGTATAAGCATCAAATATAAATATCCAACGCTTATAACAGCCTGTCAATCAATTGATCGACATACAACTAAACAATCGGGATTAGTGTACGTCAAATATCATCCCAATACCCGTGTGGGGTTTCAAGCAATCCAACACAGATTTTTATTTGTGCAGTTGGGCGATGTGTAAAATTTATCGTCCCAATCAATGTCCTTCAAATAGGTGTACATAAACAAACCATCCAGTTTGTAAATGAATATTTATTTATTCACATTCACGTTAAAAATTATATTTTTAACGACCAAACTATTTTATTCAACCTATGAATATTCTATTCGGTTCATTTATTGAGACGACCGAACTTCCCCGGTAAGGAAAGCACGGATAGAATTGAGGACAAGACAAAATAGAACGCAAACGGAAGAACATTTCATTGTTATTACAACAATTCCATCAGATACAAGAATATACAGAGTATAAATGAATAAATTACATTCGATAAATATCAGAGATTACAATAAATTACATAGCAGCGGAAAAATATACAAAATACAACTGAAAGTGATACACGGATACGGAGCTTTCCGAGCATCGTTCCAGCTGTTAATCAGGACCCTGTGAATATAAATCTGCAAAACCAAAACTACTAGCTGCCCGTGTGGAAAATAGGGGCACCCAGAGTTTAGGTCAAAACAATAAACTCCAGGTCAGTCATGTGACTGGTGTGAGAACTAAAACAGTTATTTAAAACTTTACTTTAAAGATAGTAATTCAAGGGACCACGCCGTATAACACGGAACGGGTTTCCTCCCAAGAATACTAGTGCATATAACAAAACAACGCAATGCTTTTTGGAAAAATGAAGCTATTATAAGACCCAGGTCCCATCACACAATGCAACGCAAGCCGGAGGATAGGGTTTTCCCTTATAATAGCCAAATAATGCTTGATACGTTTAAAACAAATCATTTGATACTATCATAGGTGTATATGTCAAAACATTTTCAATCATAGACGGCATGGGTACCATATATCATGTCGCCATACTAGTTCTACAATTAAAACCGCAATATCACGTATTGGAAATTGGATTTCCGTCATGAGCCGAGGCAAGGGGCAAGCTCCTCTCCGCGTTCGAGACACTCTAGAAAATGCCTCAGGACCCCACTATGATCCTTGGAATCGGCTGGGCCGGTCCTCTCTTACTTTTGAGGATTGGCAATTCCTGAACACACGTTTCCCGGTCCTTACAGACCTATATCCGAGGCGCCTCGCATTCCAACAACCACACAGGTGAAAAGTATATAAATGTCAGGGCTGGTAGGTCAATGACACCACCCTAGATAGAAAGAAACGTCGTGCTCTCCCAGCGGTCCGTCTCCCGTTTTTGACTCATACCAAGGTGTGAGGCTCGCTAATTCACGTTATACACAAAGCTACGCCACACAGGCCGTGCTTTGATCATCAACCACAAGACTTTGCTTTTCAACAGAAGCCTTGATCAATTGCCACTTACGCGTGCCACATTGGCAATTCACTCCATGCGACTGATGTCCAACGATATACAACCTCTGAGCTCGTATGTCTCAGAGAAGGGCGTTAAGCAAGAGAATAAATTATCCACCGCCAAACAGATGTATATTTAATAGAGATCAATCACCACAGAATAAAATCCAATGTCAGACACACAATCCATTTACAAGTTCGTTCTGGGTCTGAACGAAACCGGAGGCACTTTCCTCGCATATCCATCCATCTCCAAGTACGTCTGGACGATCACCAACTGTTTCCCTCATCTTGGGTGTACAGCCCAATCAAGATCACCAGTAATCACCCAAACGATGTGAAGACTTCCGGTCTTCAACCACCGTCTTCATCTTCGACATCTCGTCGAATCAGTTATTTAGAATGGGTATAAACCCGGCCTTTCTGAATAACCCACGTATATGATAAACAAAGGTTACACAAACACAACAAACGCCTCATTCCACTTCAGAATATTCTTTTATTCACAAAATCACATTCTTAGGGAAATGTTCCTATTAATTTTATCCAAGATAAATTCTTCTAAATTTATTCTATAATCTTCCTTTGGATATCATTTCAAACTAGTCGGGATTAGCGAACCACACCGAAGTAATTATTTATTTTATTTCCCAATCCCAACCTATATATCCCATGGAGAAAACTGGCAACACTCCACATCTAACACCACGGTGTTATCGGTAAAATTAATTACCATTTCACGTTCAAATCTAATTAAAGATTTAACTATCGCTTTGGAGCAAAACTGGTGGTACTCCATTCTCGATCACCTTTCAGATTTGATAATTTAAATTATCAATTCACATTTTTAATCTAATTAAAGATTCATTAAAACTCCACTTAGTTTTAATCTTTTCAAAAATCAACATCTTGCCTTTAACTGGGTTAAAGAACCAATGTCATCTAAAACACGATTCACGATAAACCCAAATCACATTTGATATTAAATACAAGGCTCTGAATAGAAAATATACCGGCTTATATTCAATATCAAATTCTGAAACCAACGAATATCGTATTGGAAATAACGATATAAAATATATCTTTCAAATTCCCATAACAATATCTGTATAGTCACGAAATCCAACATCGAAATATTCCGAAGATAATTTCGATTCAACTCCAGTCCAATTCACGTATTGGGAATACTGATTATTTTTAAAATCACTTTCAAATTCAATTTATTTATTTCAAAAATAAATTAATTTTAATTCTAGTTCACAAATGGTTCATTTCGATAAAAATGTATTTTTATCATTTCAAATGTGGAATTCTTCATCCCAGTTCTTTCCAATTCACATATTATGATTTTACACAAATTATCAATATTTTTAATAATTTTATCAAGGCCCGTACAGTCGATTTCCATCAACGGCTATCGAACTGCACTTACCGCGACCTTTTTCAAATTTGATTTGGACATAATTCCAAATCCAACCGTTAGATTTCAAATTTCTAATATTCATTGGAAAGCCCTTTTCGATACGAACCCAACGGTTCCGGTTTTTAGGAGAATCCGACGGTCGGATCTCCTGCAACGTCAATTCGAAGTCAATGGTCGAAATTCACGAACTGCCGCGGAGCGGCGCGTTCTATTCAGGCCATTATATATATATAATATATATATATATATTATATATTTCGTCAATTTCCTTTTAAAACGTATTTTATAAATCGTTTTAACTTCGTTTCAAAATCATTTCAACACTATTTCAATTTCTAATCAAAACTGAATATTTTATATCATTATTATATAAATGATAATATTTTCAAAACGTTATATTTTGAAATCACTTCTTTTCTATATTCATTATAAAAATGAATATAATCGATATAAATATCGTTCACGTCAAAATAGCGCAACTCTAATCAACACGGCTTTATATATTTCATTAAATCCGTTATTCTATTCAACAAATGAATATTTATTCCATTCAACACATGAATCTATATTTCTTCCAAAACCTAACTAATCTCAACACATGAGTACTGTAAACACATCACTATTTTTGTTATGTAAAATATTTTATAAAACTATGGTATCTATCGTTTGATTTTTAATTAGACTTCTACTGGGAAGTAGTTCTAATTTTAAATATGATAAAGATGTAAATTTCATTGTATAAAATATTTCACTCAACACATGAACATCGTCAACACATGACTATTTTTATATTCAATACATGAATTTTCTTTTACAATATTCATTGTTGTCCCGATTGGAATGAGGCCCAATCAATCACCATATAACGTTAATTATATGGATTCCATACAACACATGTATATAATAGCATTGATAAACAATCAACCATCATCCAAAGTGCACCACACAACTGCATAAGCATCAAATATAAATAATCGACGCTTACACAGTCTGTCGACCAATCGATCGACAATAATTAAATAATTGGGATTAGTGTACGTCAAATATCATCCCAACACCCGTGTGTGGTTTTAAATCAACAAACACATATTTTTGTTTGTGCAGTTGGGCGATGTGTAAAATTTATCGACCCAATCAATATCAGTCAAATCAGTGTATATAAACAAATCGGTCGATTTGTTTATAAATATTTATTTATTCACATTCACGTTAAAATTTATATTTTTAACGATAAAATATTTTATTTCAACACATGAATTCCTATTCAGTTCATTTACACAATAGAAATGATATTTTCATTTTTCTAACATATTTTAGAAAATTTCGGCGGCATAACGGCACGATACTAGAAACGGGACGAGGCCTAGCCCTATCCCCGGTCTAGTGAAGGCCCATGCCATTCACACATCAATCAAATCCATTCCATTTCACCAAACAATTCAATTCAAACCAATTAGACTAACCAACTACACAACCAATCAAACAAGTCCATGGTCTGTGGACGATTGTGTCGGGTGCTACTAAGCACCGTCTGCATCCTAGTATATATGTATATAACTAGAAAAAGAAATTGAAGAGTGAGAAGTTCTCACCGACTAGCTATCCAATCATCTCGACTCTTCTTATGTAGAAAATCTTGTCGTTCTCGCTTTTTATCACTTTCGTTGCCCGTAGCCACTACATGTATAAAAATCACATTTTTGTTATCTACATTATATAAAAATCTTATCTTTATACCTTCTATAAGTTAAAAATCGGATTTTTATCCTCTCTACAATATAAAGATCATATTTTTATTTATTTCATATGTCAAAAACTGTAGAAGCTTTAAAATGGAGAAAACTCACTTTTTTTTCTAACGCCCGGATTCACTGTTCGGGTTTCAGAATTTGTAAACGAGCTTCAATCTTCACACCATCTTATTTTCTAGCACAAGCACGCCATTTTGAACAACTTTTGCCTAGTGGTCTTCTTGCCGAAAATGTGCCATTTCGCCGGAAATCGCGAAAAGACAGCATTTTGACAGTGTTTGAACAGCAGACTTCGGACGCGTTTTCCCGACAACTCCTCAATGCAAAATAGGACTTATCATATACCAAATCGAAGAGAAAATCGTGCTCTTCGACTTTGGTCTTGAGGAACTTTGGCTAGAACGGTTTGGGAGTTATCCGCGAAATGGTGACAGGGTGTTATTTGCAAAACGGGATTTTTGGTGAAAATGGATTTTTGGGTGTAGCGGGGCCCACGGCCGGAGTTGGGTGGCCAGCGGGCGGTGGCGGGCCTGATTGGGCGTGGGGAGGTGGCTAAGGGGTGGCGGCGGTGGTGAAGGGGCCCACGGTGGTGGTGGTTGGTGGTTGGGGCCTAGGGTTGCAAATTGGAGAGAGAGAAGAAGGAGGAGGAAGAGGAGGAGGAGGAGGAGGTGGTGCGGGCGGCCGGTGGAGGGCGGTGGTGGCTGGTGGAGGAGGGGGCAGCGGCAAAGGGGGTGGAGCTCCCCATTAAAGAGGAAAAAGAAGAAAAGAGAGGAAGAGAGAAAGTGAGAAAGAAAAGGAAGGAAAAGTGATTATATGCTAGTTTCTCGCGTATCGCATGAACGCTAACGATCACCAATTGCCGCGGATTTCGGACACGAGATAGTAGACGTGAAGACGAGTCCAATGAAACAAGTTTCGTCGAATTCCGAGTTCGTTTGACCGTCCGTTAAAAATCACAAAAATGCTCAGATAAGCTCTAAAAATACGATTTTGGCGCACCTTTTCTTCTCGCACGCTCACAGGCTAACTCAAAAAATCAAGCCCTCTTGGATTTAACCATTATTAGATGATACGAATCTAGAAAAAAAAAGTAGAATTGAATTCCGAGGTCGTATCAATAATGTTCCTTTGTAAAATGACTACCCGCTTTACCCTGAACTGTTTCAGCTCGCACGGCCACATACTAACTCCGTTCGACGCGCCATTTGGAACTCAACAATGATTTGTCATTGTGAATCCATAAAAATTTATCTCGTCGAATTCTGAGCTCGTATGCAAAATTTCACTTTTTAAGGGCTATGTATTGTTAACCGAACAACTCCAGCCCATAGCCACTATTCCGGATATCGGAATATATCGAAGCTTATACTTTTCGGAGTTCTAAACGGCATTTTGAACTCAATGGAAGTGGTTTCGAGTCCAAATTCATCCGTATGCAAAATATGACTTTTTGGCGCCGTATGTAATTTACATAGCGACTATTCTGAATTTTTAACTGGGCATAACTTTTGATTCCCGCTATGAAATTTCGATTTTTCGGATTCGTTGGAAAGATATTCTCAACTAGATTCTAATATTTTTGGTTTCGCCAAAATCCGGATTGTTTTGCACCCGGTACATCCAATTGAAGTTTGAAATCGAATTATCGAACTACCGCGCCATTTTCAATTCTATTTATAATTATATATAATTATTATATTCTAACGACGACGTATATAATATATACGTCGAATTCCATTCAAAATAAATTTCACGTCGATATTATTTAAAATAATCTATTTTAAATATTCAAAATTCGCTAAAATTGCAAAAATAAAAATTTTAAACTGGCCCAGATTTTCCGGGTTATTACAATCTCCCCCACTTAAAACTTTTCGTCCCCGAAAAGGAACAAAGTCGAAAGTGGTTTGATTAATCTACTCTACGTTCGATTTGGCTTCCATTCTCCAACTTTTCAGTTTCTGAGAATTTTCAAATTCTTCAAAAATTTGGCTAACACCCTAAATTTTCGAAAAATTTCGCCATAACCTCCCCTGCACCGGGAGCCACGGGAAAATCCCGAAATTGCCATATAGTCCTTCTGGTCTCAAAAAGAAAAAGAAAAAGCCAAGCGGCTAGCCAATAGGCTCATAAAATCATCATCACCCAAACAAAACAGTAAATTATAGTAAACATGTACCTATTTGTCGGGCAAACAAATTTTATTCTTCGGCTCTAGCCTCCTTGCTATGACCTGTTCAATGTAAGTATATGTGTATGAAAGCAAATGCGACCAATTTTCAATACAATTCAATATTTGGTTCAATTAGGCTAAATGGTTAAAAATTAGCAAACAAATAAACAAACAACACAAACATCAGTCAATTAGTGAATTAACGTTTCAAATTCATAAATTTTGATATATATACAAAAATCATGTTTTTGATGCCAATTCAAAACAATGTGTTCTAACTATATAAGTTTTGGTTCTCACACCAGTCTAATGGAAATATATAGATATCACACCTTCGTTACTCGAACATGAATACTAATGACGACTAGTCAATCATCAGAATCATCTTCGGGCCACTAGAGTATGATTCTAAATCTATCCAGTATATTAAAACTTCGAATATACGTTCATGACGCGTATATGCAAAATATTTATATACTCGATTGTCCATATTCAAAATAAATAAATAACCAAATACGTATAAAAGGGTTTAAATTTTCAAAACAAAATTGTTTTCATTTGAAAAATATACTCTTCACACTCGCTCTAGGATACTACTGATCCTATCTCTAACGAGTCATTCTAATTGGATATTACTAATCCAATATCTGATGAATTCTTTCGTATGGTTCTAATGTGTCTTGTTCTCGAGCTCTGTAAACCAAAGCTCTGATACCAAACTGAGACGACCCGAACTTCCCCGGTAAGGAAAGCACGGATAGAATTGAGGACAAGACAAAATAGAACGCAAACGGAAGAACATTTCATTGTTATTACAACAATTCCATCAGATACAAGAATATACAGAGTATAAATGAATAAATTACATTCGATAAATATCAGAGATTACAATAAATTACATAGCAGCGGAAAAATATACAAAATACAACTGAAAGTGATACACGGATACGGAGCTTTCCGAGCATCGTTCCAGCTGTTAATCAGGACCCTGTGAATATAAATCTGCAAAACCAAAACTACTAGCTGCCCGTGTGGAAAATAGGGGCACCCAGAGTTTAGGTCAAAACAATAAACTCCAGGTCAGTCATGTGACTGGTGTGAGAACTAAAACAGTTATTTAAAACTTTACTTTAAAGATAGTAATTCAAGGGACCACGCCGTATAACACGGAACGGGTTTCCTCCCAAGAATACTAGTGCATATAACAAAACAACGCAATGCTTTTTGGAAAAATGAAGCTATTATAAGACCCAGGTCCCATCACACAATGCAACGCAAGCCGGAGGATAGGGTTTTCCCTTATAATAGCCAAATAATGCTTGATACGTTTAAAACAAATCATTTGATACTATCATAGGTGTATATGTCAAAACATTTTCAATCATAGACGGCATGGGTACCATATATCATGTCGCCATACTAGTTCTACAATTAAAACCGCAATATCACGTATTGGAAATTGGATTTCCGTCATGAGCCGAGGCAAGGGGCAAGCTCCTCTCCGCGTTCGAGACACTCTAGCAAATGCCTCAGGACCCCACTATGATCCTTGGAATCGGCTGGGCCGGTCCCCTCTTACTTTTGAGGATTGGCAATTCCTGAACACACGTTTCCCGGTCCTTACAGACCTATATCCGAGGCGCCTCGCATTCCAACAACCACACAGGTGAAAAGTATATAAATGTCAGGGCTGGTAGGTCAATGA
The DNA here is from genome assembly GCA_030737875.1 of Allium sativum. Lineage (NCBI taxonomy): Eukaryota > Viridiplantae > Streptophyta > Magnoliopsida > Asparagales > Amaryllidaceae > Allium > Allium sativum. The sequence goes on along the minus strand of CM060918.1, from coordinate 925,177,443 downwards.
CACCACCCTAGCTAGAAAGAAACGTCGTGCTCTCCCAGCGGTCCGTCTCCCGTTTTTGACTCATACCAAGGTGTGAGGCTCGCGAATTCACGTTATACACAAAACTACGCCACACAGGCCGTGCTTTGATCATCAACCACAAGACTTTGCTTTTCAACAGAAGCCTTGATCAATTGCCACTTACGCGTGCCACATTGGCAATTCACTCCATGCGACTGATGTCCATCGATATACAACCTCTGAGCTCGTATGTCTCAGAGAAGGGCGTTAAGCAAGAGAATAAATTCTCCGCCGCCAAACAGATGTATATTTAATAGAGATCAATCACCACAGAATAAAATCCAATGTCAGACACACAATCCATTTACAAGTTCGTTCTGGGTCTGAACGAAACCGGAGGCACTTTCCTCGCATATCCATCCATCTCCAAGTACGTCTGGACGATCACCAACTGTTTCCCTCATCTTGGGTGTACAGCCCAATCAAGATCATCAATAATCACCCAAACGATGTGAAGACTTCCGGTCTTCAACCACCGTCTTCATCTTCGACATCTCGTCGAATCAGTTATTCAGAATGGGTATAAACCCGGTCTTTCTGAATAACCCACGTATATGATAAACAAATGTTACACAAACACAACAAACGCCTCATTCCACTTCAGAATATTCTTTTATTCACAAAATCACATTCTTAGGGAAATGTTCCCATTAATTTTATCCAAGATAAATTCTTCTAAATTTATTCTATAATCTTCCTTTGGATATCATTTCAAACTAGTCGGGATTAGCGAACCACACCGAAGTAATTATTTATTTTATTTCCCAATCCCAACCTATATATCCCATGGAGAAAACTGGCAACACTCCACATCTAACACCACGGTGTTATCGGTAAAATTAATTACCATTTCACGTTCAAATCTAATTAAAGATTTAACTATCGCTTTGGAGCAAAACTGGTGGTACTCCATTCTCGATCACCTTTCAGATTTGATAATTTAAATTATCAATTCACATTTTTAATCTAATTAAAGATTCATTAAAACTCCACTTAGTTTTAATCTTTTCAAAAATCAACATCTTGCCTTTAACTGGGTTAAAGAACCAATGTCATCTAAAACACGATTCACGATAAACCCAAATCACATTTGATATTAAATACAAGGCTCTGAATAGAAAATATACCGGCTTATATTCAATATCAAATTCTGAAACCAACGAATATCGTATTGGAAATAACGATATAAAATATATCTTTCAAATTCCCATAACAATATCTGTATAGTCACGAAATCCAACATCGAAATATTCCGAAGATAATTTCGATTCAACTCCAGTCCAATTCACGTATTGGGAATACTGATTATTTTTAAAATCACTTTCAAATTCAATTTATTTATTTCAAAAATAAATTGATTTTAATTCTAGTTCACAACTGGTTCATTTCGATAAAAATCTATTTTTATCATTTCAAATGTGGAATTCTTCATCCCAGTTCTTTCCAATTCACATATTATGATTTTACACAAATTATCAATATTTTTAATAATTTTATCAAGGCCCGTACAGTCGATTTCCATCAACGGCTATCGAACTGCACTTACCGCGACCTTTTCCAAATTTGATTTGGACATAATTCCAAATCCAACCGTTAGATTTCAAATTTCTAATATTCATTGGAAAACCCTTTTCGATACGAACCCAACGGTTCCGGTTTTTAGGAGAATCCGACGGTCGGATCTCCTGCAACGTCAATTCGAAGTCAATGGTCGAAATTCACGAACTGCCGCGGAGCGGCGCGTTCTATTCAGGCCATTATATATATAATATATATATATTACATATTTCGTCAATTTCCTTTTAAAACGAATTTTATAAATCGTTTTAACTTCGTTTCAAAATCATTTCAACACTATTTCAATTTCTAATCAAAACTGAATATTTTATATCATTATTATATAAATGATAATATTTTCAAAACGTTATATTTTGAAATCACTTCTATTCTATATTCATTATAAAAATGAATATAATCGATATAAATATTGTTCACGTCAAAATAGCGCAACTCTAATCAACACGGCTTTATATATTTCATTAAATCCGTTATTCTATTCAACAAATGAATATTTATTCCATTCAACACATGAATCTATATTTCTTCCAAAACCTAACTAATCTCAACACATGAGTACTGTCAACACATCACTATTTTTGTTATGTAAAATATTTTATAAAACTATGGTATCTATCGTTTGATTTTTAATTAGACTTCTACTGGGAAGTAGTTCTAATTTTAAATATGATAAAGATGTAAATTTCATTGTACAAAATATTTCACTCAACACATGAACATCGTCAACACATGACTATTTTTATATTCAACACATGAATTTTCTTTTATAATATTCATTGTTGTCCCGATTGGAATGAGGCCCAATCAATCACCATATAACGTTAATTATATGGATTCTATACAACACATGTATATAATAGCATTGATAAACAATCAACCATCATCCAAAGTGCACCACACAACTGCATAAGCATCAAATATAAATAATCGACGCTTACACAGTCTGTCGACCAATCGATCGACAATAATTAAATAATTGGGATTAGTGTACGTCAAATATCATCCCAACACCCGTGTGGGGTTTCAAATCAACAAACACATATTTTTGTTTGTGCAGTTGGGCGATGTGTAAAATTTATCGACCCAATCAATATCAGTCAAATCAGTGTATATAAACAAATCGGTCGATTTGTTTATAAATATTTATTTATTCACATTCACGTTAAAATTTATATTTTTAACGATAAAATATTTTATTTCAACACATGAATTCCTATTCAGTTCATTTACACAATAGAAATGATATTTTCATTTTTCTAACATATTTTAGAAAATTTCGGCGGCATAACGGCACGATACTAGAAACGGGACGAGGCCTAGCCTTATCCCCGGTCTAGTGAAGGCCCATGCCATTCACACATCAATCAAATCCATTCCATTTCACCAAACAATTCAATTCAAACCAATTAGACTAACCAACTACACAACCAATCAAACAAGTCCATGGTCTGTGGACGATTGTGTCGGGTGCTACTAAGCACCGTCTACATCCTAGTATATATGTATATAACTAGAAAAAGAAATTGAAGAGTGAGAAGTTCTCACCGACTAGCTATCCAATCATCTCGACTCTTCTTATGTAGAAAATCTTGTCGTTCTCGCTTTTTATCACTTTCGTTGCCCGTAGCCACTACATGTATAAAAATCACATTTTTGTTATCTACATTATATAAAAATCTTATCTTTATACCTTCTATAAGTTAAAAATCGGATTTTTATCCTCTCTATAATATAAAGATCATATTTTTATTTATTTCATATGTCAAAAACTGTAGAAGCTTTAAAATGGAGAAAACTCACTTTTTTTTTCTAACGCCCGGATTCACTGTTCGGGTTTCAGAATTTGTAAACGAGCTTCAATCTTCACACCATCTTATTTTCTAGCACAAGCACGCCATTTTGAACAACTTTTGTCTAGTGGTCTTCTTGCCGAAAATGTGCCATTTCGCCGGAAATCGCGAAAAGACAGCATTTTGACAGTGTTTGAACAGCAGACTTAGGACGCGTTTTCCCGACAACTCCTCAATGCAAAATAGGACTTATCATATACCAAATCGAAGAGAAAATCGTGCTCTTCGACTTTGGTCTTGAGGAACTTTGGCTAGAACGGTTTGGGAGTTATCCGCGAAATGGTGACAGGGTGTTATTTGCAAAACGGGATTTTTGGTATAAATGGATTTTTGGGTGTAGCGGGGCCCACGGCCGGAGTTGGGTGGCCAGCGGGCGGTGGCGGGCCTGATTGGGCGTGGGGAGGTGGCTAAGGGGTGGCGGCGGTGGTGAAGGGGCCCACAGTGGTGGTGGTTGGTGGTTGGGGCCTAGGGTTGCAAATTGGAGAGAGAGAGAAGAAGGAGGAGGAAGAGGAGGAGGTGGTGCGGGCGGCCGGCGATGGGCGGTGGAGGGCGGTGGTGGCTGGTGGAGGAGGGGGCAGCGGCAAAGGGGGTGGAGCTCCCCATTAAAGAGGAAAAAGAAGAAAAGAGAGGAAGAGAGAAAGTGAGAAAGAAAAGGAAGGAAAAGTGATTATATGCTAGTTTCTCGCGTATCGCCTGAACGCTAACGATCTCCAATTTCCGCGGATTTCGGACACGAGATAGTAGACGTGAAGACGAGTCCAACGAAACAAGTTTCGTCGAATTCCGAGTTCGTTTGACCATCCGTTAAAAATCACAAAAATGCTCAGATAAGCTCTAAAAATACGATTTTGGCGCACCTTTTCTTCTCGCACGCTCACAGGCTAACTCAAAAAATAAAGCCCTCTTGGATTTAACCATTATTAGATGATACGAATCTAGAAAAAAACGTAGAATTGAATTCCGAGGTCGTATCAATAATGTTCCTTTGTAAAATGACTACCCGCTTTACCCTGAACTGTTTCAGCTCGCACGGCCACATACTAACTCCGTTCGACGCGCCATTTGGAACTCAACAATGATTTGTCATTGTGAATCCATAAAAATTTATCTCGTTGAATTCTGAGCTCGTATGCAAAATTTCACTTTTTAAGGGCTATGTATTGTTAACCGAACAACTCCAGCCCATAGCTACTATTCCGGATATCGGAATATATCGAAGCTTATACTTTTCGGAGTTCTAAATGGCATTTTGAACTCAATGGATGTGGTTTTGAGTCCAAATTCATCCGTATGCAAAATATGACTTTTTGGCGCCGTATGTAATTTACATAGCGACTATTCTGAATTTTTAACTGGGCATAACTTTTGATTCCCGCTATGAAATTTCGATTTTTCGGATTCGTTGGAAAGATATTCTCAACTAGATTCTAATATTTTTGGTTTCGCCAAAATCCGGATTGTTTTGCACCCGGTACATCCAATTGAAGTTTGAAATCGAATTATCGAACTACCGCGCCATTTTCAATTCTATTTATAATTATATATAATTATTATATTCTAACGACGACGTATATAATATATACGTCGAATTCCATTCAAAATAAATTTCACGTCGATATTATTTAAAATAATTTATTTTAAATATTCAAAATTCGCTAAAATTGCAAAAATAAAAATTTTAAACTGGCCCAGATTTTCCGGGTTATTACATTTATTAAATAAAATGATATCTTTAATTTTCTAACTTATTTTTAGAAAATTTCGGCGGCATAACGGCACGATACTAGGAACGGGACAAAGCCTAGCCTTATCCCCGCTCTAGTGAAGGCCCACGCCATTCACACATCAATCAAATCCATTCATTTCACCAAACAATTCAATTCAAACCAAATAATCTAACCAACTACACAACCAAACAAACAAGTCCATGGTCTGTGGACGATTGTGTCGGGTGCTACTAAACATCGTCTGCATCGTAGTATATATATATAACTAGAAAAGAAATTGAAGAGTGAGAAATTCTCATAGATTAGCTAATCCAACGCCACGACTCTTCTTAGGTAGAAATCTTCGTCGTTCTGCCTCTTGTCACTTTTCACTGCCCGTATTCTCTACATATATAAAAATCACATTTTTACTTCGTTATTCAATATATAAAAATCGAATTTTTACTATGCTATTCAATATATAAAAATCGAATTTTTACTATGCTATTCAATATATAAAAATCAAATTTTTACTATGCTATACAATATATAAAAATCGAATTTTTACTATGCTATTCAATATATAAAAATCGAATTTTTACTATGCTATTTCATATTAAAAATCAATTTTTATCACTTCAAAAGATCGAACCTTCATGTTAATAAAAATCTCCTCTTTTTTTTATATAATGAAAAATCTAGTTTTTAGTTGTTACTTCACACGAACAAAAATCTAACCTTTTTAGTTTTTAAAAACCTAACCTTTCTTGATTTAAAAATCATAACTTTTCTTGATTTAAAAATGATAACTTTCCTCTTACAAAATCGTATACTTTCATTTAGGAAAATTAAATCCGCTCACATAGTAAAATCGTATGTTTTCATAATTATAAATCTCATTTTCATAGAAATAAAAATCGAACCTTTAGAGAAGTAAAAATCTAACCTTTATTATGTTATCATTCATATGAAAATCCTGCTTTTCTTCTCTATTTTTATATATTGAAAATCAAAGAAATTGTAGGAATTCTAAATGCAGAGAACTCACATTGAGTTCGGCGAAGGATCAGAGCAGCATCAACAAGGGAGGTCTAGGGTCGGTGAATGCAGTTAGCTCCTCGGAGTTGAAGTCGTGCTCACCTCTGGCAGCGTCGGAGTTAGCTTAGGTCTGGGTGGAGAGCGAACTGACGTTGAAGGCCTGAATGGCGGAGGCGCAGCGCTCGAAGCTCCAAGGCTTCTCGAAAACCATGTTGAACTTCGTGGAGGAGGGCGTCGGTCTGGTGCGTGGAGGGAATGATGGGTGCGCGACAGAGCTCGACAGCGGAGGTGAGGAAGAATCGGAGGGGAAGAGAGGGAGGTGGCGGACATCGACGGAGGAGGGCGCGCCTTGCTCCGGTGGCGGCGAAGAGGGCCTCCGACGAGGCGGCTAGGGTTGGGCGACGGGATTGGATTTGAACGAGGGGGAATCCGGTTGTTCTCGTTTAATTTGGTTGACCCGGTTATGAGGGTAAAAGGGGGCCAAGAGATATTTATAATTTAATTTAATTTTTAATTCCCCTAAAAGTAACTTTTTATCTCGACCTCCAAATCAGACCCACCGACTGTCGTCCATAGCGTTTCACCCCCATTCCGAACACAATGGGATATGTATCGTAAGCTGATTCGACCGTTTCGATCAGTTTTGATTTAAATTAAAATATAAATAAGTATATATTCAATTTGAACGCACATTTTAATTTACCGGGGTCACATACTAACTCGAAAAATTCCCGAAAAATATTTTCTAACTTCGTATTGACGATACGGTCCTAACAAAACTAGTTTCGTCGAATTCTGAGACCGTTGGAAAAATGGCCATTTTCCAGTCGATTAAAATCAACTGAAACTGGTCAAACGCATTTTCCTTTGCCACGCTCTCATATTGATTCGAAAAATTATGAAATTTGGAATCTAACAATAATTTGACATCCCGGATCCAACAAAAGTGGTTTCGTCGAAATCCGAGGTCGTTTGCAAAATCTCCATTTTAAGGGCCTGAATTCCATAGCGACTATTCAGAATTTTCAACTGGACCTATCTTTTGATTCCCGGTATGAAATTTTGATTTGTCGGATTCGTTGGAAAGATATTATCAATTAGATCCTATTATTTTTGGTTTCACTTAAATCCGGATTGTTTTGTACCCGGTACATTCAATTGAAGTTTGAAATCGAATTATCGAACTACCGCGCCATTTTCAATTCTATTTATAATTATATATAATTATTTATATTCTAACAATGACGTATATAATATATACGTTATATTCAATTCAAAATAAATTTCTCGTCCATATTACTTAAAATAATCTATTTTAAATAATCAAAATTCGCTAAAATTGCCAAAATAAAAAATTTAAACTAGCCCAGATTTCCGGGTTGTTACATATGGCTCCTTGACGGTTTGTATTTTTTCATTATTGTAATTAGTTCATTGTAAATGTATAGAGAAAGACTTGCAGATTTGGATTAACTTTTTTTTATGATTCTATGCCGTAATATATTCAATTTAATTATAGAACATGCATACTGATATGTGAATTTTGTTTAATTAAGCATCTGCAATTTTTTTTGTGTAGTTCACAACAATGTCGAACACTGAGATTCATTTATAATCTCAATGCTTAGAGGATACCATTAAAAATGGTAATACTATGTCCCAGCAGGACAAAGCAAAGAGTCTGATATTTTTTTTAAGATGCCATATCCGCGATGATCTAAAATCAGAATGTTTAACTGAAAAAGATCCTATCGACTTATAGAACTCCCTCAAGGAGCATTATGACCACCAGAAGATGGTCATACTTCTAAACACAAGGAAAGAGTGGTTGAACCTAAAGTTCACATGCATATGACCTAAAGTTCATATACAAATTCTTTCAAATGAGGGACCTGAAGTTCATGAGGAACCTGAAGTTCATATTCAAATGAGAAACACGAAATAAAGCATAAAAGCATATAATTGCATTTAATATTTGCTTATAGCAAATGACCAATAATAGGAAAGGATTTGAAAATTCAATGAAAGGAAAAGTTTCAACAAAAGGAAAAAGCCTTATATTCCAACTTTATGCTACAAATAGTTTTTTGAAGAAATTTACTACTAGAAGAGATCATTACATTTATAATAAATACTATTTTATTGAAAAAAATAGTAAAATGACTCTCATATGTGAGAAAAGGGCACTTTCTTGAAAAGTTGCTTCGATTTAAAATATATAATAACAATACATGAATTATGATAAAACTTGAAGTTTTATTATAGTCATTTTAGACCATGTTATATTTCTAGAAGAAATATTTTATTGTTTCTTAGGAAAACCTTTATAAAAAAAATATGCATCCTGAAGATCATATTAAGTTAAGATCTAAATATTGATCTTAATTTTTGCACACTGGTAGTGAATGCGAAAGTAATTTTTGTTATAAAATGGAAAACTTAGAACCTGCAGTTTCTATGATGGTAACAAGTAGCCTGAAGCTCACTATGTGATTTTTATTTTGTTTCATTTCCCTTTCAACATGTATTAGTTTGAAACTTTTGTTTATTTGCCTTTCTTTTTTACTTTGTGCTTATGGAATTGCAGAAATAATATGTAATGTTGGACATGATAAGTAGTTTATTCCCATGGACATTTATATGTATTTATAAGTTATTTCAGTTATCAACTAGCTGTATTGCTTTTAATTCTTAAGGTATGGATCGACAGTGTTTAAGTGATGATATATGTCTGGTTGATTGTAGAACTACTCATACGATATTGAAAAACCCAAAGTTTTTCTCTGAATTATCCGAAAATGTTTCATATAAAGTTTCAACTACTTTTGGTTCAGCCAATATAATTGAAGGGTCCAGAAGAGCCCATATAGTGTTACCAAATGGTACACAAATATTCATTCAAAATGCACTATATTCAAGCAATTCTAAAAGAAATCTGCTTGGCATCAAAGATATAAGAATGAATGGATATCATAAATGAAAATAACAAAGAATATCTTTGTGCTATTTCTAAAATTGAAAGCCAGAAGCTTATTTTAGAAAAAATTTGAACAATTTCAACTGGATTATACTTTACCAAAATTGGTACAGTTGAATCTCATTTTATAAACATGAGCTAGAGGCTCACAGATACAAAGAAATTGATTGTTTGGCATGATCGTTTGGGTCATCCCAGATCAACTATGATTGTTTACATAAATAAGAAAAAAAAGTATGTTCCCTGAAGGAATATCATACACTCCAGAAGTAGTGATTTCTTTTCTTGAATCTTATTTTTATTTATTACATCTAATTTCGTTACTGCATTTAAAGTTTGATATGTATTTTTGTATATTGATATGACATTTCAATAGTTTGTATGGAGAGATAAGTTCATCCCAGAAGCGGTGATAACAAAATATCTTTAGAGGATATTTGTATATTTGGAAATGATAATATATCTCTAGAAGAGATCCGTTCATATGAAAATAATAAAATATCTCCAGAAGAGATTTCTACAATTAAAAAGCGATATTAAAACTCCATCAATTTAACAACTTGAAGTTGTTCATATATTTATTTGGACCAGAAGTTCGATATGTTTTCAAACCAGAAGTTTTGAACATTATCATACGATCCCGAAGAATTTGTAATGACATTGATCAATACATTGAAATCAATAGTTTGATCTTTGTAATAATTTATTCTAAAATCACTAACTCAAATGAGAAAGACTATGCAAATTTATAATACGTGGATGCACGTATTTATATTTTCATATCTATAAATATTTAACTAACAACCTGAAGTTTGTTATAAGCATATTTTATAGATTATGGATAAATATTATTTAGTGATTTAAATTGCAGTCAACATGAATGTTGAATGACCTGAAGTCATATGTGTATTCAAATAACCTATATAATAAGAAAATTCCTCCAATATTGCTAGATCAATAAAAGAGAGTAAGTAATAAAAAAATGATGAATGCATCTTATCGACTAATTAAAGGGTTATCTTCCAACAACGGATAAACATATAAAATACTTGCCAACAGCAATGTGATAATGGATGAAAATGAGAATCCCATGATGATTATTATTTAGTGTGACAATGTTTGTCAACATTGAGGGGGAGGATAAAGGGATACAATTTCATTTTGAGTATCAGTATAATTGACACAGGAATAAATTATAAATAATATCCCTTGTAGACTTGCTTCAATATATATTTGAATCCCTGAAGGATCGAAATGCATAAACCACATTTAAAGATTGGTTTAAAAGTCAGTTCGAGACACTTTTGAAGTAAGTAATAAAGATGTCAGATGAAGGAGGTGAGTGTTCTTAAAGAAACACCTAAGGAGTCTCTTAAAGAGATCCATGACATAATTGTCAAATAACCCCAGAAGTGGTTTAGGTACCTAAAATAGATAAATAAAGAGATCTCAGTAAATTATATCTAGAACTGACAATATATAATCATCGATGATAAATTTATAAAAAGTAAAGCGCTTATGTTAAATCATGATTGGCCATCATGAATCCTTCTCTAATTGAGAAATGTGGACCTGTAGTCCACAAAGTAGTGAATAAACCTTGAAGGTATGAATATTTGTTAAATCACACTAAATGATGAAAGAATATTAGTTCCTGAAGAACATAAACTACTTTGTTGGTTATATAGAATATAAAGAACAAAGAAAGTTGATTACAACATTCTTTTAAGTATTGTTATAATGAAAATCATGATATAATTCATGATGAGTAGATTATTACCTGCTTTTAAGTATCGTTGTAATGAAACACTTAATATACTTTTGAGTATAGTTGCAATATGTAAAATTCATTGAAGTGTACAGGTTCCTGAAGAACATAAATAACTTTAGTGATTATAAAGAATGCAAAGAACATAGAATATAAATTACAACATGCTTCTAAGTATTGTTGTAATGAAAATCTTGATATAATTCAAGATGAGTAGATTACTTCCTGCTTATAAGTATTGCTGTAATGAAACTATTATTGTTTGCAACGTGCAAACCTGATTGAAGCACAAAATTGTAAACACTCGAAGTATGTAGCAAGCAAGCGCAAACAAAAGGTGTTTTAAATAAGAAAACATGCCTGAAGCATGAAAATGCACACAAAAGTCTTTGAAGAAAAGTTCATTAAGAATTTTCTTGTGATGTTGTACTCTTTTTCCTTCACTTTGATTTTTTCCCATAGGGTTTTCCATTGTGAAGGTTTTAATGAGGCAAATGTTAACAAATAATGAACGTCGGAAGTATGAAGAGTAAAGATTATTATCTCTTGAGTTTATTTTCTATACAAGATTTGTTTAAGTAATATTGTTAATGAGATATATATTTATGGATCCAGAAGTATGTATAACGAAATTGAGATATCAAAAAATATGCACTTTTTTTAAACTAAGATTTTTCCCACCGGGATTTTCTTAGTAAAGTTCTAATAAGGTATTATATTGATCCAGAAGTATCATCCTCAAAGTAATATTTGAAAGTTATAACAAGGCATTATCTTGATCTAGAAGAATCAAGCACCACATCAAGGAATAACATCTCAAATATGTTATTTAAGTTCATCTGTATTTTTTATCCTTAACTAAGGTTTTTCCCACTGGGTTTTCCTTTGCAAGTTTTTTACTAAAGAATTATATTGATCCAGAAGTATCATTCTACATTTAATGTAGTAAATTATTGAAAATATGTTTTTGTACTCTTTTTCCTTCACTAAGATTTTTCCCATAGGGTTTTTCTTAGTAAGGTTTTAATGAGGCATTACATCGATCCTGAAGTATCGAATTCTTAGAAGAAATATCATTTTAATATGACAATATCTATGAGGGGGAGCAATAATTTTCAAGGGCGATAATTTCAAACTGCTATAAGAGCAATCAAGAATTTGAAGACACATATTCAATGAGGAGTGTTAAAATTACCTTTCTGATCCACATAAAGCAAAATCACAAACTGAATATATGTTTACAAACAACAATGCAGCTATTTCATGAAGATCTACAAAACAAACATTGGTAGCAACATCATCCAATCATTCTGAAATTCTAGCACTACATGAAGCGAGTCGAGAATGTGTTTGGTTAAGGTCATTAATTGAACATATTCGAAGCACATATCAATTTCCCTCAACTACAGATCAACTGTTATTTATGAAGACAATGCAGCATGTGTAGCTCAGATTCAAGCAGGATATATCAAGGGTGATAGGACAAAACATATTTCTCCTAAATTCTTTTTCACACATGAGCTTGAAAAGGACAGTAAGATAGAAGTGAAGCAAATCCAATCTCAAGAAAATCCAGCAGACCTATTGACAAAGGCACTTCCAAAATCAACATTGCAGAAGATGATATATAAAATTGGTATGCGCCGCTTGCATCACCAAACTATTTGAATAATGCATCACGAATCAGGGGGAGCATATATCATGTTGTAATGCACTCTTTTCCTTCACTAATATTTTTCCCACTGGGTTTTTATTAGTAAGGTTTTTAACGAGGCATTATTTTGATCCAGAAGTATCAACCCTCATTAGAACATTGTCAATATGTTACCTGAAGATGAAATAAAAATTGTACTCTTTTCCTTGTTTATGATTTTTCCCACAGGGTTTTTCATAAAAAGGTTTTTAATAAGGCAATTAATATTATCATCTTTACATACGCATATTCAAGGGGGAGTGTTGTAATATATATATAAGTGAATATGCATTTGTCATATTATTTTTAGTCCCACATTTTGGGTGTAAGGCTAACATCAGCTCCAAAGCCAATATATAAGGGAGCCAATGTAATAGAATTATATACACTGAATCAAGAGAAATATAAAGGTCTCTCCCTTATCTCTTATGTTCTTTCTAATGTCTTCTCTTTTATGATATGTTCTATTTTATTTTATAATACTTGCTACTTTTTCAGATATTTTTCTGCTATTATGTTTTGTTGTATCTCAAAAATTAAATTTGTATCTAATCTCACATTTCCATGGACAATTTTTTTTTCTTTCCTAAAGTGCAACTTATTTTTACGAAGGAGAAAATATTTGCTATTTTTACGGCAATTATTTGTAGATTGGGTAGACCTAAAAGTAATAGTGTTCCTTAGACATGTTCTTGAAAAAGAAAATATGTGTATTTCAAATTTCAAAGAGTGTATTTTGGAAAAATTCCTTATTGTGTTTATGTTATAATGTATGTCGTGTGATTTATGTGTCTTATTTTAATTAAAATGCCATTTTATCATATTTTATTGATATGGTTATGATGTATATTATTGAAATATTCATATTGTCATTAGTGGCCGAACTAAAGTTTATCACTTAATTATATTTATCTCATTATTTTAAACTTAAGATTGCATAACTATTTCAACAATATGGACTGAAACGTAAATCAAATGAAAAAGTGAGGTGAGTCTTGTAAATAATTGTGGTAATTTGAAATATAGGTATTTTAAGTTAAATGTAGAATTTTATTACGCAATGCATGATAAAAATATTTTATCATTTCAAATGTCGGTAAACAAATAAAAAATTAAACTTGTATTGTTGTTTTGTCAATACAATAGTCGTATACATATTGAATTCTTTTCTTTAATATCTCTTAGAAATATTAATAAATATTAGCTAACTAAATTTATTTAAATTTTGTATTATGTAATTAATATAAATATGGATCTGAATATAAAATGTTAAAAGTTGATTGATTAATTATTTATAGATAGTCATACATAAGCTTTAATTATGTATATCATACTATAAACCAATTAGAGATTTATTTAAACAATTTAATTGATAATTAAAAGATTCAAATATTAAATATCAAGAGAGAATTAAGAAGGAGAGAGAGAAATGCTACAATTAAGGTGAGAGCGAAAAATTCTTCTTCTTTACTATTTTTTAATAGATTGTGTATGTTGTTAGATTTCATATTATTCATATATAAACTGTTTGTAGTAACCCGGAAATCTGGGCTAATTTAAAATTTTTATTTTGGCAATTGTAGCGAATTTTTATTATTTAAAATGAATTATTTTAAATAATAACGAAGAGAAATTTATTTTGAATGGAATTAGAACATATATATTTTTATAGATCATCGTTAGAATATAAATATTTATAATTATAAAAGGAATTGAAAATGGCACGGTAGTTCGAAAATTCGATTTCAAAGTTCAAATGAATGTACAGGATGCAAAATAAACCGGATTTTAGCGAAACCAAAAATATTAGAATCTTATTGAGAATATATTTCCAATGAATCCAAAAAATCAGAATTTCATAGCGGGAATCAAAAGTTATGCCCAGCTGAAAATTCAGAATAGTCGCTATGGAATTCTAGCCCTTAAAAATGGAAATTTTGCAAACGACCTCTGTTTTCGACGAAACCACTTTCGTTGGAACCGGAATGTCAAGTTATTGCTAGGTTTCAAAGTTCGTAATTTTTTGTATCAATATGTGAGCGTGGCGAAGTAAAACGTGTTTTGACTGTTTTAGTCAATTTCGATCGACCAGTAAATGGCCATTTTCAAACGGTCTAGAAATTTGACGAAATTAGTTTTGTTAGGACCATATCGTCAATTCGAAGCTAGAAAATATTTTTCAGGAATTTTTAGAGTCCGTATGTAGCCCCGGGTAAATTGAAATACGCGTTCAAATTCAATATATAGATTTATTTTTTGATTTTGGCGGAAACTGATCGAAATTGTCTAATTGGCTTACAATACATATCTCGTTGTGTTCAGAAAGGGGGTATTTGGCTAGGGGCGACAGTCGTTGGGTTTGAATTGGAGTCCGTATCGTAAACATGTATATATGGAAATTTAGAAGAATTATAAAATAATATATATATATATATATATATATATAAATAACTAATAAGCCCTAATCCTAGCTCATAAACAACAGTCGCCGCCAATTCATAATCGAAGGCCTAGACGATGCAAATTTTGGCGATAAAATTCTCCTAATCCCTTTTGAAATTTAAACCAATTCCAGAACAAAATTTGAAGTGTTAATCTAGATCTATAGAATCATACAGTTCTGATCTATTCTAAGGGAGCAAAACGCTCGATTTTCGAGCTCAAGTGGCACTCGTTTAAACCGGATTTTGAGGAGCCGATGGGGTTCGAAGGGAGTGGTGGTTCCTACGGGTGGTGGCGAGGCCGAGGCGCCTCGACAGGCGGCGATGGATCATGGGGCGGCAGGCTCTAATGGCGGCGCGGTGGGGGTTTGTGCGTTGAAGATGGGTTCGATGTTTCACAGTGAAAAGGGAACGATGAGGGTGGAGAGTAATTAAGGGATTAACCAATGTAATTAATGTTAATTATTATTTAATTATTTATTTATGCAATCAAATGTATTAAATAGTGTATCTCTCTCATACAAGCTCAAAAAATTGCAAACTCAGTTGCATTGGATTCGTATCAGAAAACTCTACAGCGTGGAACTGGCTGGAATCGAAACAGAGCCAATCAGAATTTCAAACAAATTCAAATTCAAATTGTTCAGAAATTTAGATAAAACTGACGGAGTGTATCCCAAAGTGAGAATTTCTCACTATTATTTTTGTACAGTTATTTAAATTATTGTATAGCTGTATATATGAACTACTCCCCGTCGTCCATAGACCATGGACGACTTGTTTGTTTGATTGTGTTGTGAGAATTATATGTGATGTGAAGTGGAATATAACATATATAGGAAATGTGAAAAAAAAATATTTGAAATGAATATATAAACATATATATATATATAATTTGTGAAAAATATATATTTGAAATGAAATATATATGCGAAGTGAAATGAAATATATATGCGAAGTGAATTTTTTTATATATAGCGATGTGAATATTATATATATAGCGATGCGAAAAGAATATATATAGCGGTGTGAAAATTATATATATAGCGATGTGAATATTATATATATGAGACGTGAAAATTATATATATAGCGATGTGAAAATTATATAAATAGCGATGTGAAAAATGGTCGTGCATTGAAACAAATATGGGATTGTTAAAAATATAATTTTTAGCATGTACATACACTGTATAAAATTGTCATGTAATGGAATATTCAATTTTGATTTAAAATTGAAATGGAAATTGAAATCGTTTTGAAAACGAATTTAAAACGATTTATAAAATACGTTTTAAAAGAAAATCGACGAAATATATAATATATATATATATATATATTATATAATGTCCTGAATAGAATGCGCCGCGCCACGGTAGTTCGTGAATTTCGACCATTAACTTCGAACGGACATTACGGGAGATCCGACCGTCGGATTCTCCTGAAACAGGGACCGTTGGGTTCGTATCAAAAAGAGCATTCTAACGAATACAAGAAATTTGAAATCTAACTGTTGGATTTGGAATTATGTCCAAATCAAATTTGGAAAAGGTCGTTGTAAGTGCAGTTCGATGGCCTTTGATGGAAATCGACTGTACGAGCCTTGATAAAATTATTAAAAATATCAATAATTTGTGTAAAATCATAATAAATGATTTGGAAAGAACTGGGCTGAAAAATCCCATATTTGAAAAGATAAAAATAGATTTTTATTGAAATGAACTAGAATAATAATTTATTTATTTTTAAATAAATAAATTGGATTTGAAATGGTTTTAAAAATAACCAGAATTTCCAATATTTGAATTGAAATGGATTTGAATCGAAATTATCTTCGGAATATTTCGATGTTGACTTTCGTGATTATGCAGATATGGTTGTGGAAATTTGAAAGATATATTAATATCGTTTTTTCCAAAATGATATTTGTTGGTTTCAGAATTTGATGTTGAATATAAGTCGATACTATTTCCTATTCAGAGCCTTGTGTTTAATATCAAATTGGATTTGGGGTTTGTCGTGAACTGTGTTTAAATGACATTAGTTCTTTAACCCGCGTAAAAGCAGGATTAATTTCCAAAAAGTAGAACAATCAATATGAAATGATTTTAGAGATGAAATCAATTGGGGTTTGAATAAATCTTTAATTAGATTTGGATGAATGAATGGTGATTAAATTTACCAAAACACGTGATGTGATTAAACCAAATTTACTTAGTTGTTGATATTGATTGTGGTTGATTGATTGTTTGGATGGTGCTCGACCGGTTTATGAGCAGAATATGCCTTTACATTTAGCATTGGGTTAGGTAAAGATATCTATGTGCTAACACCTTGTGAAACACTTCAAGATTTGACGATAAGGTGTTTAGCGATGTTGTGTTAACTTCAAATTTAATGAATGATTGTGAAATGATATATTTTTCTTAAGTGAAAAGAAATGTATTCCCGATTTTGGACAGGGAATGTTTTATAAAAATGTTTTGTAAAACAAAAAGGATTTCGAGGCCTAAACCCGATATTATCGAAGAGATTTTGAAATGTATTATGTGTTACTTCGTGGTTCATCACATATTTGATTAGTTGCTATTAATGATGTATTTGTTTGATGGCGAAGAATTTATTCTCTTGCTTAACACCCTTCTTTGAGACGTACAAGCTCAAAGGTTTTATGATTAATAGTGACTGATCATATGCGCGAATTACTGATGTGAAGTACTATATTTTGAAAGTACTTGTGATTATTATGTTGTGAAATGATTTTCCCTACTTCGGGATATGAAATGATTTAGTACGTGGCTAAAGATTCGGGTAACCTTGAGACTAAAAGTATGGGTGAGAGGGCGGTGTATGCTCTCCATGTGTGGGAGGTGCATGTCGGTGTAGTCTGCTCCTATGTAGGGTAGGTGCATAATTATATATATCGAGTTGCTAGGTGCGTACCCTCTGCCTTGTCGATGGGAACACGATATTTGGTTGCATACTTGTTTGTATGCTTTGTTATGTTCTGGAATTCATATTTCCAAACGATTTGATTTGAGATCTCGAAGTGAAATCTACTTTGATATAGAAAGTTAGATATGTATTTCAAATGATGTGAAATGATTGGAAAATCTAAGTGTGGTGATTAATCTAAATGGGTAGATTGGGATATTGCATGTTGATTGATGCATAGTAGATCCATATATCTATATTGATTATTGTTTATACACTATCATTCATGGGGGTAAACCCGTTCCGCGTTAGCGGCGTGGTCCCGTGTTTTACCTTATTTTAAAACAAAGTTTAATAACTGTTTAGAGTTTCTCATACCAGTCCCATGACTGACCTGTAGTTTGCTTTTCCCTTGCAAACTCGGGTGCCCCTGTTTTCCACACGGGCAGTCGAGTAGTTTTATTTTGTAGATATATTGAGCAGGATTCTGGATTGAAGCTTTAAGGTGTGTCCCGGCATTTACAGTCTTCTGTTGTGTAGCTTATATTTCTGCTCTGCATTGTATTACATTTATGTAAATTTATCTTCCGCTGTGTATTATTTTCGATGTACTCTGATATTCTGTACTCTGATGTAACATTATTATGATGTTTATAGAAGTCTTCTGTTATTTGTTCTGATGTGTTGTATACCCAGAGTTAGCGTATGCGGGATTCAAACGGTCTTGGTTGGTTTATTGATCGATTAGGTCCGGGCGAAATCCGTGTCGTTACAGCTGGTATTAGAGCTTTGGTTAAACTCAAATCTTTGGGGTACAACTCGTTAGAACTGAACAAAAGACTCATCAGAGGTAGGATTAGTAATATCCTATAGAAGAATCCTCAGTAGAGATAGAATCAGTAGCACTCTATAATGAGTGACTCATTAGAGATGGGGTTAGAAATGCCCCAAAATGAGTCGAGAGTTATATTTGTATAAATAACGTATTTGTGATTATATATATATAATCTAGTTTTAAAAAAATATATGATTTTTGAGTATATAAAAGTTACATATATTTGAAAAGTTAATTAACAAATTGATTGCTGGTTGTGATGTGTGATTATTAGTTAACTAATAAAATTATTTAAACCAACATGATAATGGAAGGTGAATTGGCCAAATCGAATCAAAATATTGAGATGTATTGAAAATTGATTGCAAATGCATACATGTACATATATATGTGTGAACAGGTCATAGCAAGGAGGCTAGAGAAAAGGAATAAAATTGTTTGCCCGACAAATAGGTACACGTTTATTGTATTTCTTGGGATTTGATGATTTTATGAGCCGATTGGCCAGCCGCTTAGATTTTTCTTTTTCTTTTGAATTGGTGAGGGCCATGGGAGGCTATTTGAAATATCCCGAAGCTCCCCGTACAAAGGAGGTTATGGCGAAATTTTTCAAAAATTTAGGGTGTTAGCCAAATTTTTTAAGAATTTGAAAATTCTTAGAAACTAAAAAGTTGAAGAACTTAAGCCGTAATGAAAATAATGGAAGTTGAGTTGGTTAGTTAAACAACTTTCGGTTTCGTTCCTTTTCGGGGACAAAAAGTTTTAAGTGGGGGAGATTGTAATAACCTAAAAATCTGGGCCAATTTAAAATTTTTATTTTGGAAATTTTAGCGAATTTTGATTATTTAAAATGAATTATTTTAAATAATAACGACGAGAAATTTATTTTGAATGAAATTAGAACGTATATAATTTTATAGATCGTCGTTAGAATATAAATATTTATTTATAATTATAAAAGGAATTGAAAATGGCGCGGTAGTTCGAAAATTCGATTTCAAAGTTCAAATGAATGTACAGGATGCAAAATAAACCGGATTTTAGCGAAACCAAAAATATTAGAATCTAATTGAAAATATCTTTCCAATGAATCTGAAAAATAAAAATTTCATAGCAGGAATCAAAAGTTATGCCTAGTGGAAAATTCAGAATAGTCGCTATGGAATTCTTGCCCTTAAAAATGGAAATCTTGCAAATGACCTCTGTTTTCGATGAAACTACTTTTGTTGGAACCGGAATGTCAAGTTATTACTAGGTTTCAAAGTTCATAATTTTTCGAATCAATATGTGAGCGTGGCGAAGTAAAACGTGTTTTGACAGTTTTAGTCAATTTCGATCGACTAGTAAATGGCCATTTTTCAAACGGTCTCGAAATTTGACGAAATTAGTTTTGTTAGGACCGTATCGTCAATACGAAGCTAGAAAATATTTTTTGGGAATTCTTAGAGTCCGTATGTGGCCCCGGGTAAATTGAAATACGCGTTCAAATTCAATATATAGATTTATAATTTGATTTTGTCGGAAACTGATCGAAACAGTCGAATTGGCTTACGATGCATATCCAGTTGTGTTCGGAATGGGGGTATTTGGCTAGGGGCGACAGTCGTTGGGTTTGAATTGGGGTCCGTATCGTAAACATGTATATATGAAAATTTAGAAAAATTAAATATAATAAAATAATATATATATAAATAACTAATAAGCCCTAACCCTAGCTCATAAACAACAGTCGCCGCCAATTCATAATCGAAGGCCCAGACGATGCAATTTTTGGCGATAAAATTCTCCTAATCCCTTTGGAAATTTAAACCAATTCCAGAACAAATTTTGAAGTGTTAATCTAGATCTATAGAATCATACGGTTCTGATCTATTCTAGGGGAGCAAAACGCTCGATTTTCGAGCTCAGGTGGCACTCGTTTAAACTAGATTTTGAGGAGCCGATGGGGTTCGAAGGGGGTGGTGCTTCCTACAGGTGGTGGCGAGGCTGAGGCGCCTCAACAGGCGGCGTTGGATCATGGGGTGGCGGCCTCTAATGGTGGCGCAGTGGGGGTTTGTACGTTGAAGATGGGTTCGATGTTTCAAAGTGAAAAGGGAACGATGAGGGTGGAGAGTAATTAAGGGATTAACCAATGTAGTTAATGTTAATTATTATTTAATTATTTATTTATGCAATCAAATGTATTAAATAGCGTATCTCTCTCATACAAGCTCAGAAAATTACAAACTCAGTTGCATTGGATTCGTATCAAAAAACTCTACAGTGTGGAACTAATTGGAATCGAAACAGAGCCAATCAGAATTTCAGACAAATTCAAATTCAAATTGTTCAGAAATTCAGATAAAACTGACGGAGTGGATCCCAAAGTGAGAATTTCTCACTATTATTTTTGTATAGTTATTTAAATTATTGTATAACTGTATATATGAACTACTCCCGTCGTCCATAGACCATGGACGACTTGTTTGTTTGATTATGTTGTGAGAATTATATGTGATGTGAAGTGGAATATAACATATATAGGAAATGTGAAAAAAAATTATTTGAAATGAATATATAAACATATATATATATATAAAATGTGTGAAAAATATATATTTGAAATAAAATATATATGCGAAGTGAAATGAAATATATATATATATATGCGAAGTGAAATTATATATATATATAGCGATGTGAATATTATATATATAGCGATGTGAAAAGAATATATATATAGCGATGTGAAAATTATATATATAGCGATGTGAAAATTATATATATGAGATGTGAAAAGTATATATATAGCGATGTGAAAATATATATATATAGCGATGTGAAAATTTTATATATAACGATGTGAAAATTATATAAATAACGATGTGAAAAATGGTCGTGCATTGAAACAAATATTGGATTGTTAAAAATATAATTTCTAGCATGTATATGCACTGTATAAAATTGCCATGTAATGGAATATTTAATTTTTATTTAAAATTGAAATGGAAATTGAAAATGTTTTGAAAACGAATTTAAAATGATTTATAAAATACGTTTTAAAAGGAAATCAATGAAATATATATAATATATATATATATATTATATATATATATATTATATATATAATGGCCTGAATAGAACGCGCCGCGCCGCGACAGTTCGTGAATTTCGACCATTAACTTCGAACGGACATTATGGGAGATCCGACCGTCGGAGTCTCCTGAAACCGGGACCGTTGGGTTCGTATCGAAAAGAGCTTTCTAACGAGTATGATAAATTTGAAATCTAACAGTTGGATTTGGAATTATGTCCAAATCGAATTTGGAAAAGGTCGTTGTAAGTGCAGTTCGATGGCCTTTGATGGAAATCGACTGTACAGGCCTTCATAAAATTATTAAAAATATCAATAATTTGTGTAAAATCATAATAAATGATTTGGAAAGAATTAGGCTGAAAAATCCCATATTTGAAAGGATAAAAATAGATTTTTATCGAAATGAACTAGTTTTGAACCAGAATAATAATTTATTTATTTTTAAATAAATAAATTGGATTTGAATTGGTTTTTAAAAATAACCTGAATTTCCAATATATGAATTGGAATGGATTTGAATCGAAATTATCTTCAGAATATTTCGATGTTGGATTTCGTGATTATACAGATATGGTTGTGGAAATTT